>CAMAOD020000135.1:1200000-1800000 GCA_945859595.2 Megachile willughbiella
CACAGAGTCATGGACATAGAGACAGAGACACAGAGACAGAGACACAGAGACAGAGACACAGAAACAGAGATACAGGGACAGAGACACAGAGGCACAGAGACAGATACACAGAGATAGAGGCACAGAGAGAGAGACTCAGAGACAGAGACACAGAGACAGGGACACAGACACAGAGACACGGAGACAGAGACACAGAGACAGATACACAGAGACAGAGACACAGAGACAGAGACAAAGTGAGACAGACAGAGACACAGAGACGGAGACACAGGTACAGAGACACACGGACAGAGACACAGAGACAGAGACGCAGAGACAGAGACACAGAGACAGAGACACAGAGACAGAGACACAGAGACAGAGACACAGAGACAGAGACACAGAGACGGTCACACAGGGACAGAGACACAGAGACAGAGACACAGAGAAAGAGAAACAGAGACAGAGACAGAGACAGAGACAGAGAGACAGAGACAGAGACACAGAGACGGAGACGCAGGGACAGAGACACAGAGACAGAAACACAGAGACAGATTCTCAGGGACAGAGACACAGAGACAGAGACACAGAGACAGAGACACAGAGACAGAGACACAGAGACAGAGACACAGAGACAGAGACAGAGACAGAGACACAGAGACAGAGACACAGAGACAGAGACACAGAGACAGAGACACAGAGACAGGGACACAGAGACAGAGACACAGAGACAGAGACACAGAGACAGAGACACAGAGACAGAGACACAGAGACAGAGACACAGAGACACAGAGACAGAGACACAGAGACAGAGACACAGAGACGGAGACACAGAGACGGAGACACAGAGACAGAGACACAGAGACAGAGACACAGAGACAGAGACACGGAGACAGAGACACAGAGACGCAGAGACAGAAACACAGAGACCGTGACACAGGGAGAGAGAAACAGAGACATAGACACAGAGACAGAGACAGAGACACAGTGACACAGAGACAGAGACACAGAGACAGAGACACAGAGACAGAGACACAGACTCAAAGACACAGAGACAGAGACACGGAGACAGAGACACAGAGACAGAGACACAGAGACAGAGACACAGAGACAGTGACACAGAGACAGAGACACAGAGACAGAGACACGGAGACAGAGACACAGAGACGCAGAGACAGAAGCACAGAGACCGTGACACAGGGAGAGAGAAACAGAGACATAGACACAGAGACAGAGACAGAGACACAGTGACACAGAGACAGAGACACAGAGACAGAGACACAGAGACAGAGACACAGAGACAGGGACACAGAGACAGAGACAGAGACACAGAGACATGGACATAGAGACAGAGACACAGAGACAGAGACACAGAGGCAGAAACACAGAGACAGAGACAGAGAGACAGAGACATAGGGACGGAGACAGGGACACGGTGACACAGACACAGAGACATAGGGACCGACACACAGAGGCGGAGACACAGGTACAGAGACACGCGGACAGAGGCATAGACACAGAGACAGAGGCACAGAGACAGAGACACGGAGAGCGAGAGACAGAGACATAGAGACAGAGACACAGAGACAGAGACACAGAGACACAGATACACAGAGACACAGAGGCAGAGACACAGAGACAGAGACAGAGACACAGGGACGGAGACACACAGACAGAACAACAGAGACAGACACACAGAGACGGAGATACAGGGGCAGAGACACAGAGACAGAGACACAGAGACAGAGACAGAGAGACAGATACACAGAGACAGAGACACAGTGACAGAGACACAGAGACAGATACACAGAGACAGAGACACCGATACAGAGACACAGAGGCCGAGATACAGAGACCGACACACAGAGACGGAGACACAGGTACAGAGACACAGAGACAGGGACACAGAGAAAGAGAAACAGAGACAGAGACAGAGACAGAGACAGAGACACAGAGACAGAGACTCAGAGACAGAGACATACACACAGGGACAGACACAGAGACACACACACACAGAGACAGAGACAGAGACACAGAGACAGAGACACAGAGGCAGAGACACAGAGACAGAGAGACAGAGACACCTATTCCATGGAGACGGTGACACAGGGACAGAGACGCAGAGACAGAGACACAGAGACAGAGATTCAGAGACAGTGACACAGAGACAAAGACACAGAGTCATGGACATAGAGACAGAGACACAGAGACAGAGACACAGAAACAGAGATACAGAGACAGAGACACAGAGGCACAGATACAGATACACAGAGATAGAGGCACAGAGAGAGAGACTCAGAGACAGAGACACAGAGACAGGGACACAGAGACAGAGACACGGAGACAGAGACACAGAGACAGATACACAGAGACAGAGACACAGAGACAGAGACAAAGTGAGAGAGACAGAGACACAGAGACGGAGACGCAGGGACAGAGACACAGAGACAGAAACACAGAGACAGATTCTCAGGGACAGAGACACAGAGACAGAGGCACAGAGACAGAGACACAGAGATAGAGACACAGAGTCATGGACATAGAGACAGAGACACAGAGACAGAGACACAGAGACAGAGACACAGAGACAGAGACACAGAGACAGAGACACAGAGACAGGGACACAGAGACAGAGACACCGATACAGGGACACGGAGGCCGAGACACAGAGACCGACACACAGAGACGGAGACACAGGTACAGACACACACGGACAGAGCCATAGACACAGAGACAGGGACACAGAGACAGAGACACAGAGAGAGAGAGACAGAGACAGAGAGACAGAGACACAGAGACAGAGACACAGAGACAGGGACACAGAGACAGAGACACAGAGAGAGAGAGACAGAGACAGAGAGACAGAGACACAGAGACAGAGACACAGAGACAGAGACACAGAGGCAGAGACACAGAGACAGAGAGACAGAGACAGAGGCATAGACACAGATGCAGAGGCACAGAGACAGATATTCAGACACAGTGACACAGAGACAGAGTCAGAGGGACAGAGATACAGAGACGGAGACACAGAGACAGAGACACAGAGACAGAGACAAAGAGACAGAGACACAGAGACAGAGACACAGAGAAGGAGACACAGGTATAGAGACACAGAGACTGAGACACAGAGAAAGAGAGAGAGACAGAGTCACAGAGACAGAGACACAGAGGCAGAGACACAGAGACAGAGACACAGAGACAGAGACACAGAGACAGAGACACAGAGACAGAGACACAGAGACAGAGACAGAGACACAGAGACAGAGACACAGAGACAGGGACACAGAGACGGAGACACAGGGACAGAGACACAGAGACAGAGACACAGAGACAGAGACACAGAGAGAGAGAAACAGAGACCGAGAGAGAGACAGAGTCACAGAGACAGAGACACAGAGACAGAGACACAGAGACAGATACACAGAGACAGAGACACAGAGACAGAGACACAGAGACAGAGACACAGAGACAGAGACACAGTGACATAAACACAAAGACAGGGACACAGAGACAGAGATTCAGAGACAGAGACTCAGAGACAGAGACACAGAGACAGTGACGGAGACACAGAGACAGAGACACAGAGACAGAGTGACAGAGACAGAGGCATAGACACAGAGGCAGAGTCACAGAGACAGAGACACATAGACCGAGACACAGAGACCAATTCACGGAGACGGAGACTCAGGGACAGAGACGCAGAGACGGGGACACGGAGACAGAGATTCAGAGACAGTGACACAGAGACAGAGACACAGAGGCAGAGACACAGTGACAGAGACACAGAGACAGATACACAGAGACAGAGACACCGATACAGAGACACAGAGGCCGAGACACAGAGACCGACACACAGAGACGGAGACACAGGTACACAGACACAGAGACAGGGACACAGAGAAAGAGAAACAGAGACAGAGACAGAGACAGAGACAGAGACACAGAGACAGAGACTCAGAGACAGAGACATACACACAGGGACAGACACAGAGACACACACACACAGAGACAGAGACAGAGACACAGAGACAGAGACACAGAGGCAGAGACACAGAGACAGAGAGACAGAGACACCTATTCACGGAGACGGTGACACAGGGACAGAGACGCAGAGACAGGGACACAGAGACAGAGATTCAGAGACAGTGACACAGAGACAAAGACACAGAGTCATGGACATAGAGACAGAGACACAGAGACAGAGACACAGAAACAGAGATACAGGGACAGAGACACAGAGGCACAGAGACAGATACACAGAGATAGAGGCACAGAGACAGAGACACAGAGACAGGGACACAGAGACAGAGACAGAGACACAGAGACATGGACATAGAGACAGAGACACAGAGACAGAGACACAGAGGCAGAGACACAGAGACAGACACACAGAGACAGAGACACAGAGACAGATACACAGAGACAGAGACACAGAGACGCAGAGACAGAAACACAGAGACCGTGGCACAGGGAGAGTGAAACAGAGACGTAGACACAGAGACCGAGACAGAGGCATAGACACAGAGGCAGATTCACAGAGACAGAGACACATGGACAGAGACACAGAGACAGAGACACAGAGACAGAGACACAGAGACAGAGACACAGAGACAGAGACACAGAGACAGAGACACGGAGACAGAGGCACAGAGACGCAGAGACAGAAGCACAGAGACCGTGACACAGGGAGAGAGAAACAGAGACGTAGACACAGAGACAGAGACAGAGACACAGTGACACAGAGACAGAGACACAGAGACAGAGACACAGAGACAGAGACACAGAGACAGAGACACATAGACAGGGACACAGAGACAGAGACAGAGACACAGAGACATGGACATAGAGACAGAGACACAGAGACAGAGACACAGAGGCAGAAACACAGAGACAGAGACAGAGAGACAGAGACATAGGGACGGAGACAGGGACACGGTGACACAGACACAGAGACATAGGGACCGACACACAGAGACGGAGATACAGGGGCAGAGACACAGAGACAGAGACACAGAGACAGAGACAGAGAGACAGATACACAGAGACAGAGACACAGAGACAGAGACACAGAGACGGAGACACATGGACAGAGACACAGAGACAGAGACACAGAGACAGAGACACAGAGACAGACACACAGAGACAGAGACACAGAGACAGATACACAGAGACAGAGACACAGAGACGCAGAGACAGAAACACAGAGACCGTGGCACAGGGAGAGTGAAACAGAGACGTAGACACAGAGACCGAGACAGAGGCATAGACACAGAGGCAGATTCACAGAGACAGAGACACAGAGACAGAGACATAATGACAGAAACACAGAGACAGAGACACAGAGACAGAGACGCAGTGACGGAGACACAGCGACAGAGACACAGTGACAGAGACACAGAGACCGAGACAGAGGCACAGAGACAGAGACACAGAGACAGAGACACAGAGACAGAGACACAGAGACAGGGACACAGAGACAGTGACACAGAGACAGAGACACCGATACAGAGACACGGAGGCCGAGACACAGAGACCGACACACAGAGACGGAGACACAGGTACAGAGACACACGGACAGAGACACAGAGACAGAGACACAGAGACAGAGACACAGAGACAGAGACACAGAGACAGAGACACAGAGACAGAGACACAGAGACAGAGACACAGAGACAGAGACACAGGGACAGAGACACAGAGACAGAGACACAGAGAAAGAGAAACAGAGACAGAGACAGAGACAGAGACAGAGAGACAGAGACAGAGACACAGAGACAGAGACACAGAGACAGAGACATAGAGACCGACCCACAGAGACGGAGACACAGGTACAGAGACACGCGGACAGAGGCATAGACACAGAGACAGAGGCACAGAGACAGAGACACAGAGACAGAGACACAGAGACGGAGACACATGGACAGAGACACAGAGACAGAGACACAGAGACAGAGACACAGAGACAGAGACACAGAGACAGAGACACAGAGACAGAGACACAGAGACAGATACACAGAGACAGAGACACAGAGACGCAGAGACAGAAACACAGAGACCGTGGCGCAGGGAGAGAGAAACAGAGACGTAGACACAGAGACAGAGACAGAGGCATAGACACAGAGGCAGATTCACAGAGACAGAGACACAGAGACAGAGACATAATGACAGAAACACAGAGACAGAGACACAGAGACAGAGACACAGTGACGGAGACACAGCGACAGAGACACAGAGACAGAGACACAGAGACCGAGACAGAGGCACAGAGACAGAGACACGGAGACAGAGACACAGAGACAGTGACACAGAGGAGGGGACACAGGGACAGAGACAGCGAGACAGAGACACAGAGACAGAGACACAGAGACAGAGTGACAGAGACAGAGGCATAGACACAGAGGCAGAGTCGCAGAGACAGAGACACATAGACCGAGACACAGAGACCAATTCACGGAGACGGAGACTCAGGGACAGAGACGCAGAGACAGGGACACGGAGACAGAGATTCAGAGACAGTGACACAGAGACAGAGACACAGAGGCAGAGACACAGTGACAGAGACACAGAGACAGATACACAGAGACAGAGACACCGATACAGAGACACAGAGGCCGAGACACAGAGACCGACACACAGAGACGGAGACACAGGTACACAGACACAGAGACAGGGACACAGAGAAAGAGAAACAGAGACAGAGACAGAGACAGAGACAGAGACACAGAGACAGAGACTCAGAGACAGAGACATACACACAGGGACAGACACAGAGACACACACACACAGAGACAGAGACAGAGACACAGAGACAGAGACACAGAGGCAGAGACACAGAGACAGAGAGACAGAGACACCTATTCACGGAGACGGTGACACAGGGACAGAGACGCAGAGACAGGGACACAGAGACAGAGATTCAGAGACAGTGACACAGAGACAAAGACACAGAGTCATGGACATAGAGACAGAGACACAGAGACAGAGACACAGAAACAGAGATACAGGGACAGAGACACAGAGGCACAGAGACAGATACACAGAGATAGAGGCACACAGAGAGAGACTCAGAGACAGAGACACAGAGACAGGGACACAGACACAGAGACACGGAGACAGAGACACAGAGACAGATACACAGAGACAGAGACACAGAGACAGAGACAAAGTGAGACAGACAGAGACACAGAGACGGAGACGCAGGGACAGAGACACAGAGACAGAAACACAGAGACAGATTCTCAGGGACAGAGACACAGAGACAGAGGCACAGAGACAGAGACACAGAGATAGAGACACAGAGTCATGGACATAGAGACAGAGACACAGAGACAGAGACACAGAGACAGAGACACAGAGACAGAGACACAGAGACAGAGACACAGAGACAGAGACACAGAGACAGAGACACAGGGACAGAGACACAGAGACAGAGACAGAGACAGAGACACAGAGACAGAGACACAGAGACAGAGACACAGAGACAGAGACACAGAGACAGAGACACGGAGACAGAGACACAGAGACGCAGAGGCAGAAACACAGAGACCGTGACACAGGGAGAGAGAAACAGAGACATAGACACAGAGACAGAGACAGAGACACAGTGACACAGAGACAGAGACACAGAGACAGAGACACAGAGACAGAGACACAGAGACAGAGACACAGACTCAAAGACACAGAGACAGAGACACGGAGACAGAGACACAGAGACAGAGACACAGAGACAGAGACACAGAGACAGAGACACAGAGACAGAGACACAGAGACAGAGACACGGAGACAGAGACACAGAGACGCAGAGACAGAAGCACAGAGACCGTGACACAGGGAGAGAGAAACAGAGACATAGACACAGAGACAGAGACAGAGACACAGTGACACAGAGACAGAGACACAGAGACAGAGACACAGAGACAGAGACACAGAGACAGGGACACAGAGACAGAGACAGAGACACAGAGACATGGACATAGAGACAGAGACACAGAGACAGAGACACAGAGGCAGAAACACAGAGACAGAGACAGAGAGACAGAGACACAGGGACGGAGACAGGGACACGGTGACACAGACACAGAGACATAGGGACCGACACACAGAGGCGGAGACACAGGTACAGAGACACGCGGACAGAGGCATAGACACAGAGACAGAGGCACAGAGACAGAGACACGGAGAGCGAGAGACAGAGACATAGAGACAGAGACACAGAGACAGAGACACAGAGACACAGATACACAGAGACACAGAGGCAGAGACACAGAGACAGAGACAGAGACACAGGGACGGAGACACACAGACAGAACAACAGAGACAGACACACAGAGACGGAGATACAGGGGCAGAGACACAGAGACAGAGACACAGAGACAGAGACAGAGAGACAGATACACAGAGACAGAGACACAGTGACAGAGACACAGAGACAGATACACAGAGACAGAGACACCGATACAGAGACACAGAGGCCGAGATACAGAGACCGACACACAGAGACGGAGACACAGGTACAGAGACACAGAGACAGGGACACAGAGAAGGAGAAACAGAGACAGAGACAGAGACAGAGACAGAGACACAGAGACAGAGACTCAGAGACAGAGACATACACACAGGGACAGACACAGAGACACACACACACAGAGACAGAGACAGAGACACAGAGACAGAGACACAGAGGCAGAGACACAGAGACAGAGAGACAGAGACACCTATTCACGGAGACGGTGACACAGGGACAGAGACGCAGAGACAGAGACACAGAGACAGAGATTCAGAGACAGTGACACAGAGACAAAGACACAGAGTCATGGACATAGAGACAGAGACACAGAGACAGAGACACAGAAACAGAGATACAGAGACAGAGACACAGACGCACAGATACAGATACACAGAGATAGAGGCACAGAGAGAGAGACTCAGAGACAGAGACACAGAGACAGGGACACAGAGACAGAGACACGGAGACAGAGACACAGAGACAGATACACAGAGACAGAGACACAGAGACAGAGACAAAGTGAGAGAGACAGAGACACAGAGACGGAGACGCAGGGACAGAGACACAGAGACAGAAACACAGAGACAGATTCTCAGGGACAGAGACACAGAGACAGAGGCACAGAGACAGAGACACAGAGATAGAGACACAGAGTCATGGACATAGAGACAGAGACACAGAGACAGAGGACACAGAGACAGAGACACAGAGACAGAGACACAGAGACAGAGACACAGAGACAGGGACACAGAGACAGAGACACCGATACAGGGACACGGAGGCCGAGACACAGAGACCGACACACAGAGACGGAGACACAGGTACAGACACACACGGACAGAGCCATAGACACAGAGACAGGGACACAGAGACAGAGACACAGAGAGAGAGAGACAGAGACAGAGAGACAGAGACAGAGAGACAGAGACACAGAGACAGAGACACAGAGACAGGGACACAGAGACAGAGACACAGAGAGAGAGAGACAGAGACAGAGAGACAGAGACACAGAGACAGAGACACAGAGACAGAGACACAGAGGCAGAGACACAGAGACAGAGAGACAGAGACAGAGGCATAGACACAGATGCAGAGGCACAGAGACAGATATTCAGACACAGTGACACAGAGACAGAGTCAGAGGGACAGAGATACAGAGACGGAGACACAGAGACAGAGACACAGAGACAGAGACAAAGAGACAGAGACACAGAGACAGAGACACAGAGAAGGAGACACAGGTATAGAGACACAGAGACTGAGACACAGAGAAAGAGAGAGAGACAGAGTCACAGAGACAGAGACACAGAGGCAGAGACACAGAGACAGAGACACAGAGACAGAGACACAGAGACAGAGACACAGAGACAGAGACACAGAGACAGAGACAGAGACACAGAGACAGAGACACAGAGACAGGGACACAGAGACGGAGACACAGGGACAGAGACACAGAGACAGAGACACAGAGAAAGAGAAACAGAGACAGAGACAGAGAGAGAGAAACACAGAGAAGGAGACACAGGTATAGAGACACAGAGACAGAGACACAGAGAGAGAGAAACAGAGACCGAGAGAGAGACAGAGTCACAGAGACAGAGACACAGAGACAGAGACACAGAGACAGATACACAGAGACAGAGACACAGAGACAGAGACACAGAGACAGAGACACAGAGACAGAGACACAGTGACATAAACACAAAGACAGGGACACAGAGACAGAGATTCAGAGACAGAGACTCAGAGACAGAGACACAGAGACAGTGACGGAGACACAGAGACAGAGACACAGAGACAGAGTGACAGAGACAGAGGCATAGACACAGAGGCAGAGTCACAGAGACAGAGACACATAGACCGAGACACAGAGACCAATTCACGGAGACGGAGACTCAGGGACAGAGACGCAGAGACAGGGACACGGAGACAGAGATTCAGAGACAGTGGCACAGAGACAGAGACACAGAGGCAGAGACACAGTGACAGAGACACAGAGACAGATACACAGAGACAGAGACACCGATACAGAGACACAGAGGCCGAGACACAGAGACCGACACACAGAGACGGAGACACAGGTACACAGACACAGAGACAGGGACACAGAGAAAGAGAAACAGAGACAGAGACAGAGACAGAGACAGAGACAGAGACACAGAGACAGAAACTCAGAGACAGAGACATACACACAGGGACAGACACAGAGACACACACACACAGAGACAGAGACAGAGACACAGAGACAGAGACACAGAGGCAGAGACACAGAGACAGAGAGACAGAGACACCTATTCACGGAGACGGTGACACAGGGACAGAGACGCAGAGACAGGGACACAGAGACAGAGATTCAGAGACAGTGACACAGAGACAAAGACACAGAGTCATGGACATAGAGACAGAGACACAGAGACAGAGACACAGAAACAGAGATACAGGGACAGAGACACAGAGGCACAGAGACAGATACACAGAGATAGAGGCACAGAGACAGAGACACAGAGACAGGGACACAGAGACAGAGACAGAGACACAGAGACATGGACATAGAGACAGAGACACAGAGACAGAGACACAGAGGCAGAGACACAGAGACAGACACACAGAGACAGAGACACAGAGACAGATACACAGAGACAGAGACACAGAGACGCAGAGACAGAAACACAGAGACCGTGGCACAGGGAGAGTGAAACAGAGACGTAGACACAGAGACCGAGACAGAGGCATAGACACAGAGGCAGATTCACAGAGACAGAGACACAGAGACAGAGACATAATGACAGAAACACAGAGACAGAGACACAGAGACAGAGACGCAGTGACGGAGACACAGCGACAGAGACACAGAGACAGAGACACAGAGACAGAGACACAGAGACCGAGACAGAGGCACAGAGACAGAGACACAGAGACAGAGACACAGAGACAGAGACACAGAGACAGGGACACAGAGACAGTGACACAGAGACAGAGACACCGATACAGAGACACGGAGGCCGAGACACAGAGACCGACACACAGAGACGGAGACACAGGTACAGAGACACACGGACAGAGACACAGAGACAGAGACACAGAGACAGAGACACAGAGACAGAGACACAGAGACAGAGACACAGAGACAGAGACACAGAGACAGAGACACAGAGACAGAGACACAGAGACAGAGACACAGAGACAGAGACACAGAGACAGAGACACAGAGACAGAGACACAGAGACAGAGACACAGAGACAGAGACACAGAGACGGTCACACAGGGACAGAGACACAGAGACAGAGACACAGAGAAAGAGAAACAGAGACAGAGACAGAGACAGAGACAGAGAGACAGAGACAGAGACACAGAGACAGAGACACAGAGACAGAGACATAGAGACCGACCCACAGAGACGGAGACACAGGTACAGAGACACGCGGACAGAGGCATAGACACAGAGACAGAGGCACAGAGGCAGAGACACAGAGACAGAGACACAGAGACGGAGACACATGGACAGAGACACAGAGACAGAGACATAGAGACAGAGACACAGAGACAGAGACACAGAGACAGAGACACAGAGACAGAGACACGGAGACAGAGGCACAGAGACGCAGAGACAGAAGCACAGAGACCGTGACACAGGGAGAGAGAAACAGAGACGTAGACACAGAGACAGAGACAGAGACACAGTGACACAGAGACAGAGACACAGAGACAGAGACACAGAGACAGAGACACAGAGACAGGGACACAGAGACAGAGACAGAGACACAGAGACATGGACATAGAGACAGAGACACAGAGACAGAGACACAGAGGCAGAAACACAGAGACAGAGACAGAGAGACAGAGACATAGGGACGGAGACAGGGACACGGTGACACAGACACAGAGACATAGGGACCGACACACAGAGGCGGAGACACAGGTACAGAGACACGCGGACAGAGGCATAGACACAGAGACAGAGGCACAGAGACAGAGACACGGAGAGCGAGAGACAGAGACATAGAGACAGAGACACAGAGACAGAGACACAGAGACACAGATACACAGAGACACAGAGGCAGAGACACAGAGACAGAGACAGAGACACAGGGACGGAGACACACAGACAGAACAACAGAGACAGACACACAGAGACGGAGATACAGGGGCAGAGACACAGAGACAGAGACACAGAGACAGAGACAGAGAGACAGATACACAGAGACAGAGACACAGAGACAGAGACACAGAGACGGAGACACATGGACAGAGACACAGAGACAGAGACACAGAGACAGAGACACAGAGACAGACACACAGAGACAGAGACACAGAGACAGATACACAGAGACAGAGACACAGAGACAGAGACAAAGTGAGACAGACAGAGACACAGAGACGGAGACACAGGTACAGAGACACACGGACAGAGACACAGAGACAGAGACGCAGAGACAGAGACACAGAGACAGAGACACAGAGACAGAGACACAGAGACAGAGACACAGAGACAGAGACACAGAGACGGTCACACAGGGACAGAGACACAGAGACAGAGACACAGAGAAAGAGAAACAGAGACAGAGACAGAGACAGAGACAGAGAGACAGAGACAGAGACACAGAGACGGAGACGCAGGGACAGAGACACAGAGACAGAAACACAGAGACAGATTCTCAGGGACAGAGACACAGAGACAGAGACACAGAGACAGAGACACAGAGACAGAGACACAGAGACAGAGACACAGAGACGGAGACAGAGACAGAGACACAGAGACAGAGACACAGAGACAGAGACACAGAGACAGAGACACAGAGACAGGGACACAGAGACAGAGACACAGAGACAGAGACACAGAGACAGAGACACAGAGACAGAGACACAGAGACAGAGACACAGAGACACAGAGACAGAGACACAGAGACAGAGACACAGAGACGGAGACACAGAGACGGAGACACAGAGACAGAGACACAGAGACAGAGACACAGAGACAGAGACACGGAGACAGAGACACAGAGACGCAGAGACAGAAACACAGAGACCGTGACACAGGGAGAGAGAAACAGAGACATAGACACAGAGACAGAGACAGAGACACAGTGACACAGAGACAGAGACACAGAGACAGAGACACAGAGACAGAGACACAGACTCAAAGACACAGAGACAGAGACACGGAGACAGAGACACAGAGACAGAGACACAGAGACAGAGACACAGAGACAGTGACACAGAGACAGAGACACAGAGACAGAGACACGGAGACAGAGACACAGAGACGCAGAGACAGAAGCACAGAGACCGTGACACAGGGAGAGAGAAACAGAGACATAGACACAGAGACAGAGACAGAGACACAGTGACACAGAGACAGAGACACAGAGACAGAGACACAGAGACAGAGACACAGAGACAGGGACACAGAGACAGAGACAGAGACACAGAGACATGGACATAGAGACAGAGACACAGAGACAGAGACACAGAGGCAGAAACACAGAGACAGAGACAGAGAGACAGAGACATAGGGACGGAGACAGGGACACGGTGACACAGACACAGAGACATAGGGACCGACACACAGAGGCGGAGACACAGGTACAGAGACACGCGGACAGAGGCATAGACACAGAGACAGAGGCACAGAGACAGAGACACGGAGAGCGAGAGACAGAGACATAGAGACAGAGACACAGAGACAGAGACACAGAGACACAGATACACAGAGACACAGAGGCAGAGACACAGAGACAGAGACAGAGACACAGGGACGGAGACACACAGACAGAACAACAGAGACAGACACACAGAGACGGAGATACAGGGGCAGAGACACAGAGACAGAGACACAGAGACAGAGACAGAGAGACAGATACACAGAGACAGAGACACAGTGACAGAGACACAGAGACAGATACACAGAGACAGAGACACCGATACAGAGACACAGAGGCCGAGATACAGAGACCGACACACAGAGACGGAGACACAGGTACAGAGACACAGAGACAGGGACACAGAGAAAGAGAAACAGAGACAGAGACAGAGACAGAGACAGAGACACAGAGACAGAGACTCAGAGACAGAGACATACACACAGGGACAGACACAGAGACACACACACACAGAGACAGAGACAGAGACACAGAGACAGAGACACAGAGGCAGAGACACAGAGACAGAGAGACAGAGACACCTATTCACGGAGACGGTGACACAGGGACAGAGACGCAGAGACAGAGACACAGAGACAGAGATTCAGAGACAGTGACACAGAGACAAAGACACAGAGTCATGGACATAGAGACAGAGACACAGAGACAGAGACACAGAAACAGAGATACAGAGACAGAGACACAGAGGCACAGATACAGATACACAGAGATAGAGGCACAGAGAGAGAGACTCAGAGACAGAGACACAGAGACAGGGACACAGAGACAGAGACACGGAGACAGAGACACAGAGACAGATACACAGAGACAGAGACACAGAGACAGAGACAAAGTGAGAGAGACAGAGACACAGAGACGGAGACGCAGGGACAGAGACACAGAGACAGAAACACAGAGACAGATTCTCAGGGACAGAGACACAGAGACAGAGGCACAGAGACAGAGACACAGAGATAGAGACACAGAGTCATGGACATAGAGACAGAGACACAGAGACAGAGACACAGAGACAGAGACACAGAGACAGAGACACAGAGACAGAGACACAGAGACAGGGACACAGAGACAGAGACACCGATACAGGGACACGGAGGCCGAGACACAGAGACCGACACACAGAGACGGAGACACAGGTACAGACACACACGGACAGAGCCATAGACACAGAGACAGGGACACAGAGACAGAGACACAGAGAGAGAGAGACAGAGACAGAGAGACAGAGACACAGAGACAGAGACACAGAGACAGGGACACAGAGACAGAGACACAGAGAGAGAGAGACAGAGACAGAGAGACAGAGACACAGAGACAGAGACACAGAGACAGAGACACAGAGGCAGAGACACAGAGACAGAGAGACAGAGACAGAGGCATAGACACAGATGCAGAGGCACAGAGACAGATATTCAGACACAGTGACACAGAGACAGAGTCAGAGGGACAGAGATACAGAGACGGAGACACAGAGACAGAGACACAGAGACAGAGACAAAGAGACAGAGACACAGAGACAGAGACACAGAGAAGGAGACACAGGTATAGAGACACAGAGACTGAGACACAGAGAAAGAGAGAGAGACAGAGTCACAGAGACAGAGACACAGAGGCAGAGACACAGAGACAGAGACACAGAGACAGAGACACAGAGACAGAGACACAGAGACAGAGACACAGAGACAGAGACAGAGACACAGAGACAGAGACACAGAGACAGGGACACAGAGACGGAGACACAGGGACAGAGACACAGAGACAGAGACACAGAGACAGAGACACAGAGAGAGAGAAACAGAGACCGAGAGAGAGACAGAGTCACAGAGACAGAGACACAGAGACAGAGACACAGAGACAGATACACAGAGACAGAGACACAGAGACAGAGACACAGAGACAGAGACACAGTGACATAAACACAAAGACAGGGACACAGAGACAGAGATTCAGAGACAGAGACTCAGAGACAGAGACACAGAGACAGTGACGGAGACACAGAGACAGAGACACAGAGACAGAGTGACAGAGACAGAGGCATAGACACAGAGGCAGAGTCACAGAGACAGAGACACATAGACCGAGACACAGAGACCAATTCACGGAGACGGAGACTCAGGGACAGAGACGCAGAGACGGGGACACGGAGACAGAGATTCAGAGACAGTGACACAGAGACAGAGACACAGAGGCAGAGACACAGTGACAGAGACACAGAGACAGATACACAGAGACAGAGACACCGATACAGAGACACAGAGGCCGAGACACAGAGACCGACACACAGAGACGGAGACACAGGTACACAGACACAGAGACAGGGACACAGAGAAAGAGAAACAGAGACAGAGACAGAGACAGAGACAGAGACACAGAGACAGAGACTCAGAGACAGAGACATACACACAGGGACAGACACAGAGACACACACACACAGAGACAGAGACAGAGACACAGAGACAGAGACACAGAGGCAGAGACACAGAGACAGAGAGACAGAGACACCTATTCACGGAGACGGTGACACAGGGACAGAGACGCAGAGACAGGGACACAGAGACAGAGATTCAGAGACAGTGACACAGAGACAAAGACACAGAGTCATGGACATAGAGACAGAGACACAGAGACAGAGACACAGAAACAGAGATACAGGGACAGAGACACAGAGGCACAGAGACAGATACACAGAGATAGAGGCACAGAGACAGAGACACAGAGACAGGGACACAGAGACAGAGACAGAGACACAGAGACATGGACATAGAGACAGAGACACAGAGACAGAGACACAGAGGCAGAGACACAGAGACAGACACACAGAGACAGAGACACAGAGACAGATACACAGAGACAGAGACACAGAGACGCAGAGACAGAAACACAGAGACCGTGGCACAGGGAGAGTGAAACAGAGACGTAGACACAGAGACCGAGACAGAGGCATAGACACAGAGGCAGATTCACAGAGACAGAGACACATGGACAGAGACACAGAGACAGAGACACAGAGACAGAGACACAGAGACAGAGACACAGAGACAGAGACACAGAGACAGAGACACGGAGACAGAGGCACAGAGACGCAGAGACAGAAGCACAGAGACCGTGACACAGGGAGAGAGAAACAGAGACGTAGACACAGAGACAGAGACAGAGACACAGTGACACAGAGACAGAGACACAGAGACAGAGACACAGAGACAGAGACACAGAGACAGAGACACATAGACAGGGACACAGAGACAGAGACAGAGACACAGAGACATGGACATAGAGACAGAGACACAGAGACAGAGACACAGAGGCAGAAACACAGAGACAGAGACAGAGAGACAGAGACATAGGGACGGAGACAGGGACACGGTGACACAGACACAGAGACATAGGGACCGACACACAGAGACGGAGATACAGGGGCAGAGACACAGAGACAGAGACACAGAGACAGAGACAGAGAGACAGATACACAGAGACAGAGACACAGAGACAGAGACACAGAGACGGAGACACATGGACAGAGACACAGAGACAGAGACACAGAGACAGAGACACAGAGACAGACACACAGAGACAGAGACACAGAGACAGATACACAGAGACAGAGACACAGAGACGCAGAGACAGAAACACAGAGACCGTGGCACAGGGAGAGTGAAACAGAGACGTAGACACAGAGACCGAGACAGAGGCATAGACACAGAGGCAGATTCACAGAGACAGAGACACAGAGACAGAGACATAATGACAGAAACACAGAGACAGAGACACAGAGACAGAGACGCAGTGACGGAGACACAGCGACAGAGACACAGTGACAGAGACACAGAGACCGAGACAGAGGCACAGAGACAGAGACACAGAGACAGAGACACAGAGACAGAGACACAGAGACAGGGACACAGAGACAGTGACACAGAGACAGAGACACCGATACAGAGACACGGAGGCCGAGACACAGAGACCGACACACAGAGACGGAGACACAGGTACAGAGACACACGGACAGAGACACAGAGACAGAGACACAGAGACAGAGACACAGAGACAGAGACACAGAGACAGAGACACAGAGACAGAGACACAGAGACAGAGACACAGAGACAGAGACACAGGGACAGAGACACAGAGACAGAGACACAGAGAAAGAGAAACAGAGACAGAGACAGAGACAGAGACAGAGAGACAGAGACAGAGACACAGAGACAGAGACACAGAGACAGAGACATAGAGACCGACCCACAGAGACGGAGACACAGGTACAGAGACACGCGGACAGAGGCATAGACACAGAGACAGAGGCACAGAGACAGAGACACAGAGACAGAGACACAGAGACGGAGACACATGGACAGAGACACAGAGACAGAGACACAGAGACAGAGACACAGAGACAGAGACACAGAGACAGAGACACAGAGACAGAGACACAGAGACAGATACACAGAGACAGAGACACAGAGACGCAGAGACAGAAACACAGAGACCGTGGCGCAGGGAGAGAGAAACAGAGACGTAGACACAGAGACAGAGACAGAGGCATAGACACAGAGGCAGATTCACAGAGACAGAGACACAGAGACAGAGACATAATGACAGAAACACAGAGACAGAGACACAGAGACAGAGACACAGTGACGGAGACACAGCGACAGAGACACAGAGACAGAGACACAGAGACCGAGACAGAGGCACAGAGACAGAGACACGGAGACAGAGACACAGAGACAGTGACACAGAGGAGGGGACACAGGGACAGAGACAGCGAGACAGAGACACAGAGACAGAGACACAGAGACAGAGTGACAGAGACAGAGGCATAGACACAGAGGCAGAGTCGCAGAGACAGAGACACATAGACCGAGACACAGAGACCAATTCACGGAGACGGAGACTCAGGGACAGAGACGCAGAGACAGGGACACGGAGCCAGAGATTCAGAGACAGTGACACAGAGACAGAGACACAGAGGCAGAGACACAGTGACAGAGACACAGAGACAGATACACAGAGACAGAGACACCGATACAGAGACACAGAGGCCGAGACACAGAGACCGACACACAGAGACGGAGACACAGGTACACAGACACAGAGACAGGGACACAGAGAAAGAGAAACAGAGACAGAGACAGAGACAGAGACAGAGACACAGAGACAGAGACTCAGAGACAGAGACATACACACAGGGACAGACACAGAGACACACACACACAGAGACAGAGACAGAGACACAGAGACAGAGACACAGAGGCAGAGACACAGAGACAGAGAGACAGAGACACCTATTCACGGAGACGGTGACACAGGGACAGAGACGCAGAGACAGGGACACAGAGACAGAGATTCAGAGACAGTGACACAGAGACAAAGACACAGAGTCATGGACATAGAGACAGAGACACAGAGACAGAGACACAGAAACAGAGATACAGGCACAGAGACACAGAGGCACAGAGACAGATACACAGAGATAGAGGCACAGAGACAGAGACACAGAGACAGGGACACAGAGACAGAGACAGAGACACAGAGACATGGACATAGAGACAGAGACACAGAGACAGAGACACAGAGGCAGAGACACAGAGACAGACACACAGAGACAGAGACACAGAGACAGATACACAGAGACAGAGACACAGAGACGCAGAGACAGAAACACAGAGACCGTGGCACAGGGAGAGTGAAACAGAGACGTAGACACAGAGACCGAGACAGAGGCATAGACACACAGGCAGATTCACAGAGACAGAGACACAGAGACAGAGACATAATGACAGAAACACAGAGACAGAGACACAGAGACAGAGACGCAGTGACGGAGACACAGCGACAGAGACACAGAGACAGAGACACAGAGACCGAGACAGAGGCACAGAGACAGAGACACAGAGACAGAGACACAGAGACAGAGACACAGAGACAGGGACACAGAGACAGTGACACAGAGACAGAGACACCGATACAGAGACACGGAGGCCGAGACACAGAGACCGACACACAGAGACGGAGACACAGGTACAGAGACACACGGACAGAGACACAGAGACAGTGACACAGAGACAGAGACACAGAGACAGAGACACAGAGACAGAGACACAGAGACAGAGACACAGAGACAGAGACACAGAGACAGAGACACAGAGACAGAGACACAGAGACGGTCACACAGGGACAGAGACACAGAGACAGAGACACAGAGAAAGAGAAACAGAGACAGAGACAGAGACAGAGACAGAGACAGAGAGACAGAGACAGAGACACAGAGACAGAGACACAGAGACAGAGACATAGAGACCGACCCACAGAGACGGAGACACAGGTACAGAGACACGCGGACAGAGGCATAGACACAGAGACAGAGGCACAGAGACAGAGACACAGAGACAGAGACACAGAGACGGAGACACATGGACAGAGACACAGAGACAGAGACACAGAGACAGAGACACAGAGACAGAGACACAGAGACAGAGACACAGAGACAGAGACACAGAGACAGAGACACGGAGACAGAGGCACAGAGACGCAGAGACAGAAGCACAGAGACCGTGACACAGGGAGAGAGAAACAGAGACATAGACACAGAGACAGAGACAGAGACACAGTGACACAGAGACAGAGACACAGAGACAGAGACACAGAGACAGAGACACAGAGACAGGGACACAGAGACAGAGACAGAGACACAGAGACATGGACATAGAGACAGAGACACAGAGACAGAGACACAGAGACAGAGACACAGAGACAGAGACACAGAGACAGAGACACAGAGACAGAGACACAGAGACAGAGACACAGAGACAGAGACACAGAGACAGAGACACAGAGACAGAGACAGAGACAGAGACACAGAGACAGAGACACAGAGACAGAGACACAGAGACAGAGACACAGAGACAGAGACACGGAGACAGAGACACAGAGACGCAGAGGCAGAAACACAGAGACCGTGACACAGGGAGAGAGAAACAGAGACATAGACACAGAGACAGAGACAGAGACACAGTGACACAGAGACAGAGACACAGAGACAGAGACACAGAGACAGAGACACAGACTCAAAGACACAGAGACAGAGACACGGAGACAGAGACACAGAGACAGAGACACAGAGACAGAGACACAGAGACAGAGACACAGAGACAGAGACACAGAGACAGAGACACGGAGACAGAGACACAGAGACGCAGAGACAGAAGCACAGAGACCGTGACACAGGGAGAGAGAAACAGAGACATAGACACAGAGACAGAGATAGAGACACAGTGACACAGAGACAGAGACACAGAGACAGAGACACAGAGACAGAGACACAGAGACAGAGACACAGAGACAGGGACACAGAGACAGAGACAGAGACACAGAGACATGGACATAGAGACAGAGACACAGAGACAGAGACACAGAGGCAGAAACACAGAGACAGAGACAGAGAGACAGAGACATAGGGACGGAGACAGGGACACGGTGACACAGACACAGAGACATAGGGACCGACACACAGAGGCGGAGACACAGGTACAGAGACACGCGGACAGAGGCATAGACACAGAGACAGAGGCACAGAGACAGAGACACGGAGAGCGAGAGACAGAGACATAGAGACAGAGACACAGAGACAGAGACACAGAGACACAGATACACAGAGACACAGAGGCAGAGACACAGAGACAGAGACAGAGACACAGGGACGGAGACACACAGACAGAACAACAGAGACAGACACACAGAGACGGAGATACAGGGGCAGAGACACAGAGACAGAGACACAGAGACAGAGACAGAGAGACAGATACACAGAGACAGAGACACAGTGACAGAGACACAGAGACAGATACACAGAGACAGAGACACCGATACAGAGACACAGAGGCCGAGATACAGAGACCGACACACAGAGACGGAGACACAGGTACAGAGACACAGAGACAGGGACACAGAGAAGGAGAAACAGAGACAGAGACAGAGACAGAGACAGAGACACAGAGACAGAGACTCAGAGACAGAGACATACACACAGGGACAGACACAGAGACACACACACACAGAGACAGAGACAGAGACACAGAGACAGAGACACAGAGGCAGAGACACAGAGACAGAGAGACAGAGACACCTATTCACGGAGACGGTGACACAGGGACAGAGACGCAGAGACAGAGACACAGAGACAGAGATTCAGAGACAGTGACACAGAGACAAAGACACAGAGTCATGGACATAGAGACAGAGACACAGAGACAGAGACACAGAAACAGAGATACAGAGACAGAGACACAGAGGCACAGATACAGATACACAGAGATAGAGGCACAGAGAGAGAGACTCAGAGACAGAGACACAGAGACAGGGACACAGAGACAGAGACACGGAGACAGAGACACAGAGACAGATACACAGAGACAGAGACACAGAGACAGAGACACAGAGACAGGGACACAGAGACAGAGACACCGATACAGGGACACGGAGGCCGAGACACAGAGACCGACACACAGAGACGGAGACACAGGTACAGACACACACGGACAGAGCCATAGACACAGAGACAGGGACACAGAGACAGAGACACAGAGAGAGAGAGACAGAGACAGAGAGACAGAGACAGAGAGACAGAGACACAGAGACAGAGACACAGAGACAGGGACACAGAGACAGAGACACAGAGAGAGAGAGACAGAGACAGAGAGACAGAGACACAGAGACAGAGACACAGAGACAGAGACACAGAGGCAGAGACACAGAGACAGAGAGACAGAGACAGAGGCATAGACACAGATGCAGAGGCACAGAGACAGATATTCAGACACAGTGACACAGAGACAGAGTCAGAGGGACAGAGATACAGAGACGGAGACACAGAGACAGAGACACAGAGACAGAGACAAAGAGACAGAGACACAGAGACAGAGACACAGAGAAGGAGACACAGGTATAGAGACACAGAGACTGAGACACAGAGAAAGAGAGAGAGACAGAGTCACAGAGACAGAGACACAGAGGCAGAGACACAGAGACAGAGACACAGAGACAGAGACACAGAGACAGAGACACAGAGACAGAGACACAGAGACAGAGACAGAGACACAGAGACAGAGACACAGAGACAGGGACACAGAGACGGAGACACAGGGACAGAGACACAGAGACAGAGACACAGAGAAAGAGAAACAGAGACAGGGACAGAGAGAGAGAAACACAGAGAAGGAGACACAGGTATAGAGACACAGAGACAGAGACACAGAGACAGAGACACAGAGACGGTCACACAGGGACAGAGACACAGAGACAGAGACACAGAGAAAGAGAAACAGAGACAGAGACAGAGACAGAGACAGAGAGACAGAGACAGAGACACAGAGACAGAGACACAGAGACAGAGACATAGAGACCGACCCACAGAGACGGAGACACAGGTACAGAGACACGCGGACAGAGGCATAGACACAGAGACAGAGGCACAGAGGCAGAGACACAGAGACAGAGACACAGAGACGGAGACACATGGACAGAGACACAGAGACAGAGACACAGAGACAGAGACACAGAGACAGAGACACAGAGACAGAGACACAGAGACAGAGACACGGAGACAGAGGCACAGAGACGCAGAGACAGAAGCACAGAGACCGTGACACAGGGAGAGAGAAACAGAGACGTAGACACAGAGACAGAGACAGAGACACAGTGACACAGAGACAGAGACACAGAGACAGAGACACAGAGACAGAGACACAGAGACAGGGACACAGAGACAGAGACAGAGACACAGAGACATGGACATAGAGACAGAGACACAGAGACAGAGACACAGAGGCAGAAACACAGAAACAGAGACAGAGAGACAGAGACATAGGGACGGAGACAGGGACACGGTGACACAGACACAGAGACATAGGGACCGACACACAGAGGCGGAGACACAGGTACAGAGACACGCGGACAGAGGCATAGACACAGAGACAGAGGCACAGAGACAGAGACACGGAGAGCGAGAGACAGAGACATAGAGACAGAGACACAGAGACAGAGACACAGAGACACAGATACACAGAGACACAGAGGCAGAGACACAGAGACAGAGACAGAGACACAGGGACGGAGACACACAGACAGAACAACAGAGACAGACACACAGAGACGGAGATACAGGGGCAGAGACACAGAGACAGAGACACAGAGACAGAGACAGAGAGACAGATACACAGAGACAGAGACACAGAGACAGAAACACAGAGAAGGAGACACAGGTATAGAGACACAGAGACAGAGACACAGAGAGAGAGAAACAGAGACCGAGAGAGAGACAGAGTCACAGAGACAGAGACACAGAGACAGAGACACAGAGACAGATACACAGAGACAGAGACACAGAGACAGAGACACAGAGACAGAGACACAGAGACAGAGACACAGTGACATAAACACAAAGACAGGGACACAGAGACAGAGATTCAGAGACAGAGACTCAGAGACAGAGACACAGAGACAGTGACGGAGACACAGAGACAGAGACACAGAGACAGAGTGACAGAGACAGAGGCATAGACACAGAGGCAGAGTCACAGAGACAGAGACACATAGACCGAGACACAGAGACCAATTCACGGAGACGGAGACTCAGGGACAGAGACGCAGAGACAGGGACACGGAGACAGAGATTCAGAGACAGTGACACAGAGACAGAGACACAGAGGCAGAGACACAGTGACAGAGACACAGAGACAGATACACAGAGACAGAGACACCGATACAGAGACACAGAGGCCGAGACACAGAGACCGACACACAGAGACGGAGACACAGGTACACAGACACAGAGACAGGGACACAGAGAAAGAGAAACAGAGACAGAGACAGAGACAGAGACAGAGACAGAGACACAGAGACAGAGACTCAGAGACAGAGACATACACACAGGGACAGACACAGAGACACACACACACAGAGACAGAGACAGAGACACAGAGACAGAGACACAGAGGCAGAGACACAGAGACAGAGAGACAGAGACACCTATTCACGGAGACGGTGACACAGGGACAGAGACGCAGAGACAGGGACACAGAGACAGAGATTCAGAGACAGTGACACAGAGACAAAGACACAGAGTCATGGACATAGAGACAGAGACACAGAGACAGAGACACAGAAACAGAGATACAGGGACAGAGACACAGAGGCACAGAGACAGATACACAGAGATAGAGGCACAGAGACAGAGACACAGAGACAGGGACACAGAGACAGAGACAGAGACACAGAGACATGGACATAGAGACAGAGACACAGAGACAGAGACACAGAGGCAGAGACACAGAGACAGACACACAGAGACAGAGACACAGAGACAGATACACAGAGACAGAGACACAGAGACGCAGAGACAGAAACACAGAGACCGTGGCACAGGGAGAGTGAAACAGAGACGTAGACACAGAGACCGAGACAGAGGCATAGACACAGAGGCAGATTCACAGAGACAGAGACACAGAGACAGAGACATAATGACAGAAACACAGAGACAGAGACACAGAGACAGAGACGCAGTGACGGAGACACAGCGACAGAGACACAGAGACAGAGACACAGAGACAGAGACACAGAGACCGAGACAGAGGCACAGAGACAGAGACACAGAGACAGAGACACAGAGACAGAGACACAGAGACAGGGACACAGAGACAGTGACACAGAGACAGAGACACCGATACAGAGACACGGAGGCCGAGACACAGAGACCGACACACAGAGACGGAGACACAGGTACAGAGACACACGGACAGAGACACAGAGACAGAGACACAGAGACAGAGACACAGAGACAGAGACACAGAGACAGAGACACAGAGACAGAGACACAGAGACAGAGACACAGAGACAGAGACACAGAGACAGAGACACAGAGACAGAGACACAGAGACAGAGACACAGAGACAGAGACACAGAGACAGAGACACAGAGACGGTCACACAGGGACAGAGACACAGAGACAGAGACACAGAGAAAGAGAAACAGAGACAGAGACAGAGACAGAGACAGAGAGACAGAGACAGAGACACAGAGACAGAGACACAGAGACAGAGACATAGAGACCGACCCACAGAGACGGAGACACAGGTACAGAGACACGCGGACAGAGGCATAGACACAGAGACAGAGGCACAGAGGCAGAGACACAGAGACAGAGACACAGAGACGGAGACACATGGACAGAGACACAGAGACAGAGACACAGAGACAGAGACACAGAGACAGAGACACAGAGACAGAGACACAGAGACAGAGACACGGAGACAGAGGCACAGAGACGCAGAGACAGAAGCACAGAGACCGTGACACAGGGAGAGAGAAACAGAGACGTAGACACAGAGACAGAGACAGAGACACAGTGACACAGAGACAGAGACACAGAGACAGAGACACAGAGACAGAGACACAGAGACAGGGACACAGAGACAGAGACAGAGACACAGAGACATGGACATAGAGACAGAGACACAGAGACAGAGACACAGAGGCAGAAACACAGAGACAGAGACAGAGAGACAGAGACATAGGGACGGAGACAGGGACACGGTGACACAGACACAGAGACATAGGGACCGACACACAGAGGCGGAGACACAGGTACAGAGACACGCGGACAGAGGCATAGACACAGAGACAGAGGCACAGAGACAGAGACACGGAGAGCGAGAGACAGAGACATAGAGACAGAGACACAGAGACAGAGACACAGAGACACAGATACACAGAGACACAGAGGCAGAGACACAGAGACAGAGACAGAGACACAGGGACGGAGACACACAGACAGAACAACAGAGACAGACACACAGAGACGGAGATACAGGGGCAGAGACACAGAGACAGAGACACAGAGACAGAGACAGAGAGACAGATACACAGAGACAGAGACACAGAGACAGAGACACAGAGACGGAGACACATGGACAGAGACACAGAGACAGAGACACAGAGACAGAGACACAGAGACAGACACACAGAGACAGAGACACAGAGACAGATACACAGAGACAGAGACACAGAGACGCAGAGACAGAAACACAGAGACCGTGGCACAGGGAGAGTGAAACAGAGACGTAGACACAGAGACCGAGACAGAGGCATAGACACAGAGGCAGATTCACAGAGACAGAGACACAGAGACAGAGACATAATGACAGAAACACAGAGACAGAGACACAGAGACAGAGACGCAGTGACGGAGACACAGCGACAGAGACACAGAGACAGAGACACAGAGACCGAGACAGAGGCACAGAGACAGAGACACAGAGACAGAGACACAGAGACAGAGACACAGAGACAGGGACACAGAGACAGTGACACAGAGACAGAGACACCGATACAGAGACACGGAGGCCGAGACACAGAGACCGACACACAGAGACGGAGACACAGGTACAGAGACACACGGACAGAGACACAGAGACAGAGACGCAGAGACAGAGACACAGAGACAGAGACACAGAGACAGAGACACAGAGACAGAGACACAGAGACAGAGACACAGAGACGGTCACACAGGGACAGAGACACAGAGACAGAGACACAGAGAAAGAGAAACAGAGACAGAGACAGAGACAGAGACAGAGAGACAGAGACAGAGACACAGTGACGGAGACACAGCGACAGAGACACAGAGACAGAGACACAGAGACCGAGACAGAGGCACAGAGACAGTGACACAGAGGAGGGGACACAGGGACAGAGACAGCGAGACAGAGACACAGAGACAGAGACACAGAGACAGAGTGACAGAGACAGAGGCATAGACACAGAGGCAGAGTCACAGAGACAGAGACACATAGACCGAGACACAGAGACCAATTCACGGAGACGGAGACTCAGGGACAGAGACGCAGAGACAGGGACACGGAGACAGAGATTCAGAGACAGTGACACAGAGACAGAGACACAGAGGCAGAGACACAGTGACAGAGACACAGAGACAGATACACAGAGACAGAGACACCGATACAGAGACACAGAGGCCGAGACACAGAGACCGACACACAGAGACGGAGACACAGGTACACAGACACAGAGACAGGGACACAGAGAAAGAGAAACAGAGACAGAGACAGAGACAGAGACAGAGACACAGAGACAGAGACACAGAGGCAGAGACACAGAGACAGAGAGACAGAGACACCTATTCACGGAGACGGTGACACAGGGACAGAGACGCAGAGACAGGGACACAGAGACAGAGATTCAGAGACAGTGACACAGAGACAAAGACACAGAGTCATGGACATAGAGACAGAGACACAGAGACAGAGACACAGAAACAGAGATACAGGGACAGAGACACAGAGGCACAGAGACAGATACACAGAGATAGAGGCACAGAGAGAGAGACTCAGAGACAGAGACACAGAGACAGGGACACAGACACAGAGACACGGAGACAGAGACACAGAGACAGATACACAGAGACAGAGACACAGAGACAGAGACAAAGTGAGACAGACAGAGACACAGAGACGGAGACGCAGGGACAGAGACACAGAGACAGAAACACAGAGACAGATTCTCAGGGACAGAGACACAGAGACAGAGGCACAGAGACAGAGACACAGAGATAGAGACACAGGGTCATGGACATAGAGACAGAGACACAGAGACAGAGACACAGAGACAGAGACACAGAGACAGAGACACAGAGACAGAGACACAGAGACAGAGACACAGAGACAGAGACACAGAGACAGAGACACAGAGACAGAGACACAGAGACAGAGACACAGAGACAGAGACACAGAGACAGAGACACAGAGACAGAGACACAGAGACAGAGACAGAGACAGAGACACAGAGACAGAGACACAGAGACAGAGACACAGAGACAGAGACACAGAGACAGGGACACAGAGACAGAGACACAGAGACAGAGACACAGAGACAGAGACACAGAGACAGAGACACAGAGACAGAGACACAGAGACACAGAGACAGAGACACAGAGACAGAGACACAGAGACGGAGACACAGAGACGGAGACACAGAGACAGAGACACAGAGACAGAGACACAGAGACAGAGACACGGAGACAGAGACACAGAGACGCAGAGACAGAAACACAGAGACCGTGACACAGGGAGAGAGAAACAGAGACATAGACACAGAGACAGAGACAGAGACACAGTGACACAGAGACGGAGACACAGAGACAGAGACACAGAGACAGAGACACAGACTCAAAGACACAGAGACAGAGACACGGAGACAGAGACACAGAGACAGAGACACAGAGACAGAGACACAGAGACAGTGACACAGAGACAGAGACACAGAGACAGAGACACGGAGACAGAGACACAGAGACGCAGAGACAGAAGCACAGAGACCGTGACACAGGGAGAGAGAAACAGAGACATAGACACAGAGACAGAGACAGAGACACAGTGACACAGAGACAGAGACACAGAGACAGAGACACAGAGACAGAGACACAGAGACAGGGACACAGAGACAGAGACAGAGACACAGAGACATGGACATAGAGACAGAGACACAGAGACAGAGACACAGAGGCAGAAACACAGAGACAGAGACAGAGAGACAGAGACATAGGGACGGAGACAGGGACACGGTGACACAGACACAGAGACATAGGGACCGACACACAGAGGCGGAGACACAGGTACAGAGACACGCGGACAGAGGCATAGACACAGAGACAGAGGCACAGAGACAGAGACACGGAGAGCGAGAGACAGAGACATAGAGACAGAGACACAGAGACAGAGACACAGAGACACAGATACACAGAGACACAGAGGCAGAGACACAGAGACAGAGACAGAGACACAGGGACGGAGACACACAGACAGAACAACAGAGACAGACACACAGAGACGGAGATACAGGGGCAGAGACACAGAGACAGAGACACAGAGACAGAGACAGAGAGACAGATACACAGAGACAGAGACACAGTGACAGAGACACAGAGACAGATACACAGAGACAGAGACACCGATACAGAGACACAGAGGCCGAGATACAGAGACCGACACACAGAGACGGAGACACAGGTACAGAGACACAGAGACAGGGACACAGAGAAAGAGAAACAGAGACAGAGACAGAGACAGAGACAGAGACACAGAGACAGAGACTCAGAGACAGAGACATACACACAGGGACAGACACAGAGACACACACACACAGAGACAGAGACAGAGACACAGAGACAGAGACACAGAGGCAGAGACACAGAGACAGAGAGACAGAGACACCTATTCACGGAGACGGTGACACAGGGACAGAGACGCAGAGACAGAGACACAGAGACAGAGATTCAGAGACAGTGACACAGAGACAAAGACACAGAGTCATGGACATAGAGACAGAGACACAGAGACAGAGACACAGAAACAGAGATACAGAGACAGAGACACAGAGGCACAGATACAGATACACAGAGATAGAGGCACAGAGAGAGAGACTCAGAGACAGAGACACAGAGACAGGGACACAGAGACAGAGACACGGAGACAGAGACACAGAGACAGATACACAGAGACAGAGACACAGAGACAGAGACAAAGTGAGAGAGACAGAGACACAGAGACGGAGACGCAGGGACAGAGACACAGAGACAGAAACACAGAGACAGATTCTCAGGGACAGAGACACAGAGACAGAGGCACAGAGACAGAGACACAGAGATAGAGACACAGAGTCATGGACATAGAGACAGAGACACAGAGACAGAGACACAGAGACAGAGACACAGAGACAGAGACACAGAGACAGAGACACAGAGACAGGGACACAGAGACAGAGACACCGATACAGGGACACGGAGGCCGAGACACAGAGACCGACACACAGAGACGGAGACACAGGTACAGACACACACGGACAGAGCCATAGACACAGAGACAGGGACACAGAGACAGAGACACAGAGAGAGAGAGACAGAGACAGAGAGACAGAGACACAGAGACAGAGACACAGAGACAGGGACACAGAGACAGAGACACAGAGAGAGAGAGACAGAGACAGAGAGACAGAGACACAGAGACAGAGACACAGAGACAGAGACACAGAGGCAGAGACACAGAGACAGAGAGACAGAGACAGAGGCATAGACACAGATGCAGAGGCACAGAGACAGATATTCAGACACAGTGACACAGAGACAGAGTCAGAGGGACAGAGATACAGAGACGGAGACACAGAGACAGAGACACAGAGACAGAGACAAAGAGACAGAGACACAGAGACAGAGACACAGAGAAGGAGACACAGGTATAGAGACACAGAGACTGAGACACAGAGAAAGAGAGAGAGACAGAGTCACAGAGACAGAGACACAGAGGCAGAGACACAGAGACAGAGACACAGAGACAGAGACACAGAGACAGAGACACAGAGACAGAGACACAGAGACAGAGACAGAGACACAGAGACAGAGACACAGAGACAGGGACACAGAGACGGAGACACAGGGACAGAGACACAGAGACAGAGACACAGAGACAGAGACACAGAGAGAGAGAAACAGAGACCGAGAGAGAGACAGAGTCACAGAGACAGAGACACAGAGACAGAGACACAGAGACAGATACACAGAGACAGAGACACAGAGACAGAGACACAGAGACAGAGACACAGAGACAGAGACACAGTGACATAAACACAAAGACAGGGACACAGAGACAGAGATTCAGAGACAGAGACTCAGAGACAGAGACACAGAGACAGTGACGGAGACACAGAGACAGAGACACAGAGACAGAGTGACAGAGACAGAGGCATAGACACAGAGGCAGAGTCACAGAGACAGAGACACATAGACCGAGACACAGAGACCAATTCACGGAGACGGAGACTCAGGGACAGAGACGCAGAGACGGGGACACGGAGACAGAGATTCAGAGACAGTGACACAGAGACAGAGACACAGAGGCAGAGACACAGTGACAGAGACACAGAGACAGATACACAGAGACAGAGACACCGATACAGAGACACAGAGGCCGAGACACAGAGACCGACACACAGAGACGGAGACACAGGTACACAGACACAGAGACAGGGACACAGAGAAAGAGAAACAGAGACAGAGACAGAGACAGAGACAGAGACACAGAGACAGAGACTCAGAGACAGAGACATACACACAGGGACAGACACAGAGACACACACACACAGAGACAGAGACAGAGACACAGAGACAGAGACACAGAGGCAGAGACACAGAGACAGAGAGACAGAGACACCTATTCACGGAGACGGTGACACAGGGACAGAGACGCAGAGACAGGGACACAGAGACAGAGAGTCAGAGACAGTGACACAGAGACAAAGACACAGAGTCATGGACATAGAGACAGAGACACAGAGACAGAGACACAGAAACAGAGATACAGGGACAGAGACACAGAGGCACAGAGACAGATACACAGAGATAGAGGCACAGAGACAGAGACACAGAGACAGGGACACAGAGACAGAGACAGAGACACAGAGACATGGACATAGAGACAGAGACACAGAGACAGAGACACAGAGGCAGAGACACAGAGACAGACACACAGAGACAGAGACACAGAGACAGATACACAGAGAAAGAGAAACAGAGACAGAGACAGAGACAGAGACAGAGACAGAGAGACAGAGACAGAGACACAGAGACAGAGACACAGAGACAGAGACACAGAGACAGAGACACAGAGACAGAGACACAGAGACAGAGACACAGAGACAGAGACACAGAGACAGAGACACAGAGACAGAGACACAGAGACGGTCACACAGGGACAGAGACACAGAGACAGAGACACAGAGAAAGAGAAACAGAGACAGAGACAGAGACAGAGACAGAGAGACAGAGACAGAGACACAGAGACAGAGACACAGAGACAGAGACATAGAGACCGACCCACAGAGACGGAGACACAGGTACAGAGACACGCGGACAGAGGCATAGACACAGAGACAGAGGCACAGAGGCAGAGACACAGAGACAGAGACACAGAGACGGAGACACATGGACAGAGACACAGAGACAGAGACACAGAGACAGAGACACAGAGACAGAGACACAGAGACAGAGACACAGAGACAGAGACACGGAGACAGAGGCACAGAGACGCAGAGACAGAAGCACAGAGACCGTGACACAGGGAGAGAGAAACAGAGACGTAGACACAGAGACAGAGACAGAGACACAGTGACACAGAGACAGAGACACAGAGACAGAGACACAGAGACAGAGACACAGAGACAGAGACACATAGACAGGGACACAGAGACAGAGACAGAGACACAGAGACATGGACATAGAGACAGAGACACAGAGACAGAGACACAGAGGCAGAAACACAGAGACAGAGACAGAGAGACAGAGACATATGGACGGAGACAGGGACACGGTGACACAGACACAGAGACATAGGGACCGACACACAGAGACGGAGATACAGGGGCAGAGACACAGAGACAGAGACACAGAGACAGAGACAGAGAGACAGATACACAGAGACAGAGACACAGAGACAGAGACACAGAGACGGAGACACATGGACAGAGACACAGAGACAGAGACACAGAGACAGAGACACAGAGACAGACACACAGAGACAGAGACACAGAGACAGATACACAGAGACAGAGACACAGAGACGCAGAGACAGAAACACAGAGACCGTGGCACAGGGAGAGTGAAACAGAGACGTAGACACAGAGACCGAGACAGAGGCATAGACACAGAGGCAGATTCACAGAGACAGAGACACAGAGACAGAGACATAATGACAGAAACACAGAGACAGAGACACAGAGACAGAGACGCAGTGACGGAGACACAGCGACAGAGACACAGAGACAGAGACACAGAGACCGAGACAGAGGCACAGAGACAGAGACACAGAGACAGAGACACAGAGACAGAGACACAGAGACAGGGACACAGAGACAGTGACACAGAGACAGAGACACCGATACAGAGACACGGAGGCCGAGACACAGAGACCGACACACAGAGACGGAGACACAGGTACAGAGACACACGGACAGAGACACAGAGACAGAGACACAGAGACAGAGACACAGAGACAGAGACACAGAGACAGAGACACAGAGACAGAGACACAGAGACAGAGACACAGAGACAGAGACACAGAGACAGAGACACAGAGACAGAGACACAGAGACGGTCACACAGGGACAGAGACACAGAGACAGAGACACAGAGAAAGAGAAACAGAGACAGAGACAGAGACAGAGACATAGAGACCGACCCACAGAGACGGAGACACAGGTACAGAGACACGCGGACAGAGGCATAGACACAGAGACAGAGGCACAGAGACAGAGACACAGAGACAGAGACACAGAGACGGAGACACATGGACAGAGACACAGAGACAGAGACACAGAGACAGAGACACAGAGACAGAGACACAGAGACAGAGACACAGAGACAGAGACACAGAGACAGAGACACAGAGACAGATACACAGAGACAGAGACACAGAGACGCAGAGACAGAAACACAGAGACCGTGGCGCAGGGAGAGAGAAACAGAGACGTAGACACAGAGACAGAGACAGAGGCATAGACACAGAGGCAGATTCACAGAGACAGAGACACAGAGACAGAGACATAATGACAGAAACACAGAGACAGAGACACAGAGACAGAGACACAGTGACGGAGACACAGCGACAGAGACACAGAGACAGAGACACAGAGACCGAGACAGAGGCACAGAGACAGAGACACGGAGACAGAGACACAGAGACAGTGACACAGAGGAGGGGACACAGGGACAGAGACAGCGAGACAGAGACACAGAGACAGAGACACAGAGAGAGAGTGACAGAGACAGAGGCATAGACACAGAGGCAGAGTCACAGAGACAGAGACACATAGACCGAGACACAGAGACCAATTCACGGAGACGGAGACTCAGGGACAGAGACGCAGAGACAGGGACACGGAGACACAGATTCAGAGACAGTGACACAGAGACAGAGACACAGAGGCAGAGACACAGTGACAGAGACACAGAGACAGATACACAGAGACAGAGACACCGATACAGAGACACAGAGGCCGAGACACAGAGACCGACACACAGAGACGGAGACACAGGTACACAGACACAGAGACAGGGACACAGAGAAAGAGAAACAGAGACAGAGACAGAGACAGAGACAGAGACACAGAGACAGAGACTCAGAGACAGAGACATACACACAGGGACAGACACAGAGACACACACACACAGAGACAGAGACAGAGACACAGAGACAGAGACACAGAGGCAGAGACACAGAGACAGAGAGACAGAGACACCTATTCACGGAGACGGTGACACAGGGACAGAGACGCAGAGACAGGGACACAGAGACAGAGATTCAGAGACAGTGACACAGAGACAAAGACACAGAGTCATGGACATAGAGACAGAGACACAGAGACAGAGACACAGAAACAGAGATACAGGCACAGAGACACAGAGGCACAGAGACAGATACACAGAGATAGAGGCACAGAGACAGAGACACAGAGACAGGGACACAGAGACAGAGACAGAGACACAGAGACATGGACATAGAGACAGAGACACAGAGACAGAGACACAGAGGCAGAGACACAGAGACAGACACACAGAGACAGAGACACAGAGACAGATACACAGAGACAGAGACACAGAGACGCAGAGACAGAAACACAGAGACCGTGGCACAGGGAGAGTGAAACAGAGACGTAGACACAGAGACCGAGACAGAGGCATAGACACAGAGGCAGATTCACAGAGACAGAGACACAGAGACAGAGACATAATGACAGAAACACAGAGACAGAGACACAGAGACAGAGACGCAGTGACGGAGACACAGCGACAGAGACACAGAGACAGAGACACAGAGACCGAGACAGAGGCACAGAGACAGAGACACAGAGACAGAGACACAGAGACAGAGACACAGAGACAGGGACACAGAGACAGTGACACAGAGACAGAGACACCGATACAGAGACACGGAGGCCGAGACACAGAGACCGACACACAGAGACGGAGACACAGGTACAGAGACACACGGACAGAGACACAGAGACAGTGACACAGAGACAGAGACACAGAGACAGAGACACAGAGACAGAGACACAGAGACAGAGACACAGAGACAGAGACACAGAGACAGAGACACAGAGACAGAGACACAGAGACGGTCACACAGGGACAGAGACACAGAGACAGAGACACAGAGAAAGAGAAACAGAGACAGAGACAGAGACAGAGACAGAGAGACAGAGACAGAGACACAGAGACAGAGACACAGAGACAGAGACATAGAGACCGACCCACAGAGACGGAGACACAGGTACAGAGACACGCGGACAGAGGCATAGACACAGAGACAGAGGCACAGAGACAGAGACACAGAGACAGAGACACAGAGACGGAGACACATGGACAGAGACGCAGAGACAGAGACACAGAGACAGAGACACAGAGACAGAGACACAGAGACAGAGACACAGAGACAGAGACACAGAGACAGAGACACAGAGACAGAGGCACAGAGACGCAGAGACAGAAGCACAGAGACCGTGACACAGGGAGAGAGAAACAGAGACGTAGACACAGAGACAGAGACAGAGACACAGTGACACAGAGACAGAGACACAGAGACAGAGACACAGAGACAGAGACACAGAGACAGGGACACAGAGACAGAGACAGAGACACAGAGACATGGACATAGAGACAGAGACACAGAGACAGAGACACAGAGGCAGAAACACAGAGACAGAGACAGAGAGACAGAGACATAGGGACGGAGACAGGGACACGGTGACACAGACACAGAGACATAGGGACCGACACACAGAGGCGGAGACACAGGTACAGAGACACGCGGACAGAGGCATAGACACAGAGACAGAGGCACAGAGACAGAGACACGGAGAGCGAGAGACAGAGACATAGAGACAGAGACACAGAGACAGAGACACAGAGACACAGATACACAGAGACACAGAGGCAGAGACACAGAGACAGAGACAGAGACACAGGGACGGAGACACACAGACAGAACAACAGAGACAGACACACAGAGACGGAGATACAGGGGCAGAGACACAGAGACAGAGACACAGAGACAGAGACAGAGAGACAGATACACAGAGACAGAGACACAGAGACAGAGACACAGAGACGGAGACACATGGACAGAGACACAGAGACAGAGACACAGAGACAGAGACACAGAGACAGACACACAGAGACAGAGACACAGAGACAGATACACAGAGACAGAGACACAGAGACGCAGAGACAGAAACACAGAGACCGTGGCACAGGGAGAGTGAAACAGAGACGTAGACACAGAGACCGAGACAGAGGCATAGACACAGAGGCAGATTCACAGAGACAGAGACACAGAGACAGAGACATAATGACAGAAACACAGAGACAGAGACACAGAGACAGAGACGCAGTGACGGAGACACAGCGACAGAGACACAGAGACAGAGACACAGAGACCGAGACAGAGGCACAGAGACAGAGACACAGAGACAGAGACACAGAGACAGAGACACAGAGACAGGGACACAGAGACAGTGACACAGAGACAGAGACACCGATACAGAGACACGGAGGCCGAGACACAGAGACCGACACACAGAGACGGAGACACAGGTACAGAGACACACGGACAGAGACACAGAGACAGAGACACAGAGACAGAGACACAGAGACAGAGACACAGAGACAGAGACACAGAGACAGAGACACAGAGACAGAGACACAGAGACAGAGACACAGAGACAGAGACACAGAGACAGAGACACAGAGACGGTCACACAGGGACAGAGACACAGAGACAGAGACACAGAGAAAGAGAAACAGAGACAGAGACAGAGACAGAGACATAGAGACCGACCCACAGAGACGGAGACACAGGTACAGAGACACGCGGACAGAGGCATAGACACAGAGACAGAGGCACAGAGACAGAGACACAGAGACAGAGACACAGAGACGGAGACACATGGACAGAGACACAGAGACAGAGACACAGAGACAGAGACACAGAGACAGAGACACAGAGACAGAGACACAGAGACAGAGACACAGAGACAGAGACACAGAGACAGATACACAGAGACAGAGACACAGAGACGCAGAGACAGAAACACAGAGACCGTGGCGCAGGGAGAGAGAAACAGAGACGTAGACACAGAGACAGAGACAGAGGCATAGACACAGAGGCAGATTCACAGAGACAGAGACACAGAGACAGAGACATAATGACAGAAACACAGAGACAGAGACACAGAGACAGAGACACAGTGACGGAGACACAGCGACAGAGACACAGAGACAGAGACACAGAGACCGAGACAGAGGCACAGAGACAGAGACACGGAGACAGAGACACAGAGACAGTGACACAGAGGAGGGGACACAGGGACAGAGACAGCGAGACAGAGACACAGAGACAGAGACACAGAGAGAGAGTGACAGAGACAGAGGCATAGACACAGAGGCAGAGTCACAGAGACAGAGACACATAGACCGAGACACAGAGACCAATTCACGGAGACGGAGACTCAGGGACAGAGACGCAGAGACAGGGACACGGAGACACAGATTCAGAGACAGTGACACAGAGACAGAGACACAGAGGCAGAGACACAGTGACAGAGACACAGAGACAGATACACAGAGACAGAGACACCGATACAGAGACACAGAGGCCGAGACACAGAGACCGACACACAGAGACGGAGACACAGGTACACAGACACAGAGACAGGGACACAGAGAAAGAGAAACAGAGACAGAGACAGAGACAGAGACAGAGACACAGAGACAGAGACTCAGAGACAGAGACATACACACAGGGACAGACACAGAGACACACACACACAGAGACAGAGACAGAGACACAGAGACAGAGACACAGAGGCAGAGACACAGAGACAGAGAGACAGAGACACCTATTCACGGAGACGGTGACACAGGGACAGAGACGCAGAGACAGGGACACAGAGACAGAGATTCAGAGACAGTGACACAGAGACAAAGACACAGAGTCATGGACATAGAGACAGAGACACAGAGACAGAGACACAGAAACAGAGATACAGGCACAGAGACACAGAGGCACAGAGACAGATACACAGAGATAGAGGCACAGAGACAGAGACACAGAGACAGGGACACAGAGACAGAGACAGAGACACAGAGACATGGACATAGAGACAGAGACACAGAGACAGAGACACAGAGGCAGAGACACAGAGACAGACACACAGAGACAGAGACACAGAGACAGATACACAGAGACAGAGACACAGAGACGCAGAGACAGAAACACAGAGACCGTGGCACAGGGAGAGTGAAACAGAGACGTAGACACAGAGACCGAGACAGAGGCATAGACACAGAGGCAGATTCACAGAGACAGAGACACAGAGACAGAGACATAATGACAGAAACACAGAGACAGAGACACAGAGACAGAGACGCAGTGACGGAGACACAGCGACAGAGACACAGAGACAGAGACACAGAGACCGAGACAGAGGCACAGAGACAGAGACACAGAGACAGAGACACAGAGACAGAGACACAGAGACAGGGACACAGAGACAGTGACACAGAGACAGAGACACCGATACAGAGACACGGAGGCCGAGACACAGAGACCGACACACAGAGACGGAGACACAGGTACAGAGACACACGGACAGAGACACAGAGACAGTGACACAGAGACAGAGACACAGAGACAGAGACACAGAGACAGAGACACAGAGACAGAGACACAGAGACAGAGACACAGAGACAGAGACACAGAGACAGAGACACAGAGACGGTCACACAGGGACAGAGACACAGAGACAGAGACACAGAGAAAGAGAAACAGAGACAGAGACAGAGACAGAGACAGAGAGACAGAGACAGAGACACAGAGACAGAGACACAGAGACAGAGACATAGAGACCGACCCACAGAGACGGAGACACAGGTACAGAGACACGCGGACAGAGGCATAGACACAGAGACAGAGGCACAGAGACAGAGACACAGAGACAGAGACACAGAGACGGAGACACATGGACAGAGACGCAGAGACAGAGACACAGAGACAGAGACACAGAGACAGAGACACAGAGACAGAGACACAGAGACAGAGACACAGAGACAGAGACACAGAGACAGAGGCACAGAGACGCAGAGACAGAAGCACAGAGACCGTGACACAGGGAGAGAGAAACAGAGACGTAGACACAGAGACAGAGACAGAGACACAGTGACACAGAGACAGAGACACAGAGACAGAGACACAGAGACAGAGACACAGAGACAGGGACACAGAGACAGAGACAGAGACACAGAGACATGGACATAGAGACAGAGACACAGAGACAGAGACACAGAGGCAGAAACACAGAGACAGAGACAGAGAGACAGAGACATAGGGACGGAGACAGGGACACGGTGACACAGACACAGAGACATAGGGACCGACACACAGAGGCGGAGACACAGGTACAGAGACACGCGGACAGAGGCATAGACACAGAGACAGAGGCACAGAGACAGAGACACGGAGAGCGAGAGACAGAGACATAGAGACAGAGACACAGAGACAGAGACACAGAGACACAGATACACAGAGACACAGAGGCAGAGACACAGAGACAGAGACAGAGACACAGGGACGGAGACACACAGACAGAACAACAGAGACAGACACACAGAGACGGAGATACAGGGGCAGAGACACAGAGACAGAGACACAGAGACAGAGACAGAGAGACAGATACACAGAGACAGAGACACAGAGACAGAGACACAGAGACGGAGACACATGGACAGAGACACAGAGACAGAGACACAGAGACAGAGACACAGAGACAGACACACAGAGACAGAGACACAGAGACAGATACACAGAGACAGAGACACAGAGACGCAGAGACAGAAACACAGAGACCGTGGCACAGGGAGAGTGAAACAGAGACGTAGACACAGAGACCGAGACAGAGGCATAGACACAGAGGCAGATTCACAGAGACAGAGACACAGAGACAGAGACATAATGACAGAAACACAGAGACAGAGACACAGAGACAGAGACGCAGTGACGGAGACACAGCGACAGAGACACAGAGACAGAGACACAGAGACCGAGACAGAGGCACAGAGACAGAGACACAGAGACAGAGACACAGAGACAGAGACACAGAGACAGGGACACAGAGACAGTGACACAGAGACAGAGACACCGATACAGAGACACGGAGGCCGAGACACAGAGACCGACACACAGAGACGGAGACACAGGTACAGAGACACACGGACAGAGACACAGAGACAGAGACACAGAGACAGAGACACAGAGACAGAGACACAGAGACAGAGACACAGAGACAGAGACACAGAGACAGAGACACAGAGACGGTCACACAGGGACAGAGACACAGAGACAGAGACACAGAGAAAGAGAAACAGAGACAGAGACAGAGACAGAGACAGAGAGACAGAGACAGAGACACAGAGACAGAGACACAGAGACAGAGACATAGAGACCGACCCACAGAGACGGAGACACAGGTACAGAGACACGCGGACAGAGGCATAGACACAGAGACAGAGGCACAGAGACAGAGACACAGAGACAGAGACACAGAGGCGGAGACACATGGACAGAGACACAGAGACAGAGACACAGAGACAGAGACACAGAGTCAGAGGGAGAGACACAGAGACCGACACACAGAGACGGAGACACAGAGACAGAGACACACGGACAGAGGCATAGACACAGAGACAGGGACACAGAGACAGAGACACAGAGAGAGAGACAGAGACAGAGAGACAGAGACTCAGAGACAGAGACACGGAGACAGAGACACAGAGACAGAGACACGGAGGCAGAGACACAGAGACAGAGAGACAGAGACAGAGGCATAGACACAGAGGCAGAGGCACAGAGACAGAGACACATAGACCGAGACACAGAGACGGAGACAGAGACACAGAGGCAGAGACACGGAGACTGAGACACAGAAACAGATACACAGAGATAGAGGCACAGAGACAGAGACAGAGACACAGGGACGGAGACACGGAGACAGAGACACAGAGACAGACACACAGGGACGGAGACAGAGACACAGAGACGGAGACACAGGGACAGAGACACAGAGACAGAGGCACAGAGAAAGAGACACAGAGACAGAGACATAGAGACCGACACACAGAGACGGAGACACAGGTACAGAGACACGCGGACAGAGGCATAGACACAGAGACAGAGGCACAGAGACAGAGACACGGAGAGAGAGAGACAGAGACATAGAGACAGAGACAGAGACAGAGACACAGAGACGCAGAGACAGAAAGACAGAGACCGTGACACAGGGAGAGAGAAACAGAGACGTAGACACAGAGGCAGAGACAGAGACAGAGACACAGAGACAGAGACACAGAGACAGAGACACAGAGACAGAGACACAGAGACAGAGACGCAGAGACAGAGACACAGAGACAGAGACACAGAGTCAGCGACACAGAGACAGAGACACAAAGAGAGAGACACACAGACAGAGACACAGAGACAGAGACACAGAGACAGAGACACAGAGACAGAGACACAGAGACAGAGACACAGAGACAGAGAGACAGAGACAGAGAGACAGGGACACAGAGACAGAGACACAGAGACAGAGACACAGAGACAGAGACACAGAGACAGAGACACAGAGACAGAGACACAGAGACAGAGACACAGAGACAGAGACACAGAGACAGAGACACAGAGACAGAGACACAGAGAAAGAGACACAGAGACAGAGACACAGAGACAGAGACACAGAGACAGAGACACAGAGACAGAGACACGGAGACAGAGACACAGTGGCAGAGACACAGAGACCGACACACAGAGACGGAGACACAGGTACAGAGACACACGGACAGAGGCATAGACACAGAGACAGGGACACAGAGACAGAGACACAGAGAGAGAGAGACAGAGACAGAGAGACAGAGACACAGAGACAGAGACACGGAGGCAGAGAGACAGAGACAGAGAGACAGAGACAGAGGCATAGACACAGAGGCAGAGGCACAGAGACAGAGACACATAGACCGAGACACAGAGACCAATTCACGGAGACGGAGACACAGGGACAGAGACGCAGAGTCAGGGACACAGAGACAGGGATTCAGAGACAGTGACACAGAGACAGAGACACGGAGACAGAGACACAGAGACACAGAGACAGAGACACAGAGACAGATACACAGAGACAGAGACACAGAGACAGAGACAAAGCGAGAGAGACAGAGACACAGAGACGGAGACGCAGGGCCAGAGACACAGAGACAGAAACACAGAGGCAGATTCACAGAGACAGAGACACAGAGACAGAGACATAATGACAGAAACACAGAGACAGAGACATAGAGACAGAGACACAGTGACGGAGACACAGCGACAGAGACACAGAGACAGAGACACAGAGACCGAGACAGAGGCACAGAGACAGAGACACGGAGACAGAGACACAGAGGCAGTGACACAGAGGAGGGGACACAGGGACAGAGACAGCGAGACAGAGACACAGAGACAGAGACACAGAGACAGAAACACAGAGACCGTGACACAGGGAGAGAGAAACAGAGACGTAGACACAGAAACAGAGACAGAGACAGAGACACAGAGACAGATACACAGAGACAGAGACACAGAGACAGCGACACAGAGACAGAGACACAGAGACAGAGACACAGAGACAGAGACACAAGGACAGAGACACAGAGACAGAGACACAGAGACAGAGACACAGAGACAGAGATTCAGAGACAGAGACTCAGAGACAGAGACACAGAGACAGTGACGGAGACACAGAGACAGAGACACAGAGACAGATACACAGAGACAGAGGCACGGAGACAGAGACACACGGACAGAGGCATAGACACAGAGACAGGGATACAGAGACAGAGACACAGAGAGAGAGAGACAGAGACAGAGAGACAGAGACACAGAGGCAGAGACACGGAGGCAGAGACGCAGAGACAGAGAGACAGAGACTGGGGCATAGACAGAGAGGCAGAGGCACAGAGACAGAGACACATAGACCGAGACACAGGGACATATAAACAGAGACAGAGACACAGAGACAGAGGCACAGAGACGGAGACACAGGTACAGAGACACACGGACAGAGACACAGAGACAGAGACACAGAGACAGAGACACAGAGACAGAGACACAGAGACAGAGACACAGAGACAGAGACACAGAGACAGAGACACAGAGACAGAGACACAGAGACAGAGACACAGAGAAAGAGACACAGAGACAGAGACACAGAGACAGAGACACAGAGACAGAGACACAGAGACAGAGACACAGAGACAGAGACACAGAGACAGAGACACGGAGACAGAGACACAGTGGCAGAGGCACAGAGATAGAGACACAGAGAGGGAGAGACAGATACACAGAGACGGAGTCACAGTGAGAGAGAGACTGATACACAGAGACGGAGACACAGGGTCAGAGACACCGATGCAGAGACACAGAGGCAGAGACACAGAGACCGACACACAGAGACGGAGACACAGGTACAGAGACACACGGACAGAGGCATAGACACAGAGACAGGGACACAGAGACAGAGACACAGAGAGAGAGAGACAGAGACACAGAGACAGAGACACAGAGACAGAGACACAGAGACAGAGGCACAGAGACAGAGACACAGAGACAGGGACAGAGACACAGAGACAGAGACACAGAGACAGAGACACAGAGACAGAGACACAGAGACAGAGACACAGAGACAGAGACACAGAGACAGAGACACAGAGTCAGAGACACAGAGACAGAGACACAGAGTCAGAGGGAGAGACACAGAGACCGACACACAGAGACGGAGACACAGAGACAGAGACACACGGACAGAGGCATAGACACAGAGACAGGGACACAGAGACAGAGACACAGAGACAGAGACACAGAGACAGATACACAGAGACAGAGGCACAGAGACAGAGTCTCAGAGATAGAGACACAGAGACAGAGATTCAGAGACAGTGACACAGAGACAGAGACACAGAGACACAGAGACAGAGACACAGGGACAGAGACACAGTGACGGAGACACAGAGACAGAGACACAGAGACAGAGACACAGAGACAGAGACACAGAGGCAGAGACACGGAGACAGAGACACAGAGACGCAGAGACAGAAACACAGAGACCGTGACACAGGGAGAGAGAAACAGAGACATAGACACAGAGACAGAGACAGAGACACAGTGACACAGAGACAGAGACACAGAGACAGAGACACAGAGACAGAGACACAGAGACAGAGACACAGAGACAGATAACGTCGGCAGAGACGCAGAGAGAGAGAGGCACAGAGACGGAGACACAGGGACAGAGACACAGAGACAGGGACACAGAGAAAGAAAAACAGAGACAGAGACAGATACAGAGACACAGAGACAGAGACTCAGAGACAGAGACATACACACAGGGACAGACACAGAGACACACACACACAGAGACAGAGACACAGAGACAGAGACACAGAGACAGAGACACAGAGACAGAGACACAGAGACAGGGACACAGAGACGGAGACACAGACAGAGAAACACAGAGAAGGAGACACAGGTATAGAGACACTGAGACAGACACACAGAGAAAGAGAAACAGAGACAGAGACACAGAGAGAGAAACACAGAGAAGGAGACACAGGTGTAGAGGCACAGAGATAGAGACACAGAGAAAGAGAAACAGAGACCGAGAGAGAGACAGAGTCACAGAGACAGATACACAGAAACAGAGACACAGAGACAGAGACAGAGGGACAGGGACTCAGAGAGAGAGACTCAGAGACAGAGACACAGAGACAGAGATTCAGACACAGTGACACAGAGACAGAGTCAGAGGGACAGTGACACAGAGAAGGAGACACAGAGGCAGAGACACAGAGACCGACACACAGACACGGAGACGCAGGTACAGAGACACGCGGACAGAGGCATAGACATAGAGACAGAGGCACAGAGACAGAGACACGGAGAGAGAGAGACAGAGACAGAGAGACAGAGACACAGAGACAGAGACACGGAGGCAGAGACACAGAGACAGAGTGACAGAGACAGAGGCATAGACACAGAGGCAGAGTCACAGGGACAGAGACACATAGACCGAGACACAGAGACCAATTCACGGAGACGGAGACTCAGGGACAGAGACGCAGAGACAGGGACACGGAGACAGAGATTCAGAGACAGTGACACAGAGACAGAGACACAGAGGCAGAGACACAGTGACAGAGACACAGAGACAGATACACAGAGACAGAGACACCGATACAGAGACACAGAGGCCGAGACACAGACACCGACACACAGAGACGGAGACACAGGTACAGAGACACACGGACAGAGGCATAGACACAGAGACAGGGACACAGAGACCGAGACACAGAGAGAGAGAGACAGAGACAGAGAGTCAGAGACACAGAGACAGAGACACAGAGGCAGAGACACAGAGACAGAGACACAGAGACACCTATTCACGGAGACGGTGACACAGGGACAGAGACGCAGAGACAGGGACACAGAGACAGAGATTCAGAGACAGTGACACAGAGACAAAGGCACAGAGTCATGGACATAGAGACAGAGACACAGAGACAGAGACACAGAGACAGAGACACAGAGACAGAGACAAAGTGAGAGCGACAGAGACACAGAGACGGAGACGCAGGGACAGAGACACAGAGACAGAAACACAGAGACAGATTCTCAGGGACAGAGACACAGAGACAGAGGCACAGAGACAGAGACACAGAGATAGAGACACAGAGTCATGGACATAGAGACAGAGACACAGAGACAGAGACACAGAGACAGAGACACAGAGACAGAGACACAGAGACAGAGACACAGAGACAGAGACACAGAGACAGAGACACAGAGACAGAGACACAGAGACAGAGACACAGAGACAGAGACACAGAGACAGAGACACAGAGGCAGAGACACAGAGGCAGAGACACAGAGGCAGAGACACAGAGACAGAGACACAGAGACAGAGACACAGAGACAGAGACACAGAGACAGAGACACAGAGACAGAGACACAGAGACAGAGACACAGAGACAGAGTCACAGAGACAGAGACACAGAGACAGAGACACAGAGACAGAGACACAGAGACAGAGACACAGAGACAGAGACACAGAGACAGAGACACAGAGACAGAGACACAGAGACAGCGACACAGAGACAGAGACACAGAGACAGAGACACAGAGACAGAGACACAGAGACACAGAGACAGAGACACAGGGACAGAGACACAGAGACGGAGACACAGAGACAGAGGCACAGAGACAGAGACACAGAGACAGAGACACAGAGACAGAGACACGGAGACAGAGACACAGAGACGCAGAGACAGAAACACAGAGACCGTGACACAGGGAGAGAGAAACAGAGACATAGACACAGAGACAGAGACAGAGACACAGTGACACAGAGACAGAGACACAGAGACAGAGACACAGAGACAGAGACACAGAGACAGAGACACAGGGACAGAGACACAGAGACAGGGACACAGAGAAAGAAAAACAGAGACAGAGACAGATACAGAGACACAGAGACAGAGACATACACACAGGGACAGACACAGAGACACACACACACAGAGACAGAGACACAGAGACAGAGACACAGAGACAGAGACACAGAGACAGAGACACAGGGACAGGGACACAGAGACAGAGACACAGAGACAGAGACACAGAGACAGAGACACAGAGACAGAGACACAGAGACAGAGACACTGAGACAGAGACACAGAGACAGAGACACAGAGACAGAGACACAGAGACAGATTCTCAGAGACAGAGACACAGAGACAGAGGCACAAGGACAGAGACACAGAGATAGAGACACAGAGACCAATTCACGGAGAGGGAGACACAGGGACAGAGACGCAGAGACAGGGACACGGAGACAGAGATTCAGAGACAGTGACACAGAGACAGAGACACAGAGGCAGAGACACAGTGACAGAGACACAGAGACAGATTCACAGAGACAGAGACACCGATACAGAGACACAGAGGCCGAGACACAGAGACCGACACACAGAGACGGAGACACAGGTACAGAGACACAGAGACAGGGACATAGAGAAAGAGAAACAGAGACAGAGACAGAGACAGAGACACAGAGACAGAGACTCAGAGACAGAGACATACACACAGGGACAGACACAGAGACACACACACACAGAGACAGAGACAGAGACACAGAGACAGAGACACAGAGGCAGAGACACAGAGGCAGAGACACAGAGACAGAGAGACAGAGACACCTATTCACGGAGACGGCGACACAGGGACAGAGACGCAGAGACAGGGACACAGAGACAGAGATTCAGAGACAGTGACACAGAGACAAAGACACAGAGTCATGGACATAGAGACAGAGACACAGAGACAGAGACACAGAAACAGAGATACAGAGAGGGAGACACAGAGGCACAGAGACAGATACACAGAGATAGAGGCACAGAGAGAGAGACTCAGAGACAGAGACACAGAGACAGGGACACAAAGACAGAGACACGGAGACAGAGACACAGGGACAGATACACAGAGACAGAGACACAGAGACAGAGACAAAGTGAGAGAGACACAGACACAGAGACGGAGACGCAGGGACAGAGACACAGAGACAGAAACACACAGACAGATTCTCAGGGACAGAGACACAGAGACAGAGGCACAGAGATAGAGACACAGAGACAGAGACACAGAGACAGAGACACAGAGACAGAGACACAGAGACAGAGACACAGAGACAGAGACACAGAGACAGAGACACAGAGACAGAGACACAGAGACAGAGACACAGAGACAGAGACACAGAGACAGAGACACAGAGACAGAGACACAGAGACAGAGACACAGAGACAGAGACACAGAGACAGAGACACAGAGACAGAGACACAGAGACAGAGACACAGAGACAGAGACACAGAGACAGAGACACAGAGACAGAGACACAGAGACAGAGACACAGAGACAGAGACACAGAGACAGAGACACAGACTCAAATACACAGAGACAGAGACACGGAGACAGAGACACAGAGACAGAGACACAGAGACAGAGACACAGAGACAGAGACACAGAGACAGAGACACAAAGACAGAGACACAGAGACAGAGACACAGAGACAGAGACACAGAGACAGAGACACAGAGACAGAGACACAGAGACAGAGACACAGAGACAGATTCTCAGAGACAGAGACACAGAGACAGAGACACAGAGACAGAGACACAGAGACAGATTCTCAGAGTCAGAGACACAGAGACAGAGGCACAAGGACAGAGACACAGAGATAGAGACACAGAGACCAATTCACGGAGACGGAGACACAGGGACAGAGACGCAGAGTCAGGGACACAGAGACAGAGATTCAGAGACAGTGACACAGAGACAGAGACACAGTGACAGAGACACAGAGACAGAGACACAGAGACAGAGACACAGAGACAGAGACACAGAGACAGAGACACAGAGACAGAGACACAGAGACAGAGACACAGAGACAGAGACACAGAGACAGACACACAGAGACAGAGACACAGAGACAGAGACACAGAGACAGAGACACAGAGACAGAGACACAGAGACAGAGACACAGAGACAGAGACACAGAGACAGAGACACAGAGACAGAGACACAGAGGCAGAGACACAGTGACATAAACACAAAGACAGAGACACAGAGACAGAGATTCAGAGACAGAGACTCAGAGACAGAGACACAGAGACAGTGACGGAGACACAGAGACAGAGACACAGAGACAGAGACACAGAGACAGAGACACAGAGGCAGAGTCACAGAGACAGAGACACAGAGACAGAGACACAGAGACAGAGACACAGAGACAGAGACACAGAGACAGAGACACAGAGACACAGGGACAGAGACACAGAGACGGAGACACAGAGACAGAGACACAGAGACAGAGACACAGAGACAGAGACACAGAGACAGAGACACAGAGACAGAGACACAGAGACAGAGACACAGAGACAGAGACACAGAGACACAGAGACAGAGACACAGGGACAGAGACACAGAGACGGAGACACAGAGACAGAGGCACAGAGACAGAGACACAGAGACAGAGACACAGAGACAGAGACACGGAGACAGAGACACAAAGACGCAGAGACAGAAACACAGAGACCGTGACACAGGGAGAGAGAAACAGAGACATAGACACAGAGACAGAGACAGAGACACAGTGACACAGAGACAGAGACACAGAGACAGAGACACAGAGACAGAGACACAGAGACAGAGACACAGGGACAGAGACACAGAGACAGGGACACAGAGAAAGAAAAACAGAGACAGAGACAGATACAGAGACACAGAGACAGAGACATACACACAGGGACAGACACAGAGACACACACACACAGAGACAGAGACACAGAGACAGAGACACAGAGACAGAGACACAGAGACAGAGACACAGGGACAGGGACACAGAGACAGAGACACAGAGACAGAGACACAGAGACAGAGACACAGAGACAGAGACACAGAGACAGAGACACTGAGACAGAGACACAGAGACAGAGACACAGAGACAGAGACACAGAGACAGATTCTCAGAGACAGAGACACAGAGACAGAGGCACAAGGACAGAGACACAGAGATAGAGACACAGAGACCAATTCACGGAGAGGGAGACACAGGGACAGAGACGCAGAGACAGGGACACGGAGACAGAGATTCAGAGACAGTGACACAGAGACAGAGACACAGAGGCAGAGACACAGTGACAGAGACACAGAGACAGATTCACAGAGACAGAGACACCGATACAGAGACACAGAGGCCGAGACACAGAGACCGACACACAGAGACGGAGACACAGGTACAGAGACACAGAGACAGGGACATAGAGAAAGAGGAACAGAGGCAGAGACAGAGACAGAGACAGAGACAGAGACACAGAGACAGAGACTCAGAGACAGAGACATACACACAGGGACAGACACAGAGACACACACACACAGAGACAGAGACAGAGACACAGAGACAGAGACACAGAGGCAGAGACACAGAGACAGAGAGACAGAGACACCTATTCACGGAGACGGCGACACAGGGACAGCGACGCAGAGACAGGGACACAGAGACAGAGATTCAGAGACAGTGACACAGAGACAAAGACACAGTGACAGAGACACAGAGACAGAGACACAGAGACAGAGACACAGAGACAGAGACACAGAGACAGAGACACAGAGACAGAGACACAGAGACAGAGACACAGAGACAGAGACACAGAGACAGAGACACAGAGACAGAGACACAGAGACAGAGACACAGAGACAGAGACACAGAGACAGAGACACAGAGACAGAGACACAGAGACAGAGACACAGAGACAGAGACACAGAGACAGAGACACAGAGACAGAGACACAGAGACAGAGACACAGAGACAGAGACACAGAGACAGAGACACAGAGACAGAGACACAGAGACAGAGACACAGAGACAGAGACACAGAGACAGAGACACAGAGACAGAGACACAGAGACAGAGACACAGACTCAAATACACAGAGACAGAGACACGGAGACAGAGACACAGAGACAGAGACACAGAGACAGAGACACAGAGACAGAGACACAGAGACAGAGACACAAAGACAGAGACACAGAGACAGAGACACAGAGACAGAGACACAGAGACAGAGACACAGAGACAGAGACACAGAGACAGAGACACAGAGACAGAGACACAGAGACAGAGACACAGAGACAGATTCTCAGAGTCAGAGACACAGAGACAGAGGCACAAGGACAGAGACACAGAGATAGAGACACAGAGACCAATTCACGGAGACGGAGACACAGGGACAGAGACGCAGAGTCAGGGACACAGAGATAGAGATTCAGAGACAGTGACACAGAGACAGAGACACAGTGACAGAGACACAGAGACAGAGACACAGAGACAGAGACACAGAGACAGAGACACAGAGACAGAGACACAGAGACAGAGACACAGAGACAGAGACACAGAGACAGAGACACAGAGACAGAGACACAGAGACAGAGACACAGAGACAGACACACAGAGACAGAGACACAGAGACAGAGACACAGAGACAGAGACACAGAGACAGAGACACAGAGACAGAGACACAGAGACAGAGACACAGAGACAGAGACACAGAGACAGAGACACAGAGGCAGAGACACAGTGACATAAACACAAAGACAGAGACACAGAGACAGAGATTCAGAGACAGAGACTCAGAGACAGAGACACAGAGACAGTGACGGAGACACAGAGACAGAGACACAGAGACAGAGACACAGAGGCAGAGTCACAGAGACAGAGACACAGAGACAGAGACACAGAGACAGAGACACAGAGACAGAGACACAGAGACAGAGACACAGAGACAGAGACACAGAGACACAGGGACAGAGACACAGAGACGGAGACACAGAGACAGAGACACAGAGACAGAGACACAGAGACAGAGACACAGAGACAGAGACACAGAGACAGAGACACAGAGACAGAGACACAGAGACACAGAGACAGAGACACAGGGACAGAGACACAGAGACGGAGACACAGAGACAGAGGCACAGAGACAGAGACACAGAGACAGAGACACAGAGACAGAGACACGGAGACAGAGACACAAAGACGCAGAGACAGAAACACAGAGACCGTGACACAGGGAGAGAGAAACAGAGACATAGACACAGAGACAGAGACAGAGACACAGTGACACAGAGACAGAGACACAGAGACAGAGACACAGAGACAGAGACACAGAGACAGAGACACAGGGACAGAGACACAGAGACAGGGACACAGAGAAAGAAAAACAGAGACAGAGACAGATACAGAGACACAGAGACAGAGACATACACACAGGGACAGACACAGAGACACACACACACAGAGACAGAGACACAGAGACAGAGACACAGAGACAGAGACACAGAGACAGAGACACAGGGACAGGGACACAGAGACAGAGACACAGAGACAGAGACACAGAGACAGAGACACAGAGACAGAGACACAGAGACAGAGACACTGAGACAGAGACACAGAGACAGAGACACAGAGACAGAGACACAGAGACAGATTCTCAGAGACAGAGACACAGAGACAGAGGCACAAGGACAGAGACACAGAGATAGAGACACAGAGACCAATTCACGGAGAGGGAGACACAGGGACAGAGACGCAGAGACAGGGACACGGAGACAGAGATTCAGAGACAGTGACACAGAGACAGAGACACAGAGGCAGAGACACAGTGACAGAGACACAGAGACAGATTCACAGAGACAGAGACACCGATACAGAGACACAGAGGCCGAGACACAGAGACCGACACACAGAGACGGAGACACAGGTACAGAGACACAGAGACAGGGACATAGAGAAAGAGGAACAGAGACAGAGACAGAGACAGAGACAGAGACAGAGACACAGAGACAGAGACTCAGAGACAGAGACATACACACAGGGACAGACACAGAGACACACACACACAGAGACAGAGACAGAGACACAGAGACAGAGACACAGAGGCAGAGACACAGAGACAGAGAGACAGAGACACCTATTCACGGAGACGGCGACACAGGGACAGCGACGCAGAGACAGGGACACAGAGACAGAGATTCAGAGACAGTGACACAGAGACAAAGACACAGAGTCATGGACATAGAGACAGAGACACAGAGACAGAGACACAGAAACAGAGATACAGAGAGGGAGACACAGAGGCACAGAGACAGATACACAGAGATACAGGCACAGAGAGAGAGACTCAGAGACAGAGACACAGAGACAGGGACACAAAGACAGGGACACGGAGACAGAGACACAGGGACAGATACACAGAGACAGAGACACAGAGACAGAGACAAAGTGAGAGAGACACAGACACAGAGACGGAGACGCAGGGACAGAGACACAGAGACAGAAACACACAGACAGATTCTCAGGGACAGAGACACAGAGACAGAGGCACAGAGATAGAGACACAGAGACAGAGACACAGAGACAGAGACACAGAGACAGAGACACAGAGACAGAGACACAGAGACAGAGACACAGAGACAGAGACACAGAGACAGAGACACAGAGACAGAGACACAGAGACAGAGACACAGAGACAGAGACACAGAGACAGAGACACAGAGACAGAGACACAGAGACAGAGACACAGAGACAGAGACACAGAGACAGAGACACAGAGACAGAGACACAGAGACAGAGACACAGAGACAGAGACACAGAGACAGAGACACAGAGACAGAGACACAGACTCAAATACACAGAGACAGAGACACGGAGACAGAGACACAGAGACAGAGACACAGAGACAGAGACACAGAGACAGAGACACAGAGACAGAGACACAAAGACAGAGACACAGAGACAGAGACACAGAGACAGAGACACAGAGACAGAGACACAGAGACAGAGACACAGAGACAGAGACACAGAGACAGATTCTCAGAGACAGAGACACAGAGACAGAGACACAGAGACAGAGACACAGAGACAGATTCTCAGAGTCAGAGACACAGAGACAGAGGCACAAGGACAGAGACACAGAGATAGAGACACAGAGACCAATTCACGGAGACGGAGACACAGGGACAGAGACGCAGAGTCAGGGACACAGAGACAGAGATTCAGAGACAGTGACACAGAGACAGAGACACAGTGACAGAGACACAGAGACAGAGACACAGAGACAGAGACACAGAGACAGAGACACAGAGACAGAGACACAGAGACAGAGACACAGAGACAGAGACACAGAGACAGACACACAGAGACAGAGACACAGAGACAGAGACACAGAGACAGAGACACAGAGACAGAGACACAGAGACAGAGACACAGAGACAGAGACACAGAGACAGAGACACAGAGACAGAGACACAGAGACAGAGACACAGAGACAGAGACACAGAGGCAGAGACACAGTGACATAAACACAAAGACAGAGACACAGAGACAGAGATTCAGAGACAGAGACTCAGAGACAGAGACACAGAGACAGTGACGGAGACACAGAGACAGAGACACAGAGACAGAGACACAGAGACAGAGACACAGAGGCAGAGTCACAGAGACAGAGACACAGAGACAGAGACACAGAGACAGAGACACAGAGACAGAGACACAGAGACAGAGACACAGAGACAGAGACACAGAGACAGAGACACAGAGACAGAGACACAGAGACAGAGACACAGAGACACAGGGACAGAGACACAGAGACGGAGACACAGAGACAGAGACACAGAGACAGAGACACAGAGACAGAGACACAGAGACAGAGACACAGAGACAGAGACACAGAGACAGAGACACAGAGACACAGAGACAGAGACACAGGGACAGAGACACAGAGACGGAGACACAGAGACAGAGGCACAGAGACAGAGACACAGAGACAGAGACACAGAGACAGAGACACGGAGACAGAGACACAGAGACGCAGAGACAGAAACACAGAGACCGTGACACAGGGAGAGAGAAACAGAGACATAGACACAGAGACAGAGACAGAGACACAGTGACACAGAGACAGAGACACAGAGACAGAGACACAGAGACAGAGACACAGAGACAGAGACACAGGGACAGAGACACAGAGACAGGGACACAGAGAAAGAAAAACAGAGACAGAGACAGATACAGAGACACAGAGACAGAGACATACACACAGGGACAGACACAGAGACACACACACACAGAGACAGAGACACAGAGACAGAGACACAGAGACAGAGACACAGAGACAGAGACACAGAGACAGAGACACAGGGACAGGGACACAGAGACAGAGACACAGAGACAGAGACACAGAGACAGAGACACAGAGACAGAGACACAGAGACAGAGACACTGAGACAGAGACACAGAGACAGAGACACAGAGACAGAGACACAGAGACAGATTCTCAGAGACAGAGACACAGAGACAGAGGCACAAGGACAGAGACACAGAGATAGAGACACAGAGACCAATTCACGGAGAGGGAGACACAGGGACAGAGACGCAGAGACAGGGACACGGAGACAGAGATTCAGAGACAGTGACACAGAGACAGAGACACAGAGGCAGAGACACAGTGACAGAGACACAGAGACAGATTCACAGAGACAGAGACACCGATACAGAGACACAGAGGCCGAGACACAGAGACCGACACACAGAGACGGAGACACAGGTACAGAGACACAGAGACAGGGACATAGAGAAAGAGGAACAGAGACAGAGACAGAGACAGAGACAGAGACAGAGACACAGAGACAGAGACTCAGAGACAGAGACATACACACAGGGACAGACACAGAGACACACACACACAGAGACAGAGACAGAGACACAGAGACAGAGACACAGAGGCAGAGACACAGAGACAGAGAGACAGAGACACCTATTCACGGAGACGGCGACACAGGGACAGAGACGCAGAGACAGGGACACAGAGACAGAGATTCAGAGACAGTGACACAGAGACAAAGACACAGAGTCATGGACATAGAGACAGAGACACAGAGACAGAGACACAGAAACAGAGATACAGAGAGGGAGACACAGAGGCACAGAGACAGATACACAGAGATAGAGGCACAGAGAGAGAGACTCAGAGACAGAGACACAGAGACAGGGACACAAAGACATAGACACGGAGACAGAGACACAGGGACAGATACACAGAGACAGAGACACAGAGACAGAGACAAAGTGAGAGAGACACAGACACAGAGACGGAGACGCAGGGACAGAGACACAGAGACAGAAACACACAGACAGATTCTCAGGGACAGAGACACAGAGACAGAGGCACAGAGATAGAGACACAGAGATAGAGACACAGAGTCATGGACATAGAGACAGAGACACAGAGACAGAGACACAGAGACAGAGACACAGAGACAGAGACACAGAGACAGAGACACAGAGACAGAGACACAGAGACAGAGACACAGAGACAGAGACACAGAGACAGAGACACAGAGACAGAGACACAGAGACAGAGACACAGAGACAGAGACACAGAGACAGAGACACAGAGACAGAGACACAGAGACAGAGACACAGAGACAGAGACACAGAGACAGAGACACAGAGACAGAGACACAGAGACAGAGACACAGAGACAGAGACACAGAGACAGAGACACAGAGACAGAGACACAGAGACAGAGACACAGAGACAGAGACACAGAGACAGAGACACAGAGACAGAGACACAGAGACAGAGACACAGAGACAGAGACACAGAGACAGAGACACAGAGACAGAGACACAGAGACAGAGACACAGAGACAGAGACACAGAGACAGAGACACAGAGACAGAGACACAGAGACAGAGACACAGAGACAGAGACACAGATACAGAGACACAGAGACAGAGACACAGAGACAGAGACACAGAGACAGGGACACAGAGACAGAGACACAGAGACAGAGACACAGAGACAGAGACACAGAGACAGAGACACAGAGACAGAGACACAGAGACAGAGACACAGAGACAGAGACACAGAGACAGAGACACAGAGACAGAGACACAGAGACAGAGACACAGAGACAGAGACACAGAGACAGAGACACAGAGACAGAGACACAGAGACAGAGACACAGAGACAGAGACACAGAGACAGAGACACAGAGACAGAGACACAGAGACAGAGACACAGAGACAGAGACACAGAGACAGAGACACAGAGACAGAGACACAGAGACAGAGACACAGAGACAGAGACACAGAGACAGAGACACAGAGACAGAGACACAGAGACAGAGACACAGAGACAGAGACACAGAGACAGAGACACAGAGACAGAGACACAGACTCAAATACACAGAGACAGAGACACGGAGACAGAGACACAGAGACAGAGACACAGAGACAGAGACACAGAGACAGAGACACAGAGACAGAGACACAAAGACAGAGACACAGAGACAGAGACACAGAGACAGAGACACAGAGACAGAGACACAGAGACAGAGACACAGAGACAGAGACACAGAGACAGATTCTCAGAGACAGAGACACAGAGACAGAGACACAGAGACAGATTCTCAGAGTCAGAGACACAGAGACAGAGGCACAAGGACAGAGACACAGAGATAGAGACACAGAGACCAATTCACGGAGACGGAGACACAGGGACAGAGACGCAGAGTCAGGGACACAGAGACAGAGATTCAGAGACAGTGACACAGAGACAGAGACACAGTGACAGAGACACAGAGACAGAGACACAGAGACAGAGACACAGAGACAGAGACACAGAGACAGAGACACAGAGACAGAGACACAGAGACAGAGACACAGAGACAGAGACACAGAGACAGACACACAGAGACAGAGACACAGAGACAGAGACACAGAGACAGAGACACAGAGACAGAGACACAGAGACAGAGACACAGAGACAGAGACACAGAGACAGAGACACAGAGACAGAGACACAGAGACAGAGACACAGAGACAGAGACACAGAGGCAGAGACACAGTGACATAAACACAAAGACAGAGACACAGAGACAGAGATTCAGAGACAGAGACTCAGAGACAGAGACACAGAGACAGTGACGGAGACACAGAGACAGAGACACAGAGACAGAGTGACAGAGACAGAGGCATAGACACAGAGGCAGAGTCACAGAGAAAGAGAAACAGAGACAGAGACAGAGAGAGAGAAACACAGAGAAGGAGACACAGGTATAGAGACACAGAGACAGAGACACAGAGAGAGAGAAACAGAGACCGAGAGAGAGACAGAGTCACAGAGACAGAGACACAGAGACAGAGACACAGAGACAGAGACACAGAGACAGAGACACAGAGACAGAGACACAGAGACAGAGACACAGAGACAGAGACACAGAGACAGAGACACAGAGACGGTCACACAGGGACAGAGACACAGAGAAAGAGAAACAGAGACAGAGGCAGAGACAGAGACAGAGACAGAGAGACAGAGACAGAGACACAGAGACAGAGACACAGAGACAGAGACACAGAGACAGAGACACAGAGACAGAGACATAGAGACCGACACACAGAGACGGAGACACAGGTACAGAGACACGCGGACAGAGGCATAGACACAGAGACAGAGGCACAGAGACAGAGACACAGAGACAGAGACACAGAGACGGAGACACAGGGACAGAGACACAGAGACAGAGACACAGAGAAAGAGAAACAGAGACAGAGACAGAGACATAGACAGAGAGACAGAGACAGAGGCACAGAGAGAGAGACTCAGAGACAGAGACACAGAGACAGGGACACAGAGACAGAGACACGGAGACAGAGACACAGAGACAGATACACAGAAACAGAGACACAGAGACAGAGACAAAGCGAGAGAGACAGAGACACAGAGACGGAGACGCAGGGCCAGAGACACAGAGACAGATTCTCAGAGACAGAGACACAGAGACAGAGGCACAGAGACAGAGACACAGAGATAGAGACACAGAGTCATGGACATAGAGACAGAGACACAGAGACAGAGACACAGAGACAGCGACACAGAGACAGAGACACAGAGACAGAGATTCAGAGACAGTGACACAGAGACAGAGACACAGAGACAGAGACACAGAGACAGAGACACAGAGACAGAGACACAGAGACAGAGACACAGAGACAGAGACACAGAGACAGAGACACAGAGACAGAGACACAGAGGCAGAGACACAGTGACATAAACACAAAGAGAGACACAGAGACAGAGATTCAGAGACAGAGACTCAGAGACAGAGACACAGAGACAGAGACACAGAGACAGAGACACAGAGACAGAGACACAGAGACAGATTCTCAGAGACAGAGACACAGAGACAGAGACACAGAGACAGAGACACAGAGATAGAGACACAGAGACCAATTCACGGAGACGGAGACACAGGGACAGAGACGCAGAGTCAGGGACACAGAGACAGAGATTCAGAGACAGTGACACAGGGACAGAGACACAGAGACAGAGACACAGAGACAGAGACACAGAGACAGAGACACAGAGACAGAGACACAGAGACAGAGACACAGAGACAGAGACACAGAGACAGAGACACAGAGACAGAGACAGAGAGACAGAGACACAGAGACAGACACACAGAGACAGAGACACAGAGACAGAGACACAGAGACAGAGACACAGAGACAGAGACACAGAGACAGAGACACAGAGACAGAGACACAGAGACAGAGACACAGAGACAGAGACACAGAGACAGAGACACAGAGACAGAGACACAGAGACAGAGACACAGAGACAGAGACACAGAGACAGAGACACAGAGACGGTCACACAGGGACAGAGACACAGAGAAAGAGAAACAGAGACAGAGGCAGAGACAGAGACAGAGACAGAGAGACAGAGACAGAGACACAGAGACAGAGACACAGAGACAGAGACACAGAGACAGAGACACAGAGACAGAGACACAGAGACAGAGACACAGAGACAGAGACACAGAGACAGAGACACAGAGACAGAGACACAGAGACAGAGACACAGAGACAGAGACACAGAGACAGAGACACAGAGACAGAGACACAGAGACAGAGACACAGAGACAGAGACACAGAGACAGAGACACAGAGACAGAGACACAGAGACAGAGACACAGAGGCAGAGACACAGTGACATAAACACAAAGACAGAGACACAGAGACAGAGATTCAGAGACAGAGACTCAGAGACAGAGACACAGAGACAGTGACGGAGACACAGAGACAGAGACACAGAGGCAGAGACACAGAGACAGAGAGACAGAGATACCTATTCACGGAGACGGTGACACAGGGACATAGACGCAGAGACAGGGACACAGAGACAGAGATTCAGAGACAGTGACACAGAGACAAAGACACAGAGCCATGGACATAGAGACAGAGACACAGAGACAGAGACACAGAAACAGAGATACAGAGACAGAGAAACAGAGGCACAGAGACAGATACACAGAGATAGAGGCACAGAGAGAGAGACTCAGAGACAGAGACACAGAGACAGGGACACAGAGACAGAGACACGGAGACAGAGACACAGAGACAGATACACAGAGATAGAGACACAGAGACAGAGACAAAGTGAGAGAGACAGAGACACAGAGACGGAGACGCAGGGACAGAGACACAGAGACAGAGACACAGAGACAGAGACACAGAGACCGGGACACAGAGACAGAGACACAGAGACAGAGACACAGAGACAGCGACACAGAGACAGAGACACACAGACAGAGATTCAGAGACAGTGACACAGAGACAGAGACACAGAGACAGAGACACAGAGACAGAGACACAGAGACAGAGACACAGAGACAGAGACACAGAGACAGAGACACAGAGACAGAGACAGAGACAGAGACACAGAGACAGAGACACAGAGACAGAGACACAGAGGCAGAGACACAGTGACATAAACACAAAGACAGAGACACAGAGACAGAGATTCAGAGACAGAGACTCAGAGACAGAGACACAGAGACAGTGACGGAGACACAGAGACAGAGACACAGAGACAGAGTGACAGAGACAGAGGCATAGACACAGAGGCAGAGTCACAGAGACAGAGACACATAGACCGAGACACAGAGACCAATTCACGGAGACGGAGACTCAGGGACAGAGACGCAGAGACAGGGACACGGAGACAGAGATTCAGAGACAGTGACACAGAGACAGAGACACAGAGGCAGAGACACAGTGACAGAGACACAGAGACAGATACACAGAGACAGAGACACCGATACAGAGACACAGAGGCCGAGACACAGAGACCGACACACAGAGACGGAGACACAGGTACAGAGACACAGAGACAGGGACACAGAGAAAGAGAAACAGAGACAGAGACAGAGACAGAGACACAGAGACAGAGACTCAGAGACAGAGACATACACACAGGGACAGACACAGAGACACACACACACAGAGACAGAGACAGAGACACAGAGACAGAGACACAGAGGCAGAGACACAGAGACAGAGAGACAGAGATACCTATTCACGGAGACGGTGACACAGGGACAGAGACGCAGAGACAGGGACACAGAGACAGAGATTCAGAGACAGTGACACAGAGACAAAGACACAGAGTCATGGACATAGAGACAGAGACACAGAGACAGAGACACAGAAACAGAGATACAGAGACAGAGACACAGAGGCACAGAGACAGATACACAGAGATAGAGGCACAGAGAGAGAGACTCAGAGACAGAGACACAGAGACAGGGACACAGAGACAGAGACACGGAGACAGAGACAGAGACACAGAGACAGAGACACAGAGACAGAGACACAGAGACAGAGACACAGAGACAGAGACAGAGACAGAGACACAGAGACAGAGACACAGAGACAGAGACACAGAGACAGAGACACAGAGACAGGGACACAGAGACAGAGACACAGAGACAGAGACACAGAGACAGAGACACAGAGACAGAGACACAGAGACAGAGACACAGAGACAGAGACACAGAGACACAGAGACAGAGACACAGAGACAGAGACACAGAGACGGAGACACAGAGACGGAGACACAGAGACGGAGACACAGAGACAGAGACACAGAGACAGAGACACAGAGACAGAGACAGAGATAGAGACACAGAGACAGAGACACAGAGACAGAGACACAGAGACAGAGACACAGAGACAGAGACACAGAGACAGGGACACAGAGACAGAGACACAGAGACAGAGACACAGAGACAGAGACACAGAGACAGAGACACAGAGACAGAGACACAGAGACAGAGACACAGAGACAGAGACACAGAGACACAGAGACAGAGACACAGAGACAGAGACACAGAGACGGAGACACAGAGACGGAGACACAGAGACAGAGACACAGAGACAGAGACACAGAGACAGAGACACGGAGACAGAGACACAGAGACGCAGAGACAGAAACACAGAGACCGTGACACAGGGAGAGAGAAACAGAGACATAGACACAGAGACAGAGACACAGAGACAGGGACACAGAGACAGAGACACAGGGACAGAGACACAGAGGCAAAGACACAGAGACAGAGACACAGAGACAGGGACACAGAGGCAGAGACACTGAGACAGAGACACAGAGACAGAGACACAGAGACAGAGACACAGAGACAGAGACACAGAGACAGAGACACAGAGACAGAGACACAGAGACAGAGACACAGAGACAGAGACACAGAGACAGAGACACAGACTCAAAGACACAGAGACAGAGACACGGAGACAGAGACACAGAGACAGAGACACAGAGACAGAGACACAGAGACAGAGACACAGAGACAGAGACACAGAGACAGAGACACGGAGACAGAGACACAGAGACGCAGAGACAGAAGCACAGAGACCGTGACACAGGGAGAGAGAAACAGAGACATAGACACAGAGACAGAGACACAGAGACAGGGACACAGAGACAGAGACACAGGGACAGAGACACAGAGGCAAAGAGACAGAGACAGAGTCACAGAGACAGATACACAGAAACAGAGACACAGAGACAGAGACAGAGGGACAGGGACACAGAGAGAGAGAGACTCAGAGACAGAGACACAGAGACAGAGATTCAGACACAGTGACGCAGAGACAGAGACACCGAGACAGAGACACAGAGGCAGAGACAGAGACACAGAGACAGAGACGCAGAGAGAGTGACACAGAGAAGGAGCCGCAGGGACAGAGATACCGAGACAGAGACACAGAGACAGGGACACAGAGACAGAGACACAGAGACAGAGACGCAGAGACAGAGACACAGAGACAGAGACACAGAGACAGAGACACAGAGACAGAGACACAGAGACAGGGACACAGAGACAGAGACACAGGGACAGAGACACAGCGACCAAGACACAGAGACAGAGACACAGAGACAGAGATTCGTAGACAGTGACACAGCGACAGAGTCAGAGAGACAGAGATACAGAGACGGAGACACAGGGCCAGATACACAGAGACTGAAACACAGAGACAGATTCACAGAGACAGAGACACAGAGACAGATACATAAAGAGAAAAACACAGAGACAGAGACACTGAGGCATAGACACAGAGACACAGACACAGAGACGGAGACACAGGGACAGAGACACAGAGACAAGGACACCGAGGCAGAGTCACAGAGACAGAGATACAGAGGCAGAGACACAGAGACAGAGACACAGAGACCGGGACACAGAGACGGAGACAAAGAGACCGTGACACAGGGAGAGAGACACAGAGACAGAGGCGCAGAGACGGAGACACAGAGACAGAGACACAGAGACAGAGACACAGAGACAGAGACACAGAGACAGAGATACAGAGACAGAGACACAGAGACACAGAGACGGAGACACAGAGACGGAGACACAGACACAGAGAAAGAGACGCAGAGCCGGAGAAACAGAGACAGAGACAGAGACATAGAGACAGAGACACAGAGACAGAGACACAGAGACGCAGAGACAGAAACACAGAGACCGTGACACAGGGAGAGAGAAACAGAGACATAGACACAGAGACAGAGACAGAGACACAGTGACACAGAGAAAGAGGAACAGAGACAGAGACAGAGACACAGAGACAGAGACTCAGAGACAGAGACATACACACAGGGACAGACACAGAGACAGAGACAGAGACACAGAGACAGAGACACAGAGACAGAGACACAGAGACAGAGACACAGAGACAGAGACACAGGGACAGAGACACAGAGACAGAGACACAGAGACAGAGACACAGAGACAGAGACACAGAGACAGGGACACAGAGGCAGAGACACTGAGACAGAGACACAGAGACAGAGACACAGAGACAGAGACACAGAGACAGAGACACAGAGACAGAGACACAGAGACCGAGACACAGAGACGGAGACACAGAGACAGATACACAGAGACAGAGACACAGAGACAGAGACACAGAGACAGAGACACAGAGGCAGAGACACAGAGACAGAGACACAGAGACAGAGACACAGAGACAGAGACACAGAGACAGAGACACACAGACAGAGACACAGAGACCGAGACACAGAGACGGAGACACAGAGACAGAGACACAGAAACAGAGACACTGAGACGGAGACAGAGGCAAAGGGGCAGAGACACACAGACTGAGGCACAGAGACTGAGACACAGAGACGGAAACACAGAGACAGTGACATAGAAACAGAGACACAGAGACAGGGACACAGTGAGAGAGACAGAGACACAGAGACGGAGACACAGAGGCCGAGACACAGAGACAGAGACACAGAGACAGAGACACAGAGACCGAGACACAGAGACGGAGACACAGAGACAGATACACAGAGACAGAGACACAGAGACAGAGACACAGAGACAGAGACACAGAGACAGAGACACAGAGGCAGAGACACAGAGACAGAGACACAGAGACAGAGACACAGAGACCGAGACACAGAGACGGAGACACAGGGACTGGGACACAGCGAGAGTGAATCAGAGACAGGGACACAGAGACAGAGATTCAGAGACAGTGACACAGAGACAGAGTCAGAGAGACAGAGATACAGAGACGGAGACACAATGCCAGAGACACAGAGACAGAAACACAGAGACAGATTCACAGAGACAGAGACACAGAGACAGAGACATAATGACAGAAACACAGAGACGGAGACACAGGGACAGGGACACAGGGACAGGGACACAGGGACAGAGACACAGAGAAAGAGAAACAGAGACAGAGACAGAGACAGAGACACAGAGACAGAGACACAGAGACAGAGACACAGAGACAGATACACAGGGACAGAGACACAGAGACGGAGACTCTGGGACAGAGACACAGAGACAGAGACACAGGGACAGAGGCACAGAGACAGAGATTCAGAGGCAGAGACACAGAGACAGAGACTCGGAGACAGAAACATACGCACAGGGACAGACACAGAGACACACACACACAGAGACAGAGACAGAGACACAGAGACAGGGGCACAGAGACAGAGACACAGAGACAGAGACACAGAGACAGAGACACAGAGACAGATACACAGAGACAGAGACACAGAGACAGAGACACAGAGACAGCGACACAGAGACGGAGACACAGGGACTGGGACACAGCGAGAGTGAATCAGAGACAGGGACACAGAGACAGAGATTCAGAGACAGTGACACAGAGACAGAGTCAGAGAGACAGAGATACAGAGACGGAGACACAATGCCAGAGACAGAGAGACAGAAACACAGAGACAGATTCACAGAGACAGAGACACAGAGACAGAGACATAATGACAGAAACACAGAGACGGAGACACAGGGACTGGGACACAGGGACAGAGACACAGAGAAAGAGAAACAGAGACAGAGACAGAGACAGAGACAGAGACACAGAGACAGAGACACAGAGACAGAGACACAGAGACAGATACACAGAGACAGAGACACAGAGACGGAGACTCTGGGACAGAGACACAGAGACAGAGACACAGGGACAGAGGCACAGAGACAGAGACACAGAGACAGAGACACAGAGACAGAGACACAGAGACAGAGACACAGAGACAGAGACACAGAGACAGAGACACAGAGACAGAGACACAGAGACCGAGACACAGAGACGGAGAACCAGGATCAGAGACACAGAGACAGAGACACAGAGACAGAGACACGGAGACAGAGACACAGAAACAGAGACACTGAGACGGAGACAGAGGCAAAGGGGCAGAGACACACAGACAGAGGCACAGAGACTGAGACACAGAGACGGAAACACAGAGACAGTGACATAGAAACAGAGACACAGAGACAGGGACACAGTGAGAGAGACAGAGACACAGAGACGGAGACACAGAGACAGAGACATAATGACAGAAACACAGAGACGGAGACACAGGGACAGGGACACAGGGACAGAGACACAGAGAAAGAGAAACAGAGACAGAGACAGAGACAGAGACAGAGACAGAGACAGAGACACAGAGACAGAGACACAGAGACAGAGACACAGAGACAGATACACAGAGACAGAGACACAGAGACAGAGACACAGAGACAGAGACACAGAGACCGAGACACAGAGACAGAGACACAGGGACAGAGGCACAGAGACAGAGATTCAGAGGCAGAGACACAGAGACAGACACACAGAGACAGAGACACAGAGACAGAGACACAGAGACAGAGACACAGAGACAGAGACACAGAGACAGAGACACAGAGACAGAGACACAGAGACAGAGACACAGAGACAGAGACACAGTGAGAGAGACAGAGACACAGAGACGGAGACACAGCCACAGAGACACAGAGACAGAAACACAGAGACAGTTTCACAGAGACAGAGACACAGAGACCGAGACACAGAGACGGAGACACAGAGACAGAGACACAGAAACAGAGACACTGAGACGGAGACAGAGGCAAAGGGGCAGAGACACACAGACAGAGGCACAGAGACTGAGACACAGAGACGGAAACACAGAGACAGTGACATAGAAACAGAGACACAGAGACAGGGACACAGTGAGAGAGACAGAGACACAGAGACGGAGACACAGAGACAGAGACACAGAGACAGAGACACAGTGAGAGAGACAGAGACACAGAGACGGAGACACAGCCACAGAGACACAGAGACAGAAACACAGAGACAGTTTCACAGAGACAGAGACATAGAGACAGAGACACCGAGACAGAGACACAGGGACTGGGACACAGCGAGAGAGAATCAGAGACAGGGACACAGAGACAAAGACAGGGACACAGAGACGCAGAGACAGGGACACAGAGACAGAGACACAGAGGCAGAGACACTGAGACAGAGGCACAGAGACAGAGACAGAGACAGAGACACAGAGACAGGGACGCTGAGAGAGTGACACAGAGAAGGAGCCACAGGGACAGAGACACAGAGACCGAGACACAGAGACAGAGACACGGAGACAGAGGCACAGAGAGGGAGAGACAGAGACAGAGACATAGGAACAGAGGCACAGAGACGGTGACAGAGACACAGACACAGAGACACAGAGACAGAGACAAAGAGAAAGGGAAACAGAGACAGAGACAGATACATAGAGACAGAGGCACAGAGACAGAGACACAGAGACAGAGACACAGAGACAGAGACACAGAGACAGAGACACAGAGACAGAGACACAGAGACAGAGACACAGAGACAGAGACACAGAGACAGAGACACAGAGACAGGGATACAGAGACAGAGACACAGAGACCGAGACACAGAGACGGAGACACAGAGACAGAGACACAGAGACAGAGACACAGAAACAGAGACAGTGAGACGGAGACAGAGGCACAGGGGCAGAGACACACAGACAGAGACACAGAGACTGAGACACAGAGACGGAGACACAGAGACAGTGACATAGAGACAGAGACACAGAGACCGGGACACAGTGAGAGAGACAGAGACACAGAGACGGAGACACAGAGACAGCGACACAGAGACAGAGACAGAGACACAGAGACGCAGAGACCGGGACACAGAGGCAGAGGCACAGAGACAGAGACAGAGACGCAGTGACGGGGACAGAGGGACAGAGAAACAGAGCCAGGGACACAGAGACAGAGACTCAGAGACAGAGACAGAGACAGAGGCACAGAGACAGAGACACAGAGACAGAGACACAGAGACAGGGATACAGAGACAGAGACACAGAGACCGAGACACAGAGACGGAGACACAGTGACAGATACACAGATACAAAGACACAGAGACAGAGACACAGAGAGAGAGAGACAGATACACAGAGACGGAGACACAGGGACAGAGACACAGAGACAGGGTCACACAGACAAAGACTCGGAGACAGAGACAGAGAAACAGGAACAGGAACAGGAACACAGAGACAGAGACACAGAGAAAGAGACACAGAGACAGAGATTCAGAGACAGAGTCACAGACACAGAGACACAGAGACAGAGACGCACAGACAGAGACACAGAGACAGTGACACAGAGGAGGGGACACAGGAACAGAGACACCGAGACAGAGACACAGAGACAGAAACACAGAGACAGATACACAGAGACAGAGACACTGAGACGGAGACTCTGGGACAGGGACACAGAGACAGAGACACAGGGACAGAGGCACAGAGACAGAGATTCAGAGGCAGAGACACAGAGACAGAGACTCGGAGACAGAAACACAGAGACAGATACACAGAGACAGAGACACAGAGACGGAGACTCTGGGACAGAGACACAGAGACAGAGACACAGGGACAGAGACACAGAGACAGTGACACAGAGGAGGGGACACAGGAACAGAGACACAGAGACAGAGACACAGAGACAGAGACACAGAGACAGAGAAACAGAGACGGAGACTCTGGGACAGAGACACAGAGACAGAGACACAGGGACAGAGACACAGAGACAGTGACACAGAGGAGGGGACACAGGAACAGAGACACAGAGACAGAGACACAGAGACAGAGACACAGAGACAGAGAAACAGAGACAGATATACAGGGACAGAGACACAGAGACAGAGACACAGAGACAGATACACAGAGACGGAGAACCAGGATCAGAGACACAGACACAGAGACACACACACACAGAGACAGAGACAGAGACACAGAGACAGGGACACAGATACAGAGATACAGAGACGGAAACACAGGGACAGAGACACAGAGACAGAGACACAGAGACAGAGACGCACAGGCAGAGACACAGAGACAGTGACACAGAGGAGGGGACACAGGAACAGAGACACAGAGACAGAGACACAGAGACAGAAACACAGAGACAGATACACAGAGACAGAGACACAGAGACGGAGACTCTGGGACAGAGACACAGAGACAGAGACGCACAGACAGAGACACAGAGACCGAGACACAGAGACAGAGACACAGAGACAGAGACACAGAGACAGAGACACAGAGACAGAGACACAGAGACAGATACACAGAGACAGAGACACGGAGACAGAGACACAGAGAGGGAGAGACAGAGACAGAGACATAGGAACAGAGGCACAGAGACGGTGACAGAGACACAGACACAGAGACACAGAGATAGAGACACAGAGAAAGGGAAACAGAGACAGAGACAGAGACATAGAGACAGAGACACAGAGACAGAGACACAGAGACAGAGACACAGAGACAGAGACACAGAGACAGAGACACAGAGACAGAGACACAGAGACAGAGACACAGAGACAGAGACACAGAGACAGAGACATAGAGACAGAGACACAGAGACAGAGACACAGAGACAGAGACACAGAGACAGAGACACAGAGACAGAGACACAGAGACAGAGACACAGAGACAGAGACAGAGACACAGAGACAGAGACACAGAGACAGAGACACAGAGACAGAGACACAGAGACAGAGACACAGAGACAGAGACACAGAGACAGAGACACAGAGACAGAAACACAGAGTCAGTTTCACAGAGACAGAGACACAGAGACAGAGACACAGAGACAAAGACACAGAGACCGAGACACAGAGACGGAGACACAGGGACTGGGACACAGCGAGAGTGAATCAGAGACAGGGACACAGAGACAGAGATTCAGAGACAGTGACACAGAGACAGAGTCAGAGAGACAGAGATACAGAGACGGAGACACAATGCCGGAGACACAGAGACAGAAACACAGAGACAGATTCACAGAGACAGAGACACAGAGACAGAGACATAATGACAGAAACACAGAGACGGAGACACAGGGACAGGGACACAGAGAAGGAGACGCAGGGACAGAGACACAGAGACAGAGATACAGAGAAAGAGAAACTGAGACAGAGACAGAGACACAGAGACAGAGACACAGAGACAGAGACACAGAGACAGAGACACAGAGACAGAGACACAGAGACAGAGACACAGAGACAGAGACACAGAGACAGAGACACAGAGACAGAGACACAGAGACAGAGACACAGAGACAGAGACACAGAGACAGAGACACAGAGACAGAGACACAGAGACAGAGACACAGAGACAGAGACACAGAGACAGAGACACAGAGACAGAGACACAGAGACAGAGACACAGAGACAGAGACACAGAGACAGAGACACAGAGACAGAGACACAGAGACAGAGACACAGAGACAGAGACACAGAGACAGAGACACAGAGACAGAGACACAGAGACAGAGACACAGAGACAGAGACACAGAGACAGAGACACAGAGACAGAGACACAGAGACAGAGACACAGAGACAGAGACACAGAGACAGAGACACAGAGACAGAGACACAGAGACAGAGACACAGAGACAGAGACACAGAGACAGAGACACAGAGACAGAGACACAGAGACAGAGACACAGAGACAGAGACACAGAGACAGAGACACAGAGACAGAGACACAGAGACAGAGACACAGAGACAGAGACACAGAGACAGAGACACAGAGACAGAGACACAGAGACAGAGACACAGAGACAGAGACACAGAGACAGAGACACAGAGACGGAGACACAGAGACAGAGACACAGAGACAGAGACACAGAGACAGAGACACAGAGACCGAGACACAGAGACGGAGAACCAGGATCAGAGACACAGAGACAGAGACACAGAGACAGAGACACGGAGACAGAGACACAGAAACAGAGACACTGAGACGGAGACAGAGGCAAAGGGGCAGAGACACACAGACAGAGGCACAGAGACTGAGACACAGAGACGGAAACACAGAGACAGTGACATAGAAACAGAGACACAGAGACAGGGACACAGTGAGAGAGACAGAGACACAGAGACGGAGACACAGAGACAGAGACATAATGACAGAAACACAGAGACGGAGACACAGGGACAGGGACACAGGGACAGAGACACAGAGAAAGAGAAACAGAGACAGAGACAGAGACAGAGACAGAGACACAGAGACAGAGACACAGAGACAGAAACACAGAGACAGATACACAGAGACAGAGACACAGAGACAGAGACACAGAGACAGAGACACAGGGACAGAGGCACAGAGACAGAGATTCAGAGGCAGAGACACAGAGACAGAGACACAGAGACAGAGACACAGAGACAGAGACACAGAGACAGAGACACAGAGACAGAGACACAGAGACAGAGACACAGAGACAGAGACACAGAGACAGAGACACAGTGAGAGAGACAGAGACACACAGACGGAGACACAGCCACAGAGACACAGAGACAGAAACACAGAGACAGTTTCACAGAGACAGAGACACAGAGACCGAGACACAGAGACGGAGACACAGAGACAGAGACACAGAAACAGAGACACTGAGACGGAGACAGAGGCAAAGGGGCAGAGACACACAGACAGAGGCACAGAGACTGAGACACAGAGACGGAAACACAGAGACAGTGACATAGAAACAGAGACACAGAGACAGGGACACAGTGAGAGAGACAGAGACACAGAGACGGAGACACAGAGACAGAGACACAGAGACAGAGACACAGTGAGAGAGACAGAGACACAGAGACGGAGACACAGCCACAGAGACACAGAGACAGAAACACAGAGAAAGTTTCACAGAGACAGAGACATAGAGACAGAGACACCGAGACAGAGACACAGGGACTGGGACACAGCGAGAGAGAATCAGAGACAGGGACACAGAGACAAAGACAGGGACACAGAGACGCAGAGACAGGGACACAGAGACAGAGACACAGAGGCAGAGACACTGAGACGGAGGCACAGAGACAGAGACAGAGACAGAGACACAGAGACAGGGACGCTGAGAGAGTGACACAGAGAAGGAGCCACAGGGACAGAGACACAGAGACCGAGACACAGAGACAGAGACACGGAGACAGAGGCACAGAGAGGGAGAGACAGAGACAGAGACATAGGAACAGAGGCACAGAGACGGTGACAGAGACACAGACACAGAGACACAGAGACAGAGACAAAGAGAAAGGGAAACAGAGACAGAGACAGATACATAGAGACAGAGGCACAGAGACAGAGACACAGAGACAGAGACACAGATACAGAGACACAGAGACAGATATACAGAGACAGTGAGACGGAGACAGAGGCACAGGGGCAGAGACACACAGACAGAGACACAGAGACTGAGACACAGAGACGGAGACAAAGAGACAGTGACATAGAGACAGAGACACAGAGACCGGGACACAGTGAGAGAGACAGAGACACAGAGACGGAGACACAGAGACAGCGACACAGAGACAGAGACAGAGACACAGAGACGCAGAGACAGGGACACAGAGGCAGAGGCACAGAGACAGAGACAGAGACGCAGTGACGGGGACAGAGGGACAGAGAAACAGTGCCAGGGACACAGAGACAGAGACTCAGAGACAGAGACAGAGACAGAGGCACAGAGACAGAGACACAGAGACAGAGACACAGAGACAGGGATACAGAGACAGAGACACAGAGACCGAGACACAGAGACGGAGACACAGTGACAGATACACAGATACAAAGACACAGAGACAGAGACACAGAGAGAGAGAGGCAGATACACAGAGACGGAGACACAGGGACAGAGACACAGAGACAGGGTCACACAGACAAAGACTCCGAGACAGAGACAGAGAAACAGGAACAGGAACAGGAACAGGAACACAGAGACAGAGACACAGAGAAAGAGACACAGAGACAGAGATTCAGAGACAGAGTCACAGACACAGAGACACAGAGACAGAGACGCACAGACAGAGACACAGAGACAGTGACACAGAGGAGGGGACACAGGAACAGAGACACCGAGACAGAGACACAGAGACAGAAACACAGAGACAGATACACAGAGACAGAGACACTGAGACGGAGACTCTGGGACAGAGACACAGAGACAGAGACACAGGGACAGAGACACAGAGACAGTGACACAGAGGAGGGGACACAGGAACAGAGACACAGAGACAGAGACACAGAGACAGAGACACAGAGACAGAGAAACAGAGACAGATATACAGGGACAGAGACACAGAGACAGTGACACAGAGGAGGGGACACAGGAACAGAGACACAGAGACAGAGACACAGAGACAGAGACACAGAGACAGAGAAACAGAGACGGAGACTCTGGGACAGAGACACAGAGACAGAGACACAGGGACAGAGACACAGAGACAGTGACACAGAGGAGGGGACACAGGAACAGAGACACAGAGACAGAGACACAGAGACAGAGACACAGAGACAGAGACACAGAGACAGAGACACAGAGACAGAGACACAGAGACAGAGACACAGAGACAGAGACACAGAGACAGAGACACAGAGACAGAGACACAGAGACAGAGACACAGAGACAGAGACACAGAGACAGAGACACAGAGACAGAGACACAGAGACAGAGACACAGAGACCGAGACACAGAGACGGAGAACCAGGATCAGAGACACAGAGACAGAGACACAGAGACAGAGACACGGAGACAGAGACACAGAAACCGAGACACTGAGACGGAGACAGAGGCAAAGGGGCAGAGACACACAGACAGAGGCACAGAGACTGAGACACAGAGACGGAAACACAGAGACAGTGACATAGAAACAGAGACACAGAGACAGGGACACAGTGAGAGAGACAGAGACACAGAGACGGAGACACAGAGACAGAGACATAATGACAGAAACACAGAGACGGAGACACAGGGACAGGGACACAGGGACAGAGACACAGAGAAAGAGAAACAGAGACAGAGACAGAGACAGAGACACAGAGACAGAGACACAGAGACAGAAACACAGAGACAGATACACAGAGACAGAGACACAGAGACAGAGACACAGAGACAGAGACACACGGACAGAGGCACAGAGACAGAGATTCAGAGGCAGAGACACAGAGACAGAGACACAGAGACAGAGACACAGAGACAGAGACACAGAGACAGAGACACAGAGACAGAGACACAGAGACAGAGACACAGAGACAGAGACACAGAGACAGAGACACAGTGAGAGAGACAGAGACACACAGACGGAGACACAGCCACAGAGACACAGAGACAGAAACACAGAGACAGTTTCACAGAGACAGAGACACAGAGACCGAGACACAGAGACGGAGACACAGAGACAGAGACACAGAAACAGAGACACTGAGACGGAGACAGAGGCAAAGGGGCAGAGACACACAGACAGAGGCACAGAGACTGAGACACAGAGACGGAAACACAGAGACAGTGACATAGAAACAGAGACACAGAGACAGGGACACAGTGAGAGAGACAGAGACACAGAGACGGAGACACAGAGACAGAGACACAGAGACAGAGACACAGTGAGAGAGACAGAGACACAGAGACGGAGACACAGCCACAGAGACACAGAGACAGAAACACAGAGACAGTTTCACAGAGACAGAGACATAGAGACAGAGACACCGAGACAGAGACACAGGGACTGGGACACAGCGAGAGAGAATCAGAGACAGGGACACAGAGACAAAGACAGGGACACAGAGACGCAGAGACAGGGACACAGAGACAGAGACACAGAGGCAGAGACACTGAGACAGAGGCACAGAGACAGAGACAGAGACAGAGACACAGAGACAGGGACGCTGAGAGAGTGACACAGAGAAGGAGCCACAGGGACAGAGACACAGAGACCGAGACACAGAGACAGAGACACGGAGACAGAGGCACAGAGAGGGAGAGACAGAGACAGAGACATAGGAACAGAGGCACAGAGACGGTGACAGAGACACAGACACAGAGACACAGAGACAGAGACAAAGAGAAAGGGAAACAGAGACAGAGACAGATACATAGAGACAGAGGCACAGAGACAGAGACACAGAGACAGAGACACAGAGACAGAGACACAGAGACATATATACAGAGACAGTGAGACGGAGACAGAGGCACAGGGGCAGAGACACACAGACAGAGACACAGAGACTGAGACACAGAGACGGAGACAAAGAGACAGTGACATAGAGACTGAGACACAGAGACCGGGACACAGTGAGAGAGACAGAGACACAGAGACGGAGACACAGAGACAGCGACACAGAGACAGAGACAGAGACACAGAGACGCAGAGACAGGGACACAGAGGCAGAGGCACAGAGACAGAGACAGAGACGCAGTGACGGGGACAGAGGGACAGAGAAACAGAGCCAGGGACACAGAGACAGAGACTCAGAGACAGAGACAGAGACAGAGGCACAGAGACAGAGACACAGAGACAGAGACACAGAGACAGGGATACAGAGACAGAGACACAGAGACCGAGACACAGAGACGGAGACACAGTGACAGATACACAGATACAAAGACACAGAGACAGAGACACAGAGAGAGAGAGGCAGATACACAGAGACGGAGACACAGGGACAGAGACACAGAGACAGGGTCACACAGACAAAGACTCCGAGACAGAGACAGAGAAACAGGAACAGGAACAGGAACAGGAACACAGAGACAGAGACACAGAGAAAGAGACACAGAGACAGAGATTCAGAGACAGAGTCACAGACACAGAGACACAGAGACAGAGACGCACAGACAGAGACACAGAGACAGTGACACAGAGGAGGGGACACAGGAACAGAGACACCGAGACAGAGACACAGAGACAGAAACACAGAGACAGATACACAGAGACAGAGACACTGAGACGGAGACTCTGGGACAGAGACACAGAGACAGAGACACAGGGACAGAGACACAGAGACAGTGACACAGAGGAGGGGACACAGGAACAGAGACACAGAGACAGAGACACAGAGACAGAGACACAGAGACAGAGAAACAGAGACAGATATACAGGGACAGAGACACAGAGACAGTGACACAGAGGAGGGGACACAGGAACAGAGACACAGAGACAGAGACACAGAGACAGAGACACAGAGACAGAGAAACAGAGACGGAGACTCTGGGACAGAGACACAGAGACAGAGACACAGGGACAGAGACACAGAGACAGTGACACAGAGGAGGGGACACAGGAACAGAGACACAGAGACAGAGACACAGAGACAGAGACACAGAGACAGAGAAACAGAGACAGATATACAGGGACAGAGACACAGAGACAGAGACACAGAGACAGATACACAGAGACGGAGAACCAGGATCAGAGACACAGACACAGAGACACACACACACAGAGACAGAGACAGAGACACAGAGACAGGGACACAGATACAGAGATACAGAGACGGAAACACAGGGACAGAGACACAGAGACAGAGACACAGAGACAGAGACGCACAGACAGAGACACAGAGACAGTGACACAGAGGAGGGGACACAGGAACAGAGACACAGAGACAGAGACACAGAGACAGAAACACAGAGACAGATACACAGAGACAGAGACACAGAGACGGAGACTCTGGGACAGAGACACAGAGACAGAGACACAGGGACAGAGACACAGAGACAGTGACACAGAGGAGGGGACACAGGAACAGAGACACAGAGACACAGACACAGAGACAGAGACACAGAGACAGAGAAACAGAGACAGATATACAGGGACAGAGACACAGAGACAGAGACACAGAGACAGATACACAGAGACGGAGAACCAGGATCAGAGACACAGAGACAGAGACACAGAGACAGAGACGCAGAGACAGAGACGCAGAGACAGAGACGCAGAGACAGATTCACAGAGACAGAGACATAATGACAGAAACACAGAGACAGAGACACAGAGGCAGAGACACTGAGACAGGGACACAGAGACAGAGACACAGAGACAGAGACACAGAGACAGAGACACAGAGACAGAGACACAGAGACAGGGATACAGAGACAGAGACACAGAAACAGAGACACAGAGACAGAGACGCAGAGACAGAGACACAGAGACAGAGACACAGAGACAGAGACACAGAGACAGAGACATAATGACAGAAACACAGAGACAGAGACACAGAGACAGAGACGCAGAGACGGAGACACAGTGACAGATACACAGAGACAGAGACACAGAGACAGAGACACAGAGACAGAGACACAGAGACAGATACACAGAGACAGAAACACAGAGACAGATTCACAGAGACAGAGACACAGAGACAGAGACATAATGACAGAAACACAGAGACAGAGACACAGAGACAGAGACGCAGAGAAAGAGAAGCAGAGACAGAGACACAGAGACAGAGACACAGAGACAGAGACACAGAGACAGAGTCACAGAGACAGAGACACAGAGACAGAGACGCACAGACAGAGACACAGAGACCGAGACACAGAGACAGAGACACAGAGACAGAGACACAGAGACAGAGACACAGAGACAGATACACAGAGACAGAGACACAGAGACAGAGACACAGAGACAGAGACACAGAGACAGAGACACAGAGACCGAGACACAGAGACGGAGACACAGGGACTGGGACACAGCGAGAGAGAATCAGAGACAGGGACACAGAGACACAGATTCAGAGACAGTGACACAGAGACAGAGTCAGAGAGACAGAGATACAGAGATGGAGACACAATGCCAGAGACACAGAGACAGAAACACAGAGACAGATTCACAGAGACAGAGACACAGAGACAGAGACATAATGACAGAAACACAGAGACGGAGACACAGGGACAGGGACACAGGGACAGAGACACAGAGAAAGAGAAACAGAGACAGAGACAGAGACACAGAGACAGAGACACAGAGACAGAGACACAGAGACAGAGACACAGAGACAGATACACAGAGACAGAGACACAGAGACGGAGACTCTGGGACAGAGACACAGAGACAGAGACACAGGGACGGAGACAGAGGCACAGAGACAGGGATACGGAGGCAGAGACACGGAGACAGGGACACAGAGAAGGAGACACAGGGACAGAGACAGAGAGACAGAGACACAGAGAAAGAGAAACTGAGACAGAGACAGAGACATAGAGACAGAGACACAGCGACAGAGACATAGTGACAGATACACAGAGACAGAGACACAGGGACAGAGACACAGGGACAGAGGCATAGAGACAGAGATTCAGAGGCAGAGACACAGAGGCAGGGACACAGTGGCCGAGACACAGAGACGGTAACACAGGGACCGTGAGACAGGGAGGGAGACACAGAGGCAGATACACAGAGACAGAGACAGAGACACAGAGACAGGGACGCTGAGAGAGTGACACAGAGAAGGAGCCACTGGGACAGAGACACTGAGACAGAGACACAGAGACAGGGATACATAGACAGAGACACAGAGACAGAGACACAGAGACAGCGACACAGCGACAGAGTCAGAGAGACAGAGATACAGAGACAGAGACACAGAGACAGACACACGGATATAGAGACACAGAGACCGAGACACAGAGACAGAGACACGGAGACAGAGACACAGAGAGGGAGAGACAGAGACAGAGACATAGGAACAGAGGCACAGAGACGGTGACAGAGACACAGACACAGAGACACAGAGATAGAGACACAGAGAAAGGGAAACAGAGACAGAGACAGAGACATAGAGACAGAGACACAGAGACAGAGACACAGAGACAGAGACACAGAGACAGAGACACAGAGACAGAGACACAGAGACAGAGACACAGAGACAGAGACACAGAGACAGAGACACAGAGACAGAGACACAGAGACAGAGACACAGAGACAGAGACACAGAGACAGAGACACAGAGACAGAGACACAGAGACAGAGACACAGAGACAGAGACACAGAGACAGAGACACAGAGACAGAGACACAGAGACAGAGACACAGAGACAGAGACACAGAGACAGAGACACAGAGACAGAGACACAGAGACAGAGACAGAGACAGAGACACAGAGACAGAGACACAGAGACAGAGACACAGAGACAGAGACACAGAGACAGAGACACAGAGACAGAGACACAGAGACAGAAACACAGAGTCAGTTTCACAGAGACAGAGACACAGAGACAGAGACACAGAGACAAAGACACAGAGACCGAGACACAGAGACGGAGACACAGGGACTGGGACACAGCGAGAGTGAATCAGAGACAGGGACACAGAGACAGAGATTCAGGGACAGTGACACAGAGACAGAGTCAGAGAGACAGAGATACAGAGACGGAGACACAATGCCGGAGACACAGAGACAGAAACACAGAGACAGATTCACAGAGACAGAGACACAGAGACAGAGACATAATGACAGAAACACAGAGACGGAGACACAGGGACAGGGACACAGGGACAGAGACACAGAGAAAGAGAAACAGAGACAGAGACAGAGACAGAGACAGAGACACAGAGACAGAAACACAGAGAAGGAGACGCAGGGACAGAGACACAGAGACAGAGATACAGAGAAAGAGAAACTGAGACAGAGACAGAGACACAGAGACAGAGACACAGAGACAGAGACACAGAGACAGAGACACAGAGACAGAGACACAGAGACAGAGACACAGAGACAGAGACAGAGACACAGAGACAGAGACACAGAGACAGAGACACAGAGACAGAGACACAGAGACAGAGACACAGAGACAGAGACACAGAGACAGAGACACAGAGACAGAGAAACTGAGACAGAGACAGAGACACAGAGACAGAGACACAGAGACAGAGACACAGAGACAGAGACACAGAGACAGAGACACAGAGACAGAGACACAGAGACAGAGACACAGAGACAGAGACACAGAGACAGAGACACAGAGACAGAGACACAGAGACAGAGACACAGAGACAGAGACACAGAGACAGAGACACAGAGACAGAGACACAGAGACAGAGACACAGAGACAGAGACACAGAGACAGAGACACAGAGACAGAGTCACAGAGACAGAGACACAGAGACAGAGACACAGAGACAGAGACACAGAGACAGAGACACAGAGACAGAGACACAGAGACAGAGACACAGAGACAGAGACACAGAGACAGAGACACAGAGACAGAGACACAGAGACAGAGACACAGAGACAGAGACACAGAGACAGAGACACAGAGACAGAGACACAGAGACAGAGACACAGAGACAGAGACACAGAGACAGAGACACAGAGACAGAGACACAGAGACAGAGACACAGAGACAGAGACACAGAGACAGAGACACAGAGACAGAGACACAGAGACAGAGACACAGAGACAGAGACACAGAGACAGAGACACAGAGACAGAGACACAGAGACAGAGACACAGAGACAGAGACACAGAGACCGAGACACAGAGACGGAGAACCAGGATCAGAGACACAGAGACAGAGACACAGAGACAGAGACACGGAGACAGAGACACAGAAACAGAGACACTGAGACGGAGACAGAGGCAAAGGGGCAGAGACACACAGACAGAGGCACAGAGACTGAGACACAGAGACGGAAACACAGAGACAGTGACATAGAAACAGAGACACAGAGACAGGGACACAGTGAGAGAGACAGAGACACAGAGACGGAGACACAGAGACAGAGACATAATGACAGAAACACAGAGACGGAGACACAGGGACAGGGACACAGGGACAGAGACACAGAGAAAGAGAAACAGAGACAGAGACAGAGACAGAGACAGAGACACAGAGACAGAGACACAGAGACAGAGACACAGAGACAGATACACAGAGACAGAGACACAGAGACAGAGACACAGAGACAGAGACACAGGGACAGAGGCACAGAGACAGAGATTCAGAGGCAGAGACACAGAGACAGAGACACAGAGACAGAGACACAGAGACAGAGACACAGAGACAGAGACACAGAGACAGAGACACAGAGACAGAGACACAGAGACAGAGACACAGAGACAGAGTCACAGAGACAGAGACACAGAGACAGAGACGCACAGACAGAGACACAGAGACCGAGACACAGAGACAGAGACACAGAGACAGAGACACAGAGACAGAGACACAGAGACAGATACACAGAGACAGAGACACAGAGACAGAGACACAGAGACAGAGACACAGAGACAGAGACACAGAGACCGAGACACAGAGACGGAGACACAGGGACTGGGACACAGCGAGAGAGAATCAGAGACAGGGACACAGAGACACAGATTCAGAGACAGTGACACAGAGACAGAGTCAGAGAGACAGAGATACAGAGATGGAGACACAATGCCAGAGACACAGAGACAGAAACACAGAGACAGATTCACAGAGACAGAGACACAGAGACAGAGACATAATGACAGAAACACAGAGACGGAGACACAGGGACAGGGACACAGGGACAGAGACACAGAGAAAGAGAAACAGAGACAGAGACAGAGACACAGAGACAGAGACACAGAGACAGAGACACAGAGACAGAGACACAGAGACAGATACACAGAGACAGAGACACAGAGACGGAGACTCTGGGACAGAGACACAGAGACAGAGACACAGGGACGGAGACAGAGGCACAGAGACAGGGATACGGAGGCAGAGACACGGAGACAGGGACACAGAGAAGGAGACACAGGGACAGAGACAGAGAGACAGAGACACAGAGAAAGAGAAACTGAGACAGAGACAGAGACATAGAGACAGAGACACAGCGACAGAGACATAGTGACAGATACACAGAGACAGAGACACAGGGACAGAGACACAGGGACAGAGGCATAGAGACAGAGATTCAGAGGCAGAGACACAGAGGCAGGGACACAGTGGCCGAGACACAGAGACGGTAACACAGGGACCGTGAGACAGGGAGGGAGACACAGAGGCAGATACACAGAGACAGAGACAGAGACACAGAGACAGGGACGCTGAGAGAGTGACACAGAGAAGGAGCCACTGGGACAGAGACACTGAGACAGAGACACAGAGACAGGGATACATAGACAGAGACACAGAGACAGAGACACAGAGACAGAGATTCAGAGACAGCGACACAGCGACAGAGTCAGAGAGACAGAGATACAGAGACAGAGACACAGAGACAGACACACGGATATAGAGACACAGAGACCGAGACACAGAGACAGAGACACGGAGACAGAGACACAGAGAGGGAGAGACAGAGACAGAGACATAGGAACAGAGGCACAGAGACGGTGACGGAGACACAGACACAGAGACACAGAGATAGAGACACAGAGAAAGGGAAACAGAGACAGAGACAGAGACATAGAGACAGAGACACAGAGACAGAGACACAGAGACAGAGACACAGAGACAGAGACACAGAGACAGAGACACAGAGACAGAGACACAGAGACAGAGACACAGAGACAGAGACACAGAGACAGAGACACAGAGACAGAGACACAGAGACAGAGACACAGAGACAGAGACACAGAGACAGAGACACAGAGACAGAGACACAGAGACAGAGACACAGAGACAGAGACACAGAGACAGAGACACAGAGACAGAGACACAGAGACAGAGACACAGAGACAGAGACACAGAGACAGAGACACAGAGACAGAGACACAGAGACAGAGACACAGAGACAGAGACACAGAGACAGAGACACAGAGACAGAGACACAGAGACAGAGACACAGAGACAGAGACAGAGACACAGAGACAGAGACACAGAGACAGAGACACAGAGACAGAGACACAGAGACAGAGACACAGAGACAGAGACACAGAGACAGAAACACAGAGTCAGTTTCACAGAGACAGAGACACAGAGACAGAGACACAGAGACAAAGACACAGAGACCGAGACACAGAGACGGAGACACAGGGACTGGGACACAGCGAGAGTGAATCAGAGACAGGGACACAGAGACAGAGATTCAGGGACAGTGACACAGAGACAGAGTCAGAGAGACAGAGATACAGAGACGGAGACACAATGCCGGAGACACAGAGACAGAAACACAGAGACAGATTCACAGAGACAGAGACACAGAGACAGAGACATAATGACAGAAACACAGAGACGGAGACACAGGGACAGGGACACAGGGACAGAGACACAGAGAAAGAGAAACAGAGACAGAGACAGAGACAGAGACAGAGACACAGAGACAGAAACACAGAGAAGGAGACGCAGGGACAGAGACACAGAGACAGAGATACAGAGAAAGAGAAACTGAGACAGAGACAGAGACACAGAGACAGAGACACAGAGACAGAGACACAGAGACAGAGACACAGAGACAGAGACACAGAGACAGAGACACAGAGACAGAGACACAGAGACAGAGACACAGAGACAGAGACACAGAGACAGAGACACAGAGACAGAGACACAGAGACAGAGACACAGAGACAGAGAAACTGAGACAGAGACAGACACACAGAGACAGAGACACAGAGACAGAGACACAGAGACAGAGACACAGAGACAGAGACACAGAGACAGAGACACAGAGACAGAGACACAGAGACAGAGACACAGAGACAGAGACACAGAGACAGAGACACAGCCACAGAGACACAGAGACAGAAACACAGAGACAGTTTCACAGAGACAGAGACCGAGACACAGAGACCGAGACACAGAGACGGAGACACAGAGACAGAGACACAGAAACAGAGACACTGAGACGGAGACAGAGGCAAAGGGGCAGAGACACACAGACAGAGGCACAGAGACTGAGACACAGAGACGGAAACACAGAGACAGTGACATAGAAACAGAGACACAGAGACAGGGACACAGTGAGAGAGACAGAGACACAGAGACGGAGACACAGAGACAGAGACACAGAGACAGAGACACAGTGAGAGAGACAGAGACACAGAGACGGAGACACAGCCACAGAGACACAGAGACAGAAACACAGAGACAGTTTCACAGAGACAGAGACATAGAGACAGAGACACCGAGACAGAGACACAGGGACTGGGACACAGCGAGAGAGAATCAGAGACAGGGACACAGAGACAGAGGCAGGGACACAGAGACGCAGAGACAGGGACACAGAGACAGAGACACAGAGGCAGAGACACTGAGACAGAGGCACAGAGACGGAGACACAGAGACAGAGACACAGAAACAGAGACACTGAGACGGAGACAGAGGCAAAGGGGCAGAGACACACAGACAGAGGCACAGAGACTGAGACACAGAGACGGAAACACAGAGACAGTGACATAGAAACAGAGACACAGAGACAGGGACACAGTGAGAGAGACAGAGACACAGAGACGGAGACACAGAGACAGAGACACAGAGACAGAGACACAGTGAGAGAGACAGAGACACAGAGACGGAGACACAGCCACAGAGACACAGAGACAGAAACACAGAGACAGTTTCACAGAGACAGAGACATAGAGACAGAGACACCGAGACAGAGACACAGGGACTGGGACACAGCGAGAGAGAATCAGAGACAGGGACACAGAGACAGAGGCAGGGACACAGAGACGCAGAGACAGGGACACAGAGACAGAGACACAGAGGCAGAGACACTGAGACAGAGGCACAGAGACGGAGACACCGAGACAGAGACACAGAAACAGAGACACTGAGACGGAGACAGAGGCAAAGGGGCAGAGACACACAGACAGAGGCACAGAGACTGAGACACAGGGACGGAAACACAGAGACAGTGACATAGAAACAGAGACACAGAGACAGGGACACAGTGAGAGAGACAGAGACACAGAGACGGAGACACAGAGACAGAGACACAGAGACAGAGACACAGTGAGAGAGACAGAGACACAGAGACGGAGACACAGCCACAGAGACACAGAGACAGAAACACAGAGACAGTTTCACAGAGACAGAGACATAGAGACAGAGACACAGAGACAGAGACACAGAGACAGATATACAGAGACAGAGACACAGAGACAGAGACACAGAGACAGATACACAGAGACGGAGAACCAGGATCTGAGACACAGAGACAGAGACACAGAGACAGAGACACAGAGATAGAGACACAGAGACAGAGACACAGAGACAGAGACACAGAGACAGAGACACAGAGACAGAGACACAGAGACAGAGACACAGAGACAGAGACACGGAGACAGAGACACAGAGACAGAGACACAGAGACAGAGACACAGAGACAGAGACACAGAGACAGGGATACAGAGACAGAGACACAGAGACCGAGACACAGAGACGGAGACACAGAGACAGAGACACAGAGACAGAGACACAGAAACAGAGACAGTGAGACGGAGACAGAGGCACAGGGGCAGAGACACACAGACAGAGACACAGAGACTGAGACACAGAGACGGAGACACAGAGACAGTGACATAGAGACAGAGACACAGAGACCGGGACACAGTGAGAGAGACAGAGACACAGAGACGGAGACACAGAGACAGCGACACAGAGACAGAGACAGAGACACAGAGACGCAGAGACAGGGACACAGAGGCAGAGGCACAGAGACAGAGACAGAGACGCAGAGACGGGGACAGAGGGACAGAGAAACAGAGCCAGGGACACAGAGACAGAGACACAGAGACCGAGACACAGAGACGGAGACACAGTGACAGATACACAGATACAAAGACACAGAGACAGAGACACAGAGAGAGAGAGACAGATACACAGAGACGGAGACACAGGGACAGAGACACAGAGACAGGGTCACACAGACAAAGACTCCGAGACAGAGACAGAGAAACAGGAACAGGAACAGGAACAGGAACACAGAGACAGAGACACAGAGAAAGAGACACAGAGACAGAGATTCAGAGACAGTGACACAGCCACAGAGTCAGAGAGACAGAGATACAGAGACGGAGACACAGGGCCAAAGACACAGAGACAGAAACACAGAGACAGATTCACAGAGACAGAGTCACAGAGACAGATACATAAAGAGAGAAACACAGAGACAGAGACACAGAGAAATAGACACCGAGGCAGAGTCACAGAGACAGGGATACAGAGACAGAGACACAGATACAAAGACACAGAGACATAGACACAGAGAGAGACAGACAGATACACAGAGACGGAGACACAGGGACAGAGACACAGAGCCAGGGTCACACAGACAAAGACTCAGTGACAGAGACAGAGAAACAGGAACAGGAACACAGGGACAGAGACACAGAGACAGAGTCACAGACACAGAGACACAGAGACAGCGACGCACAGACAGAGACACAGAGACAGTGACACAGAGGAGGGGACACAGGAACAGAGACACCGAGACAGAGACACAGAGACAGAAACACAGAGACAGATACACAGAGACAGATACACAGAGACAGAGACACAGAGACGGAGACTCTGGGACAGGGACACAGAGACAGAGACACAGGGAGAGAGGCACAGAGACAGAGATTCAGAGGCAGAGACACAGAGACAGAGACTCGGAGACAGAAACATACGCACAGGGACAGACACAGAGACACACACACACAGAGACAGAGACAGAGACACAGAGACAGGGACACAGATACAGAGATACAGAGACGGAAACACAGGGACAGAGACACAGAGGCAGAGACACAGAGACAGAGACGCACAGACAGAGACACAGAGACAGTGACACAGAGGAGGGGACACAGGAACAGAGACACAGAGACAGAGACACAGAGACAGAAACACAGAGACAGATACACAGAGACAGAGACACAGAGACGGAGACTCTGGGACAGAGACACAGAGACAGAGACACAGGGACGGAGACACAGAGACAGTGACACAGAGGAGGGGACACAGGAACAGAGACACAGAGACAGAGACACAGAGACAGAGACACAGAGACAGAGACACAGAGACAGAGAAACAGAGACAGATATACAGGGTCAGAGACACAGAGACAGATACACAGAGACGGAGAACCAGGATCAGAGACACAGAGACAGAGACACAGAGACAGAGACGCAGAGACAGAGACGCAGAGACAGAGACGCAGAGACAGATTCACAGAGACAGAGACATAATGACAGAAACACAGAGACAGAGACACAGAGACAGAGACACTGAGACAGGGACACAGAGACAGAGACACAGAGACAGAGACACAGAGACAGAGACGCAGAGACAGAGACACAGAGACAGGGATACAGAGACAGAGACACAGAAACAGAGACACAGAGACAGAGACGCAGAGACAGAGACACAGAGACAGAGACACAGAGACAGAGACACAGAGACAGAGACATAATGACAGAAACACAGAGACAGAGACACAGAGACAGAGACGCAGAGACGGAGACACAGTGACAGATACACAGAGACAGAGACACAGAGACAGAGACACTGAGACAGGGACACAGAGACAGAGACACAGAGACAGAGACACAGAGACAGAGACGCAGAGACAGAGACACAGAGACAGGGATACAGAGACAGAGACACAGAAACAGAGACACAGAGACAGAGACGCAGAGACAGAGACACAGAGACAGAGACACAGAGACAGAGACACAGAGACAGAGACATAATGACAGAAACACAGAGACAGAGACACAGAGACAGAGACGCAGAGACGGAGACACAGTGACAGATACACAGAGACAGAGACACAGAGACAGAGACACAGAGACAGAGACACAGAGACAGAGACACAGAGACAGATACACAGAGACAGAAACACAGAGACAGATTCACAGAGACAGAGACACAGAGACAGAGACGCAGAGAAAGAGAAGCAGAGACAGAGACACAGAGACAGAGACGCAGAGAAAGAGAAGCAGAGACAGAGACACAGAGACAGAGACACAGAGACAGAGACACAGAGACAGAGTCACAGAGACAGAGACACAGAGACAGAGACGCACAGACAGAGACACAGAGACCGAGACACAGAAACGGAGACACAGAGACTGAGACACAGAAACAGAGACACTGAGACGGAGACAGAGGCACTGGGGCAGAGACACACAGACTGAGACACAGAGACCGAGACACAGAGACAGTGACATAGAAACAGAGACACAGAGACAGGGACACAGTGAGAGAGACAGAGATACAGAGACGGAGACACGGAGACAGCGACACAGAGACAGAGATACAAAGACAGAGACACAGAGACAGAAACACAGAGGCCGAGACACAGAGACGGTAACACAGGAACCGTGACACAGGGAGGGAGACACAGACGCAGATACACAGAGACAGAGACAGAGACACAGTGACAGGGACGCAGAGAGAGTGACACAGAGAAGGAGCCACAGGGACAGAGACACTGAGACAGAGACACAGAGACATGGACACATAGACAGAGACACAGAGACAGAGACTCAGAGACAGAGACAGAGGCACAGAGACGGAGACACAGAGACAGAGACACAGAGACAGAGACACAGAGACAGAGACACAGAGACAGAGACACAGAGACAGAGACACAGAGACAGAGACACAGAGACAGAGACACAGAGACAGAGACACAGAGACAGATACACAGAGACAGAGACACAGAGACAGAGACACAGAGACAGAGACACAGAGACAGAGACACAGAGACCGAGACACAGAGACGGAGACACAGGGACTGGGACACAGCGAGAGAGAATCAGAGACAGGGACACAGAGACAGAGATTCAGAGACAGTGACACAGAGACAGAGTCAGAGAGACAGAGATACAGAGATGGAGACACAATGCCAGAGACACAGAGACAGAAACACAGAGACAGATTCACAGAGACAGAGACACAGAGACAGAGACAAAATGACAGAAACACAGAGACGGAGACACAAGGACAGGGACACAGGGACAGAGACACAGAGAAAGAGAAACAGAGACAGAGACAGAGACACAGAGACAGAGACACAGAGACAGATACACAGAGACAGAGACACAGAGACGGAGACTCTGGGACAGAGACACAGAGACAGAGACACAGAGACAGAGACGCAGAGACAGAGACACAGAGACAGGGACACAGAGACAGAGACATAATGACAGAAACACAGAGACAGAGACACAGAGACAGAGACACAGAGACAGAGACACAGAGACAGAGACACAGAGACAGAGACACAGAGACAGAGACACAGAGACAGAGACACAGAGACAGAGACAAAGAGACAGAGACACAGAGACAGAGACACAGAGACAGAGACACAGAGACAGAGACACAGAGACAGAGACACAGAGACAGAGACACAGAGACAGAGACACAGAGACAGAGACACAGAGACAGAGACACAGAGACAGAGACACAGAGACAGAGACACAGAGACAGAGACACAGAGACAGAGACACAGAGACAGAGACACAGAGACAGAGAAACAGAGACAGATATACAGGGACAGAGACACAGAGACAGAGACACAGAGACAGAGACGCAGAGTCAGAGACGCAGAGACAGATTCACAGAGACAGAGACATAATGACAGAAACACAGAGACAGAGACACAGAGACAGAGACACTGAGACAGGGACACAGAGACAGAGACACAGAGACAGAGACACAGAGACAGAGACACAGAGACAGAGACACAGAGACAGGGATACAGAGACAGAGACACAGAAACAGAGACACAGAGACAGAGACGCAGAGACAGAGACACAGAGACAGGGACACAGAGACAGAGACACAGAGACAGAGACACAGAGACAGAGACATAATGACAGAAACACAGAGACAGAGACACAGAGACAGAGACGCAGAGACGGAGACACAGTGACAGATACACAGAGACAGAGACACAGAGACAGAGACATAGAGACAGAGACACAGAGACAGAGACACAGAGACAGAGACACAGAGACAGAGACACAGAGACAGATACACAGAGACAGAAACACAGAGACAGATTCACAGAGACAGAGACACAGAGACAGAGACATAATGACAGAAACACAGAGACAGAGACACAGAGACAGAGACGCAGAGAAAGAGAAGCAGAGACAGAGACACAGAGACAGAGACACAGAGACAGAGACACAGAGACAGAGTCACAGAGACAGAGACACAGAGACAGAGACGCACAGACAGAGACACAGAGACCGAGACACAGAGACGGAGACACAGAGACAGAGACACAGAAACAGAGACACTGAGACGGAGACAGAGGCACAGGGGCAGAGACACACAGACTGAGACACAGAGACCGAGACACAGAGACAGTGACATAGAAACAGAGACACAGAGACAGGGACACAGTGAGAGAGACAGAGACACAGAGACGGAGACACGGAGACAGCGACACAGAGACAGAGATACAAAGACAGAGACACAGAGACAGAAACACAGAGACAGTTTCACAGAGACAGAGACAGAGACACAGAGACAGAGACACAGGGACTGGGACACAGCGAGGGAGAATCAGAGACAGGGACACAGAGACAGAGACAGAGACACAGAGACGCAGAGACAGGGACACAGAGACAGAGATATAGAGACAGAGACACTGAGACAGAGGCACAGAGCCAGAGACACAGAGACAGAAACACAGAGACAGAGACACAGAGAAGGAGCCACAGGGACAGAGACACTGAGACAGAGACACAGAGACAGGGACGGAGACACAGAGACACAGACACAGTGACAGAGACACAGGGACGCAGACAGAGACACAGGGACGGAGACAGAGACACAGAGACAGAGACACGGAGGCAGAGACACGGAGACAGGGACACAGAGAAGGAGACACAGGGACAGAGACACAGAGACAGAGACACAGAGAAAGAGAAACTGAGACAGAGACAGACACATAGAGACAGAGACACAGCGACAGAGACATAGTGACAGATACACAGAGACAGAGACACAGGGACAGAGACACTGGGACAGAGACACAGAGACAGAGATTCAGAGGCAGAGACACAGAGACAGAGACACAGAGGCCGAGACACAGAGACGGTAACACAGGAACCGTGACACAGGGAGGGAGACACAGACGCAGATACACAGAGACAGAGACAGAGACACAGAGACAGGGACGCAGAGAGAGTGACACAGAGAAGGAGCCACAGGGACAGAGACACTGAGACAGAGACACAGAGACATGGACACATAGACAGAGACACAGAGACAGAGACTCAGAGACAGAGACAGAGGCACAGAGACGGAGACACAGAGACAGAGACACAGAGACAGAGACACAGAGACAGAGACACAGAGACAGAGACACAGAGACAGAGACACAGAGACAGAGACACAGAGACAGATACACAGAGACAGAGACACAGAGACAGAGACACAGAGACAGAGACACAGAGACAGAGACACAGAGACCGAGACACAGAGACGGAGACACAGGGACTGGGACACAGCGAGAGAGAATCAGAGACACGGACACAGAGACTGAGATTCAGAGACAGTGACACAGAGACAGAGTCAGAGAGACAGAGATACAGAGACGGAGACACAATGCCAGAGACACAGAGAGAGAAACACAGAGACAGATTCACAGAGACAGAGACACAGAGACAGAGACATAATGACAGAAACACAGAGACGGAGACACAGGGACAGGGACACAGGGACAGAGACACAGAGAAAGAGAAACAGAGACAGAGACAGAGACAGAGACACAGAGACGGAGACTCTGGGACAGAGACACAGAGACAGAGACACAGGGACGGAGACAGTGACACAGAGACAGGGATACGGAGGCAGAGACACGGAGACAGGGACACAGAGAAGGAGACACAGGGACAGAGACAGAGAGACAGAGACAGAGAGAAAGAGAAACTGAGACAGAGACAGAGACATAGAGACAGAGACACAGCGACAGAGACATAGTGACAGATACACAGAGACAGAGACACAGGGACAGAGACATAGGAACAGAGGCACAGAGACGGTGACAGAGACACAGACACAGAGACACAGAGATAGAGACACAGAGAAAGGGAAACAGAGACAGAGACAGAGACATAGAGACAGAGACACAGAGACAGAGACACAGAGACAGAGACACAGAGACAGAGACACAGAGACAGAGACACAGAGACAGAGACACAGAGACAGAGACACAGAGACAGAGACACAGAGACAGAGACACAGAGACAGAGACACAGAGACAGAGACACAGAGACAGAGACACAGAGACAGAGACACAGAGACAGAGAAACAGAGACAGATATACAGGGACAGAGACACAGAGACAGAGACACAGAGACAGAGACACAGAGACAGAGACACAGAGACAGGGACGCTGAGAGAGTGACACAGAGAAGGAGCCACAGGGACAGAGACACTGAGACAGAGACACAGAGACAGGGATACATAGACAGAGACACAGAGACAGAGAAACAGAGACAGATATACAGGGACAGAGACACAGAGACAGAGACACAGAGACAGATACACAGAGACGGAGAACCAGGATCAGAGACACAGAGACAGAGACACAGAGACAGAGACGCAGAGACAGAGACGCAGAGACAGAGACGCAGAGACAGATTCACAGAGACAGAGACATAATGACAGAAACACAGAGACAGAGACACAGAGACAGAGACACTGAGACAGGGACACAGAGACAGAGACACAGAGACAGAGACACAGAGACAGATACACAGAGACAGAGACACAGAGACAGGGATACAGAGACAGAGACACAGAAACAGAGACACAGAGACAGAGACGCAGAGACAGAGACACAGAGACAGGGACACAGAGACAGAGACATAATGACAGAAACACAGAGACAGAGACACAGAGACAGAGACGCAGAGAAAGAGAAGCAGAGACAGAGACACAGAGACAGAGACACAGAGACAGAGACACAGAGACAGGGACACAGAGACAGAGTCACAGAGACAGAGACACAGAGACAGAGACGCACAGACAGAGACACAGAGACCGAGACACAGAGACGGAGACACAGAGACAGAGACACAGAAACAGAGACACTGAGACGGAGACAGAGGCACAGGGGCAGAGACACACAGACTGAGACACAGAGACCGAGACACAGAGACAGTGACATAGAAACAGAGACACAGAGACAGGGACACAGTGAGAGAGACAGAGACACAGAGACGGAGACACGGAGACAGCGACACAGAGACAGAGATACAAAGACAGAGACACAGAGACAGAAACACAGAGACAGTTTCACAGAGACAGAGACATAGAGACAGAGACCCAGAGACAGAGACACAGGGACTGGGACACAGCGAGGGAGAATCAGAGACAGGGACACAGAGACAGAGACAGAGACACAGAGACGCAGAGACAGGGACACAGAGACAGAGATATAGAGACAGAGACACTGAGACAGAGGCACAGAGCCAGAGACACAGAGACAGAAACACAGAGACAGAGACACAGAGAAGGAGCCACAGGGACAGAGACACTGAGACAGAGACACAGAGACAGGGACGGAGACACAGAGGCACAGACACAGTGACAGAGACACAGGGACGCAGACAGAGACACAGGGACGGAGACAGAGACACAGAGACAGAGACACGGAGGCAGAGACACGGAGACCGGGACACAGAGAAGGAGACACAGGGACAGAGACACAGAGACAGAGACACAGAGAAAGAGAAACTGAGACAGAGACAGACACATAGAGACAGAGACACAGCGACAGAGACATAGTGACAGATACACAGAGACAGAGACACAGGGACAGAGACACTGGTACAGAGACACAGAGACAGAGATTCAGAGGCAGAGACACAGAGACAGAGACACAGAGGCCGAGACACAGAGACGGTAACACAGGAACCGTGACACAGGGAGGGAGACACAGACGCAGATACACAGAGACAGAGACAGAGACACAGAGACAGGGACGCAGAGAGAGTGACACAGAGAAGGAGCCACAGGGACAGAGACACTGAGACAGAGACACAGAGACATGGACACATAGACAGAGACACAGAGACAGAGACTCAGAGACAGAGACAGAGGCACAGAGACGGAGACACAGAGACAGAGACACAGAGACAGAGACACAGAGACAGGGACACAGAGACAGAGACATAATGACAGAAACACAGAGACAGAGACACAGAGACAGAGACGCAGAGAAAGAGAAGCAGAGACAGAGACACAGAGACAGAGACACAGAGACAGAGACACAGAGACAGGGACACAGAAACAGAGTCACAGAGACAGAGACACAGAGACAGAGACGCACAGACAGAGACACAGAGACCGAGACACAGAGACGGAGACACAGAGACAGAGACACAGAAACAGAGACACTGAGACGGAGACAGAGGCACAGGGGCAGAGACACACAGACTGAGACACAGAGACCGAGACACAGAGACAGTGACATAGAAACAGAGACACAGAGACAGGGACGCAGTGAGAGAGACAGAGACACAGAGACGGAGACACGGAGACAGCGACACAGAGACAGATATACAAAGACAGAGACACAGAGACAGAAACACAGAGACAGTTTCACAGAGACAGAGACATAGAGACAGAGACACAGAGACAGAGACACAGGGACTGGGACACAGCGAGGGAGAATCAGAGACAGGGACACAGAGACAGAGACAGAGACACAGAGACGCAGAGACAGGGACACAGAGACAGAGATATAGAGACAGAGACACTGAGACAGAGGCACAGAGCCAGAGACACAGAGACAGAAACACAGAGACAGAGACACAGAGAAGGAGCCACAGGGACAGAGACACTGAGACAGAGACACAGAGACAGGGACGGAGACACAGAGGCACAGACACAGTGACAGAGACACTGAGACGGAGACAGAGGCAAAGGGGCAGAGACACACAGACAGAGGCACAGAGACTGAGACACAGAGACGGAAACACAGAGACAGTGACATAGAAACAGAGACACAGAGACAGGGACACAGTGAGAGAGACAGAGACACAGAGACGGAGACACAGAGACAGAGACACAGAGACAGAGACACAGTGAGAGAGACAGAGACACAGAGACGGAGACACAGCCACAGAGACACAGAGACAGAAACACAGAGACAGTTTCACAGAGACAGAGACATAGAGACAGAGACACCGAGACAGAGACACAGGGACTGGGACACAGCGAGAGAGAATCAGAGACAGGGACACAGAGACAGAGGCAGGGACACAGAGACGCAGAGACAGGGACACAGAGACAGAGACACAGAGGCAGAGACACTGAGACAGAGGCACAGAGACGGAGACACCGAGACAGAGACACAGAAACAGAGACACTGAGACGGAGACAGAGGCAAAGGGGCAGAGACACACAGACAGAGGCACAGAGACTGAGACACAGGGACGGAAACACAGAGACAGTGACATAGAAACAGAGACACAGAGACAGGGACACAGTGAGAGAGACAGAGACACAGAGACGGAGACACAGAGACAGAGACACAGAGACAGAGACACAGTGAGAGAGACAGAGACACAGAGACGGAGACACAGCCACAGAGACACAGAGACAGAAACACAGAGACAGTTTCACAGAGACAGAGACATAGAGACAGAGACACAGGGACTGGGACACAGCGAGAGAGAATCAGAGACAGGGACACAGAGACAGAGGCAGGGACACAGAGACGCAGAGACAGGGACACAGAGACAGAGACACAGAGGCAGAGACACTGAGACAGAGGCACAGAGACAGAGACAGAGACAGAGACACAGAGACAGGGACGCTGAGAGAGTGACACAGGGAAGGAGCCACAGGGACAGAGACACAGAGACCGAGACACAGAGACAGAGACACGGAGACAGAGGCACAGAGAGGGAGAGACAGAGACAGAGACATAGGAACAGAGGCACAGAGACGGTGACAGAGACACAGACACAGAGACACAGAGACGGAGACACAGAGAAAGGGAAACAGAGACAGAGACAGATACATAGAGACAGAGGCACAGAGACAGAGACACAGAGACAGAGACACAGAGACAGAGACACAGAGACAGATATACAGAGACAGAGACACAGAGACAGAGACACAGAGACAGATACACAGAGACGGAGAACCAGGATCTGAGACACAGAGACAGAGACACAGAGACAGAGACACAGAGATAGAGACACAGAGACAGAGACACAGAGACAGAGACACAGAGACAGAGACACAGAGACAGAGACACAGAGACAGAGACACAGAGACAGAGACACGGAGACAGAGACACAGAGACAGAGACACAGAGACAGAGACACAGAGACAGAGACACAGAGACAGGGATACAGAGACAGAGACACAGAGACCGAGACACAGAGACGGAGACACAGAGACAGAGACACAGAGACAGAGACACAGAAACAGAGACAGTGAGACGGAGACAGAGGCACAGGGGCAGAGACACACAGACAGAGACACAGAGACTGAGACACAGAGACGGAGACACAGAGACAGTGACATAGAGACAGAGACACAGAGACCGGGACACAGTGAGAGAGACAGAGACACAGAGACGGAGACACAGAGACAGCGACACAGAGACAGAGACAGAGACACAGAGACGCAGAGACAGGGACACAGAGGCAGAGGCACAGAGACAGAGACAGAGACGCAGAGACGGGGACAGAGGGACAGAGAAACAGAGCCAGGGACACAGAGACAGAGACACAGAGACCGAGACACAGAGACGGAGACACAGTGACAGATACACAGATACAAAGACACAGAGACAGAGACACAGAGAGAGAGAGACAGATACACAGAGACGGAGACACAGGGACAGAGACACAGAGACAGGGTCACACAGACAAAGACTCCGAGACAGAGACAGAGAAACAGGAACAGGAACAGGAACAGGAACACAGAGACAGAGACACAGAGAAAGAGACACAGAGACAGAGATTCAGAGACAGTGACACAGCCACAGAGTCAGAGAGACAGAGATACAGAGACGGAGACACAGGGCCAAAGACACAGAGACAGAAACACAGAGACAGATTCACAGAGACAGAGTCACAGAGACAGATACATAAAGAGAGAAACACAGAGACAGAGACACAGAGAAATAGACACCGAGGCAGAGTCACAGAGACAGGGATACAGAGACAGAGACACAGATACAAAGACACAGAGACATAGACACAGAGAGAGACAGACAGATACACAGAGACGGAGACACAGGGACAGAGACACAGAGCCAGGGTCACACAGACAAAGACTCAGTGACAGAGACAGAGAAACAGGAACAGGAACACAGGGACAGAGACACAGAGACAGAGTCACAGACACAGAGACACAGAGACAGCGACGCACAGACAGAGACACAGAGACAGTGACACAGAGGAGGGGACACAGGAACAGAGACACCGAGACAGAGACACAGAGACAGAAACACAGAGACAGATACACAGAGACAGATACACAGAGACAGAGACACAGAGACGGAGACTCTGGGACAGGGACACAGAGACAGAGACACAGGGACAGAGGCACAGAGACAGAGATTCAGAGGCAGAGACACAGAGACAGAGACTCGGAGACAGAAACATACGCACAGGGACAGACACAGAGACACACACACACAGAGACAGAGACAGAGACACAGAGACAGGGACACAGATACAGAGATACAGAGACGGAAACACAGGGACAGAGACACAGAGGCAGAGACACAGAGACAGAGACGCACAGACAGAGACACAGAGACAGTGACACAGAGGAGGGGACACAGGAACAGAGACACAGAGACAGAGACACAGAGACAGAAACACAGAGACAGATACACAGAGACAGAGACACAGAGACGGAGACTCTGGGACAGAGACACAGAGACAGAGACACAGGGACAGAGACACAGAGACAGTGACACAGAGGAGGGGACACAGGAACAGAGACACAGAGACAGAGACACAGAGACAGAGACACAGAGACAGAGACACAGAGACAGAGACACAGAGACAGAGACACAGAGACAGAGAAACAGAGACAGATATACAGGGTCAGAGACACAGAGACAGATACACAGAGACGGAGAACCAGGATCAGAGACACAGAGACAGAGACACAGAGACAGAGACGCAGAGACAGAGACGCAGAGACAGAGACGCAGAGACAGATTCACAGAGACAGAGACATAATGACAGAAACACAGAGACAGAGACACAGAGACAGAGACACTGAGACAGGGACACAGAGACAGAGACACAGAGACAGAGACACAGAGACAGAGACGCAGAGACAGAGACACAGAGACAGGGATACAGAGACAGAGACACAGAAACAGAGACACAGAGACAGACACGCAGAGACAGAGACACAGAGACAGAGACACAGAGACAGAGACACAGAGACAGAGACATAATGACAGAAACACAGAGACAGAGACACAGAGACAGAGACGCAGAGACGGAGACACAGTGACAGATACACAGAGACAGAGACACAGAGACAGAGACACTGAGACAGGGACACAGAGACAGAGACACAGAGACAGAGACACAGAGACAGAGACGCAGAGACAGAGACACAGAGACAGGGATACAGAGACAGAGACACAGAAACAGAGACACAGAGACAGAGACGCAGAGACAGAGACACAGAGACAGAGACACAGAGACAGAGACACAGAGACAGAGACATAATGACAGAAACACAGAGACAGAGACACAGAGACAGAGACGCAGAGACGGAGACACAGTGACAGATACACAGAGACAGAGACACAGAGACAGAGACACAGAGACAGAGACACAGAGACAGAGACACAGAGACAGATACACAGAGACAGAAACACAGAGACAGATTCACAGAGACAGAGACACAGAGACAGAGACATAATGACAGAAACACAGAGACAGAGACACAGAGACAGAGACGCAGAGAAAGAGAAGCAGAGACAGAGACACAGAGACAGAGACACAGAGACAGAGACACAGAGACAGAGTCACAGAGACAGAGACACAGAGACAGAGACGCACAGACAGAGACACAGAGACCGAGACACAGAAACGGAGACACAGAGACTGAGACACAGAAACAGAGACACTGAGACGGAGACAGAGGCACTGGGGCAGAGACACACAGACTGAGACACAGAGACCGAGACACAGAGACAGTGACATAGAAACAGAGACACAGAGACAGGGACACAGTGAGAGAGACAGAGATACAGAGACGGAGACACGGAGACAGCGACACAGAGACAGAGATACAAAGACAGAGACACAGAGAGAGAAACACAGAGGCCGAGACACAGAGACGGTAACACAGGAACCGTGACACAGGGAGGGAGACACAGACGCAGATACACAGAGACAGAGACAGAGACACAGTGACAGGGACGCAGAGAGAGTGACACAGAGAAGGAGCCACAGGGACAGAGACACTGAGACAGAGACACAGAGACATGGACACATAGACAGAGACACAGAGACAGAGACTCAGAGACAGAGACAGAGGCACAGAGACGGAGACACAGAGACAGAGACACAGAGACAGAGACACAGAGACAGAGACACAGAGACAGAGACACAGAGACAGAGACACAGAGACAGAGACACAGAGACAGATACACAGAGACAGAGACACAGAGACAGAGACACAGAGACAGAGACACAGAGACAGAGACACAGAGACCGAGACACAGAGACGGAGACACAGGGACTGGGACACAGCGAGAGAGAATCAGAGACAGGGACACAGAGACAGAGATTCAGAGACAGTGACACAGAGACAGAGTCAGAGAGACAGAGATACAGAGATGGAGACACAATGCCAGAGACACAGAGACAGAAACACAGAGACAGATTCACAGAGACAGAGACACAGAGACAGAGACATAATGACAGAAACACAGAGACGGAGACACAAGGACAGGGACACAGGGACAGAGACACAGAGAAAGAGAAACAGAGACAGAGACAGAGACACAGAGACAGAGACACAGAGACAGATACACAGAGACAGAGACACAGAGACGGAGACTCTGGGACAGAGACACAGAGACAGAGACAGAGGCACAGAGCCAGAGACACAGAGACAGGGATACGGAGGCAGAGACACGGAGACAGAGACACAGAGACAGAGACACAGAGACAGAGACACAGAGACAGAGACACAGAGACAGAGACACAGAGACAGAGACACAGAGACAGAGACACAGAGACAGAGACACAGAGACAGAGACAAAGAGACAGAGACACAGAGACAGAGACACAGAGACAGAGACACAGAGACAGAGACACAGAGACAGAGACACAGAGACAGAGACACAGAGACAGAGACACAGAGACAGAGACACAGAGACAGAGACACAGAGACAGAGACACAGAGACAGAGACACAGAGACAGAGAAACAGAGACAGATATACAGGGACAGAGACACAGAGACAGAGACACAGAGACAGAGACGCAGAGTCAGAGACGCAGAGACAGATTCACAGAGACAGAGACATAATGACAGAAACACAGAGACAGAGACACAGAGACAGAGACACTGAGACAGGGACACAGAGACAGAGACACAGAGACAGAGACACAGAGACAGAGACACAGAGACAGAGACACAGAGACAGGGATACAGAGACAGAGACACAGAAACAGAGACACAGAGACAGAGACGCAGAGACAGAGACACAGAGACAGGGACACAGAGACAGAGACACAGAGACAGAGACACAGAGACAGAGACATAATGACAGAAACACAGAGACAGAGACACAGAGACAGAGACGCAGAGACGGAGACACAGTGACAGATACACAGAGACAGAGACACAGAGACAGAGACATAGAGACAGAGACACAGAGACAGAGACACAGAGACAGAGACACAGAGACAGAGACACAGAGACAGATACACAGAGACAGAAACACAGAGACAGATTCACAGAGACAGAGACACAGAGACAGAGACATAATGACAGAAACACAGAGACAGAGACACAGAGACAGAGACGCAGAGAAAGAGAAGCAGAGACAGAGACACAGAGACAGAGACACAGAGACAGAGACACAGAGACAGAGTCACAGAGACAGAGACACAGAGACAGAGACGCACAGACAGAGACACAGAGACCGAGACACAGAGACGGAGACACAGAGACAGAGACACAGAAACAGAGACACTGAGACGGAGACAGAGGCACAGGGGCAGAGACACACAGACTGAGACACAGAGACCGAGACACAGAGACAGTGACATAGAAACAGAGACACAGAGACAGGGACACAGTGAGAGAGACAGAGACACAGAGACGGAGACACGGAGACAGCGACACAGAGACAGAGATACAAAGACAGAGACACAGAGACAGAAACACAGAGACAGTTTCACAGAGACAGAGACATAGAGACAGAGACACAGAGACAGAGACACAGGGACTGGGACACAGCGAGGGAGAATCAGAGACAGGGACACAGAGACAGAGACAGAGACACAGAGACGCAGAGACAGGGACACAGAGACAGAGATATAGAGACAGAGACACTGAGACAGAGGCACAGAGCCAGAGACACAGAGACAGAAACACAGAGACAGAGACACAGAGAAGGAGCCACAGGGACAGAGACACTGAGACAGAGACACAGAGACAGGGACGGAGACACAGAGACACAGACACAGTGACAGAGACACAGGGACGCAGACAGAGACACAGGGACGGAGACAGAGACACAGAGACAGAGACACGGAGGCAGAGACACGGAGACAGGGACACAGAGAAGGAGACACAGGGACAGAGACACAGAGACAGAGACACAGAGAAAGAGAAACTGAGACAGAGACAGACACATAGAGACAGAGACACAGCGACAGAGACATAGTGACAGATACACAGAGACAGAGACACAGGGACAGAGACACTGGGACAGAGACACAGAGACAGAGATTCAGAGGCAGAGACACAGAGACAGAGACACAGAGGCCGAGACACAGAGACGGTAACACAGGAACCGTGACACAGGGAGGGAGACACAGACGCAGATACACAGAGACAGAGACAGAGACACAGAGACAGGGACGCAGAGAGAGTGACACAGAGAAGGAGCCACAGGGACAGAGACACTGAGACAGAGACACAGAGACATGGACACATAGACAGAGACACAGAGACAGAGACTCAGAGACAGAGACAGAGGCACAGAGACGGAGACACAGAGACAGAGACACAGAGACAGAGACACAGAGACAGAGACACAGAGACAGAGACACAGAGACAGAGACACAGAGACAGATACACAGAGACAGAGACACAGAGACAGAGACACAGAGACAGAGACACAGAGACAGAGACACAGAGACCGAGACACAGAGACGGAGACACAGGGACTGGGACACAGCGAGAGAGAATCAGAGACACGGACACAGAGACTGAGATTCAGAGACAGTGACACAGAGACAGAGTCAGAGAGACAGAGATACAGAGACGGAGACACAATGCCAGAGACACAGAGAGAGAAACACAGAGACAGATTCACAGAGACAGAGACACAGAGACAGAGACATAATGACAGAAACACAGAGACGGAGACACAGGGACAGGGACACAGGGACAGAGACACAGAGAAAGAGAAACAGAGACAGAGACAGAGACACAGAGACGGAGACTCTGGGACAGAGACACAGAGACAGAGACACAGGGACGGAGACAGTGACACAGAGACAGGGATACGGAGGCAGAGACACGGAGACAGGGACACAGAGAAGGAGACACAGGGACAGAGACAGAGAGACAGAGACAGAGAGAAAGAGAAACTGAGACAGAGACAGAGACATAGAGACAGAGACACAGCGACAGAGACATAGTGACAGATACACAGAGACAGAGACACAGGGACAGAGACACAGGGACAGAGGCACAGAGACAGAGATTCAGAGGCAGAGACACAGAGGCAGGGACACAGTGGCCGAGACACAGAGACGGTAACACAGGGACCGTGAGACAGGGAGGGAGACACAGAGGCAGATACACAGAGACAGAGACAGAGACACAGAGACAGGGACGCTGAGAGAGTGACACAGAGAAGGAGCCACAGGGACAGAGACACTGAGACAGAGACACAGAGACAGGGATACATAGACAGAGACACAGAGACAGAGACACAGAGACAGAGATTCAGAGACAGCGACACAGCGACAGAGTCAGAGAGGCAGAGATACAGAGACAGAGACACAGAGACAGAGACACGGATATAGAGACACAGAGACCGAGACACAGAGACAGAGACACGGAGACAGAGACACAGAGAGGGAGAGACAGAGGCAGAGACATAGGAACAGAGGCACAGAGACGGTGACAGAGACACAGACACAGAGACACAGAGATAGAGACACAGAGAAAGGGAAACAGAGACAGAGACAGAGACATAGAGACAGAGACACAGAGACAGAGACACAGAGACAGAGACACAGAGACAGAGACACAGAGACAGAGACACAGAGACAGAGACACAGAGACAGAGACACAGAGACAGAGACACAGAGACAGAGACACAGAGACAGAGACACAGAGACAGAGACACAGAGACAGAGACACAGAGACAGAGACACAGAGACAGAGACACAGAGACAGAGACACAGAGACAGAGACACAGAGACAGAGAAACAGAGACAGATATACAGGGACAGAGACACAGAGACAGAGACACAGAGACAGAGACACAGAGACAGAGACACAGAGACAGGGACGCTGAGAGAGTGACACAGAGAAGGAGCCACAGGGACAGAGACACTGAGACAGAGACACAGAGACAGGGATACATAGACAGAGACACAGAGACAGAGAAACAGAGACAGATATACAGGGACAGAGACACAGAGACAGAGACACAGAGACAGATACACAGAGACGGAGAACCAGGATCAGAGACACAGAGACAGAGACACAGAGACAGAGACGCAGAGACAGAGACGCAGAGACAGATTCACAGAGACAGAGACATAATGACAGAAACACAGAGACAGAGACACAGAGACAGAGACACTGAGACAGGGACACAGAGACAGAGACACAGAGACAGAGACACAGGGACAGATACACAGAGACAGAGACACAGAGACAGGGATACAGAGACAGAGACACAGAAACAGAGACACAGAGACAGAGACGCAGAGACAGAGACACAGAGACAGGGACACAGAGACAGAGACATAATGACAGAAACACAGAGACAGAGACACAGAGACAGAGACGCAGAGAAAGAGAAGCAGAGACAGAGACACAGAGACAGAGACACAGAGACAGAGACACAGAGACAGGGACACAGAGACAGAGTCACAGAGACAAAGACACAGAGACAGAGACGCACAGACAGAGACACAGAGACCGAGACACAGAGACGGAGACACAGAGACAGAGACACAGAAACAGAGACACTGAGACGGAGACAGAGGCACAGGGGCAGAGACACACAGACTGAGACACAGAGACCGAGACACAGAGACAGTGACATAGAAACAGAGACACAGAGACAGGGACACAGTGAGAGAGACAGAGACACAGAGACGGAGACACGGAGACAGCGACACAGAGACAGAGATACAAAGACAGAGACACAGAGACAGAAACACAGAGACAGTTTCACAGAGACAGAGACATAGAGACAGAGACACAGAGACAGAGACACAGGGACTGGGACACAGCGAGGGAGAATCAGAGACAGGGACACAGAGACAGAGACAGAGACACAGAGACGCAGAGACAGGGACACAGAGACAGAGATATAGAGACAGAGACACTGAGACAGAGGCACAGAGCCAGAGACACAGAGACAGAAACACAGAGACAGAGACACAGAGAAGGAGCCACAGGGACAGAGACACTGAGACAGAGACACAGAGACAGGGACGGAGACACAGAGGCACAGACACAGTGACAGAGACACAGGGACGCAGACAGAGACACAGGGACGGAGACAGAGACACAGAGACAGAGACACGGAGGCAGAGACACGGAGACCGGGACACAGAGAAGGAGACACAGGGACAGAGACACAGAGACAGAGACACAGAGAAAGAGAAACTGAGACAGAGACAGACACATAGAGACAGAGACACAGCGACAGAGACATAGTGACAGATACACAGAGACAGAGACACAGGGACAGAGACACTGGGACAGAGACACAGAGACAGAGATTCAGAGGCAGAGACACAGAGACAGAGACACAGAGGCCGAGACACAGAGACGGTAACACAGGAACCGTGACACAGGGAGGGAGACACAGACGCAGATACACAGAGACAGAGACAGAGACACAGAGACAGGGACGCAGAGAGAGTGACACAGAGAAGGAGCCACAGGGACAGAGACACTGAGACAGAGACACAGAGACATGGACACATAGACAGAGACACAGAGACAGAGACTCAGAGACAGAGACAGAGGCACAGAGACGGAGACACAGAGACAGAGACACAGAGACAGAGACACAGAGACAGAGACACAGAGACAGGGACACAGAGACAGAGACATAATGACAGAAACACAGAGACAGAGACACAGAGACAGAGACGCAGAGAAAGAGAAGCAGAGACAGAGACACAGAGACAGAGACACAGAGACAGAGACACAGAGACAGGGACACAGAGACAGAGTCACAGAGACAGAGACACAGAGACAGAGACGCACAGACAGAGACACAGAGACCGAGACACAGAGACGGAGACACAGAGACAGAGACACAGAAACAGAGACACTGAGACGGAGACAGAGGCACAGGGGCAGAGACACACAGACTGAGACACAGAGACCGAGACACAGAGACAGTGACATAGAAACAGAGACACAGAGACAGGGACACAGTGAGAGAGACAGAGACACAGAGACGGAGACACGGAGACAGCGACACAGAGACAGAGATACAAAGACAGAGACACAGAGACAGAAACACAGAGACAGTTTCACAGAGACAGAGACATAGAGACAGAGACACAGAGACAGAGACACAGGGACTGGGACACAGCGAGGGAGAATCAGAGACAGGGACACAGAGACAGAGACAGAGACACAGAGACGCAGAGACAGGGACACAGAGACAGAGATATAGAGACAGAGACACTGAGACAGAGGCACAGAGCCAGAGACACAGAGACAGAAACACAGAGACAGAGACACAGAGAAGGAGCCACAGGGACAGAGACACTGAGACAGAGACACAGAGACAGGGACGGAGACACAGAGGCACAGACACAGTGACAGAGACACAGGGACGCAGACAGAGACACAGGGACGGAGACAGAGACACAGAGACAGAGACACGGAGGCAGAGACACGGAGACAGGGACACAGAGAAAGAGAAACTGAGACAGAGACAGACACATAGAGACAGAGACACAGCGACAGAGACATAATGACAGAAACACAGAGACAGAGACACAGAGACAGAGACGCAGAGAAAGAGAAGCAGAGACAGAGACACAGAGACAGAGACACAGAGACAGAGACACAGAGACAGGGACACAGAGACAGAGTCACAGAGACAGAGACACAGAGACAGAGACGCACAGACAGAGACACAGAGACCGAGACACAGAGACGGAGACACAGAGACAGAGACACAGAAACAGAGACACTGAGACGGAGACAGAGGCACAGGGGCAGAGACACACAGACGCAGATACACAGAGACAGAGACAGGGACGCAGAGAGAGTGACACAGAGAAGGAGCCACAGGGACAGAGACACTGAGACAGAGACACAGAGACATGGACACATAGACAGAGACACAGAGACAGAGACTCAGAGACAGAGACAGAGGCACAGAGACAGAGACACAGAGACCGAGACACAGAGACGGGGACACAGGGACTGGGACACAGCGAGAGAGAATCAGAGACAGGGACACAGAGACTGAGATTCAGAGACAGTGACACAGAGACAGAGTCAGAGAGACAGAGATACAGAGACGGAGACACAATGCCAGAGACACAGAGAGAGAAACACAGAGACAGATTCACAGAGACAGAGACACAGAGACAGAGACATAATGACAGAAACACAGAGACGGAGACACAGGGACAGGGACACAGGGACAGAGACACAGAGAAAGAGAAACAGAGACAGAGACAGAGACACAGAGACAGAGACACAGAGACGGAGACACAGAGACAGAGACATAGTGACAGATACACAGAGACAGAGACACAGGGACAGAGACACAGGGACAGAGGCACAGAGACAGAGATTCAGAGGCAGAGACACAGAGGCAGGGACACAGTGGCCGAGACACAGAGACGGTAACACAGGGACCGTGACACAGGGAGGGAGACACAGAGGCAGATACACAGAGACAGAGACAGAGACACAGAGACAGGGACGCTGAGAGAGTGACACAGAGAAGGAGCCACAGGGACAGAGACACTGAGACAGAGACACAGAGACAGGGATACAGAGACAGAGACACAGAGACAGAGACACAGAGACAGAGACACAGAGACAGAGACACAGAGACAGAGACACAGAGACAGAGACACAGAGACGGAGACACAGAGACAGAGACACAGAGACAGAGACACAGAGACAGAGACACAGAGACAGAGACACAGAGACAGAGACACAGAGACAGAGACACAGAGACAGAGACACAGAGACAGAGACACAGAGACAGAGACACAGAGACAGAGATTCAGAGGCAGAGACACAGAGACAGAGACACAGAGGCCGAGACACAGAGACGGTAACACAGGAACCGTGACACAGGGAGGGAGACACAGACGCAGATACACAGAGACAGAGACAGAGACACAGAGACAGGGACGCAGAGAGAGTGACACAGAGAAGGAGCCACAGGGACAGAGACACTGAGACAGAGACACAGAGACATGGACACATAGACAGAGACACAGAGACAGAGACTCAGAGACAGAGACAGAGGCACAGAGACGGAGACACAGAGACAGAGACACAGAGACAGAGACACAAAGACAGAGACACAGAGACAGAGACACAGAGACAGATACACAGAGACAGAGACACAGAGACAGAGACACAGAGACAGAGACACAGAGACAGAAACACAGAGACCGAGACACAGAGACGGAGACACAGGGACTGGGACACAGCGAGAGAGAATCAGAGACAGGGACACAGAGACAGAGATTCAGAGACAGTGACACAGAGACAGAGTCAGAGAGACAGAGATACAGAGATGGAGACACAATGCCAGAGACACAGAGACAGAAACACAGGGACAGGGACACAGGGACAGAGACACAGAGAAAGAGAAACAGAGACAGAGACAGAGACACAGAGACAGAGACACAGAGACAGAGACACAGAGACAGATACACAGAGACAGAGACACAGAGACGGAGACTCTGGGACAGAGACACAGAGACAGAGACACAGGGACGGAGACAGAGACACAGAGACAGTGATACGGAGGCAGAGACACGGAGACAGGGACACAGAGAAGGAGACACAGGGAGAGAGACAGAGAGACAGAGACACAGAGAAAGAGAAACTGAGACAGAGACAGAGACATAGAGACAGAGACACAGCGACAGAGACATAGTGACAGATACACAGAGACAGAGACACAGGGACAGAGACACAGGGACAGAGGCACAGAGACAGAGATTCAGAGGCAGAGACACAGAGGCAGGGACACAGTGGCCGAGACACAGAGACGGTAACACAGGGACCGTGACACAGGTTGGGAGACACAGAGGCAGATACACAGAGACAGAGACAGAGACACAGAGACAGGGACGCTGAGAGAGTGACACAGAGAAGGAGCCACAGGGACAGAGACACTGAGACAGAGACACAGAGACAGGGACACATAGACAGAGACACAGAGACAGAGACACAGAGACAGGGACACAGAGACAGTGACACAGAGGAGGGGACACAGGAACAGAGACACAGAGACAGAGACACAGAGACAGAAACACAGAGACAAATACACAGAGACAGAGACACAGAGACGGAGACTCTGGGACAGGGACACAGAGACAGAGACACAGGGACAGAGGCACAGAGACAGAGATTCAGAGGCAGAGACACAGAGACAGAGACTCGGAGACAGAAACATACGCACAGGGAGAGACACAGAGACACACACACACAGAGACAGAGACAGAGACACAGAGACAGGGACACAGATACAGAGATACAGAGACGGAAACACAGGGACAGAGACACAGAGACAGAGACACAGAGACAGAGACGCACAGACAGAGACACAGAGACAGTGACACAGAGGAGGGGACACAGGAACAGAGACACAGAGACAGAGACACAGAGACAGAAACACAGAGACAGATACACAGAGACAGAGACACAGAGACGGAGACTCTGGGACAGAGACACAGCGACAGAGACACAGGGACAGAGACACAGAGACAGTGACACAGAGGAGGGGACACAGGAACAGAGACACAGAGACAGAGACACAGAGACAGAGACACAGAGACAGAGACACAGAGACAGAGACACAGAGACAGAGACACAGAGACAGAGATACAGAGACAGAGACACAGAGACCGAGACACAGAGACGGAGACACAGGGACTGGGACACAGCGAGAGAGAATCAGAGACAGGGACACAGAGACTGAGATTCAGAGACAGTGACACAGAGACAGAGTCAGAGAGACAGAGATACAGAGACGGAGACACAATGCCAGAGACACAGAGAGAGAAACACAGAGACAGATTCACAGAGACAGAGACACAGGGGCAGAGACATAATGACAGAAACACAGAGACGGAGACACAGGCACAGGGACACAGGGACAGAGACACAGAGAAAGAGAAACAGAGACAGAGACAGAGACACAGAGACAGAGACACAGAGACAGAGACACAGAGACAGAGACACAGAGACAGAGACACAGAGACAGGGATACAGAGACAGAGACACAGGGACAGAGACACAGGGACAGAGGCACAGAGACAGAGATTCAGAGGCAGAGACACAGAGGCAGGGACACAGTGGCCGAGACACAGAGACGGTAACACAGGGACCGTGACACAGGGAGGGAGACACAGAGGCAGATACACAGAGACAGAGACAGAGACACAGAGACAGGGACGCTGTGAGAGTGACACAGAGAAGGAGCCACAGGGACAGAGACACTGAGACAGAGACACAGAGACAGGGATACAGAGACAGAGACACAGAGACAGAGACACAGAGACAGAGACACAGAGACAGAGACACAGAGACAGAGACACAGAGACAGAGACACAGAGACAGAGACACAGAGACAGAGACACAGAGACCGAGACACAGAGACGGAGACACAGGGACTGGGACACAGCGAGAGAGAATAAGAGACAGGGACACAGAGACAGAGATTCAGAGACAGTGACACAGAGACAGAGTCAGAGAGACAGGGACACAGAGAAGGAGACACAGGGACAGAGAAACTGAGACAGAGACAGACACATAGAGACAGAGACACAGCGACAGAGACATAGTGACAGATACACAGAGACAGAGACACAGGGACAGAGACACTGGGACAGAGACACAGAGACAGAGATTCAGAGGCAGAGACACAGAGACAGAGACACAGAGGCCGCGACACAGAGACGGTAACACAGGAACCGTGACACAGGGAGGGAGACACAGACGCAGATACACAGAGACAGAGACAGAGACACAGAGACAGGGACGCAGAGAGAGTGACACAGAGAAGGAGCCACAGGGACAGAGACACTGAGACAGAGACACAGAGACATGGACACATAGACAGAGACACAGAGACAGAGACTCAGAGACAGAGACAGAGGCACAGAGACGGAGACACAGAGACAGAGACACAGAGACAGAGACACAAAGACAGAGACACAGAGACAGAGACACAGAGACAGATACACAGAGACAGAGACACAGAGACAGAGACACAGAGACGGAGACACAGAGACAGAGACACAGAGACAGAGACACAGAGACAGAGACACAGAGACCGAGACACAGAGACGGAGACACAGGGACTGGGACACAGCGAGAGAGAATCAGAGACAGGGACACAGAGACAGAGATTCAGAGACAGTGACACAGAGACAGAGACACAGAAACAGAGACACTGAGACGGAGACAGAGGCACAGGGGTAGAGACACACAGACAGAGACACAGAGACTGAGACACAGAGACGGCGACACAGAGACAGTGACATAGAAACAGAGACCCAGAGACAGGGACACAGTGAGAGAGACAGAGACACAGAGACGGAGACACGGAGACAGCGACACACAGTCAGACATACAAAGACAGAGACACAGTGAGAGAGACAGAGACACAGAGACGGAGACACAGCGACAGAGACACAGAGACGGAGACACAGCGACAGAGACACAGAGACAGGAAAACAGAGACAGTTTCACAGAGACAGAGACATAGAGACGGAGACACAGAGACAGAGACACAGGGACTGGGACACAGCGAGAGAGAATCAGAGACAGGGACACAGAGACAGAGATTCAGAGACAGTGACACAGAGACAGAGTCAGAGAGACAGAGATACAGAGACGGAGACACAATGCCAGAGACACAGAGACAGAAACACAGAGACAGAGACACAGAGACATAGACACAGAGACAGAGACACAGAGACAGAGACAGAGACACAGAGACAGAGACACAGAGGCAGAGACACAGAGACAGAGACACAGAGACAGAGACACAGAGACAGAGACACAGAGACCGAGACACAGAGACGGAGACACAGGGACTGGGACACAGCGAGAGAGAATAAGAGACAGGGACACGGAGACAGAGATTCAGAGACAGTGACACAGAGACAGAGTCAGAGAGACAGGGACACAGAGAAGGAGACACAGGGACAGAGAAACTGAGACAGAGACAGACACATAGAGACAGAGACACAGCGACAGAGACATAGTGACAGATACACAGAGACAGAGACACAGGGACAGAGACACTGGGACAGAGACACAGAGACAGAGATTCAGAGGCAGAGACACAGAGACAGAGACACAGAGGCCGAGACACAGAGACGGTAACACAGGAACCGTGACACAGGGAGGGAGACACAGACGCAGATACACAGAGACAGAGACAGAGACACAGAGACAGGGACGCAGAGAGAGTGACACAGAGAAGGAGCCACAGGGACAGAGACACTGAGACAGAGACACAGAGACATGGACACATAGACAGAGACACAGAGACAGAGACTCAGAGACAGAGACAGAGGCACAGAGACGGAGACACAGAGACAGAGACACAGAGACAGAGACACAAAGACAGAGACACAGAGACAGAGACACAGAGACAGATACACAGAGACAGAGACACAGAGACAGAGACACAGAGACAGAGACGCAGAGACAGAGACACAGAGACAGAAACACAGAGACCGAGACACAGAGACGGAGACACAGGGACTGGGACACAGCGAGAGAGAATCAGAGACAGGGACACAGAGACAGAGATTCAGAGACAGTGACACAGAGACAGAGTCAGAGAGACAGAGATACAGAGATGGAGACACAATGCCAGAGACACAGAGACAGAAACACAAGGACAGGGACACAGGGACAGAGACACAGAGAAAGAGAAACAGAGACAGAGACAGAGACACAGAGACAGAGACACAGAGACAGAGACACAGAGACAGAGACACAGAGACAGAGACACAGAGACAGATACACAGAGACAGAGACACAGAGACGGAGACTCTGGGACAGAGACACAGAGACAGAGACACAGGGACGGAGACAGAGACACAGAGACAGTGATACGGAGGCAGAGACACGGAGACAGGGACACAGAGAAGGAGACACAGGGACAGAGACAGAGAGACAGAGACACAGAGAAAGAGAAACTGAGACAGAGACAGAGACATAGAGACAGAGACACAGCGACAGAGACATAGTGACAGATACACAGAGACAGAGACACAGGGACAGAGACACAGGGACAGAGGCACAGAGACAGAGATTCAGAGGCAGAGACACAGAGGCAGGGACACAGTGGCCGAGACACAGAGACGGTAACACAGGGACCGTGACACAGGTTGGGAGACACAGAGGCAGATACACAGAGACAGAGACAGAGACAGAGACACAGAGACAGGGACGCTGAGAGAGTGACACAGAGAAGGAGCCACAGGGACAGAGACACTGAGACAGAGACACAGAGACAGGGACACATAGACAGAGACACAGAGACAGAGACACAGAGACAGAGACACAGAGACAGAGACACAGAGACAGAGACACAGAGACAGTGACACAGAGGAGGGGACACAGGAACAGAGACACAGAGACAGAGACACAGAGACAGAAACACAGAGACAAATACACAGAGACAGAGACACAGAGACGGAGACTCTGGGACAGGGACACAGAGACAGAGACACAGGGACAGAGGCACAGAGACAGAGATTCAGAGGCAGAGACACAGAGACAGAGACTCGGAGACAGAAACATACGCACAGGGAGAGACACAGAGACAGACACACACAGAGACAGAGACAGAGACACAGAGACAGGGACACAGATACAGAGATACAGAGACGGAAACACAGGGACAGAGACACAGAGACAGAGACACAGAGACAGAGACGCACAGACAGAGACACAGAGACAGTGACACAGAGGAGGGGACACAGGAACAGAGACACAGAGACAGAGACACAGAGACAGAAACACAGAGACAGATACACAGAGACAGAGACACGGAGACGGAGACTCTGGGACAGAGACACAGCGACAGAGACACAGGGACAGTGACACAGAGACAGTGACACAGAGGAGGGGACACAGAGACAGAGACACAGGGACAGAGGCACAGAGACAGAGATTCAGAGGCATAGACACAGAGACAGAGACAGAGGCACAGAGACGGAGACACAGAGACAGAGACACAGAGACAGAGACACAAAGACAGAGACACAGAGACAGAGACAGAGACACAGAGACGCAGAGACAGGGACACAGAGACAGAGATATAGAGACAGAGACACTGAGACAGAGGCACAGAGCCAGAGACACAGAGACAGAAACACAGAGACAGAGACACAGAGAAGGAGCCACAGGGACAGAGACACTGAGAGAGAGACACAGAGACAGGGACGGAGACAGAGAGGCACAGACACAGTGACAGAGACACAGGGACGCAGACAGAGACACAGGGACGGAGACAGAGACACAGAGACAGAGACACGGAGGCAGAGACACGGAGACAGGGACACAGAGAAGGAGACACAGGGACAGAGACACAGAGACAGAGACACAGAGAAAGAGAAACTGAGACAGAGACAGACACATAGAGACAGAGACACAGCGACAGAGACATAGTGACAGATACACAGAGACAGAGACACAGGGACAGAGACACTGGGACAGAGACACAGAGACAGAGATTCAGAGGCAGAGACACAGAGACAGAGACACAGAGGCCGAGACACAGAGACGGTAACACAGGAACCGTGACACAGGGAGGGAGACACAGACGCAGATATACAGAGACAGAGACAGAGACACAGAGACAGGGACGCAGAGAGAGTGACACAGAGAAGGAGCCACAGGGACAGAGACACTGAGACAGAGACACAGAGACATGGACACATAGACAGAGACACAGAGACAGAGACTCAGAGACAGAGACAGAGGCACAGAGACGGAGACACAGAGACAGAGACACAGAGACAGAGACACAAAGACAGAGACACAGAGACAGAGACACAGAGACAGATACACAGAGACAGAGACACAGAGACAGAGACACAGAGACAGAGACACAGAGACAGAGACACAGAGACAGAAACACAGAGACCGAGACACAGAGACGGAGACACAGGGACTGGGACACAGCGAGAGAGAATCAGAGACAGGGACACAGAGACAGAGATTCAGAGACAGTGACACAGAGACAGAGTCAGAGAGACAGAGATACAGAGATGGAGACACAATGCCAGAGACACAGAGACAGAAACACAGGGACAGGGACACAGGGACAGAGACACAGAGAAAGAGAAACAGAGACAGAGACAGAGACACAGAGACAGAGACACAGAGACAGAGACACAGAGACAGATACACAGAGACAGAGACACAGAGACGGAGACTCTGGGACAGAGACACAGAGACAGAGACACAGGGACGGAGACAGAGACACAGAGACAGTGATACGGAGGCAGAGACACGGAGACAGGGACACAGAGAAGGAGACACAGGGACAGAGACAGAGAGACAGAGACACAGAGAAAGAGAAACTGAGACAGAGACAGAGACATAGAGACAGAGACACAGCGACAGAGACATAGTGACAGATACACAGAGACAGAGACACAGGGACAGAGACACAGGGACAGAGGCACAGAGACAGAGATTCAGAGGCAGAGACACAGAGGCAGGGACACAGTGGCCGAGACACAGAGACGGTAACACAGGGACCGTGACACAGGTTGGGAGACACAGAGGCAGATACACAGAGACAGAGACAGAGACACAGAGACAGGGACGCTGAGAGAGTGACACAGAGAAGGAGCCACAGGGACAGAGACACTGAGACAGAGACACAGAGACAGGGACACATAGACAGAGACACAGAGACAGAGACACAGAGACAGAGACACAGAGACAATGACACAGAGGAGGGGACACAGGAACAGAGACACAGAGACAGAGACACAGAGACAGAAACACAGAGACAAATACACAGAGACAGAGACACAGAGACGGAGACTCTGGGACAGGGACACAGAGACAGAGACACAGGGACAGAGGCACAGAGACAGAGATTCAGAGGCAGAGACACAGAGACAGAGACTCGGAGACAGAAACATACGCACAGGGAGAGACACAGAGACACACACACACAGAGACAGAGACAGAGACACAGAGACAGGGACACAGATACAGAGATACAGAGACGGAAACACAGGGACAGAGACACAGAGACAGAGACACAGAGACAGAGACGCACAGACAGAGACACAGAGACAGTGACACAGAGGAGGGGACACAGGAACAGAGACACAGAGACAGAGACACAGAGACAGAAACACAGAGACAGATACACAGAGACAGAGACACAGAGACGGAGACTCTGGGACAGAGACACAGCGACAGAGACACAGGGACAGAGACACAGAGACAGTGACACAGAGGAGGGGACACAGGAACAGAGACACAGAGACAGAGACACAGAGACAGAGACACAGAGACAGAGACACAGAGACAGAGACACAGAGACAGAGACACAGAGACAGAGATACAGAGACAGAGACACAGAGACCGAGACACAGAGACGGAGACACAGGGACTGGGACACAGCGAGAGAGAATCAGAGACAGGGACACAGAGACTGAGATTCAGAGACAGTGACACAGAGACAGAGTCAGAGAGACAGAGATACAGAGACGGAGACACAATGCCAGAGACACAGAGAGAGAAACACAGAGACAGATTCACAGAGACAGAGACACAGGGGCAGAGACATAATGACAGAAACACAGAGACGGAGACACAGGCACAGGGACACAGGGACAGAGACACAGAGAAAGAGAAACAGAGACAGAGACAGAGACACAGAGACAGAGACACAGAGACAGAGACACAGAGACAGAGACACAGAGACAGAGACACAGAGACAGGGATACAGAGACAGAGACACAGGGACAGAGACACAGGGACAGAGGCACAGAGACAGAGATTCAGAGGCAGAGACACAGAGGCAGGGACACAGTGGCCGAGACACAGAGACGGTAACACAGGGACCGTGACACAGGGAGGGAGACACAGAGGCAGATACACAGAGACAGAGACAGAGACACAGAGACAGGGACGCTGTGAGAGTGACACAGAGAAGGAGCCACAGGGACAGAGACACTGAGACAGAGACACAGAGACAGGGATACAGAGACAGAGACACAGAGACAGAGACACAGAGACAGAGACACAGAGACAGAGACACAGGGGCAGAGACACAGAGACAGAAACACAGAGACGGAGACACAGAGACAGAGACACAGAGACCGAGACACAGAGACGGAGACACAGGGACTGGGACACAGCGAGAGAGAATAAGAGACAGGGACACAGAGACAGAGATTCAGAGACAGTGACACAGAGACAGAGTCAGAGAGACAGGGACACAGAGAAGGAGACACAGGGACAGAGAAACTGAGACAGAGACAGACACATAGAGACAGAGACACAGCGACAGAGACATAGTGACAGATACACAGAGACAGAGACACAGGGACAGAGACACTGGGACAGAGACACAGAGACAGAGATTCAGAGGCAGAGACACAGAGACAGAGACACAGAGGCCGCGACACAGAGACGGTAACACAGGAACCGTGACACAGGGAGGGAGACACAGACGCAGATATACAGAGACAGAGACAGAGACACAGAGACAGGGACGCAGAGAGACTGACACAGAGAAGGAGCCACAGGGACAGAGACACTGAGACAGAGACACAGAGACATGGACACATAGACAGAGACACAGAGACAGAGACTCAGAGACAGAGACAGAGGCACAGAGACGGAGACACAGAGACAGAGACACAGAGACAGAGACACAAAGACAGAGACACAGAGACAGAGACACAGAGACAGATACACAGAGACAGAGACACAGAGACAGAGACACAGAGACAGAGACACAGAGACAGAGACACAGAGACAGAAACACAGAGACCGAGACACAGAGACGGAGACACAGGGACTGGGACACAGCGAGAGAGAATCAGAGACAGGGACACAGAGACAGAGATTCAGAGACAGTGACACAGAGACAGAGTCAGAGAGACAGAGATACAGAGATGGAGACACAATGCCAGAGACACAGAGACAGAAACACAGGGACAGGGACACAGGGACAGAGACACAGAGAAAGAGAAACAGAGACAGAGACAGAGACACAGAGACAGAGACACAGAGACAGAGACACAGAGACAGATACACAGAGACAGAGACACAGAGACGGAGACTCTGGGACAGAGACACAGAGACAGAGACACAGGGACGGAGACAGAGACACAGAGACAGTGATACGGAGGCAGAGACACGGAGACAGGGACACAGAGAAGGAGACACAGGGACAGAGACAGAGAGACAGAGACACAGAGAAAGAGAAACTGAGACAGAGACAGAGACATAGAGACAGAGACACAGCGACAGAGACATAGTGACAGATACACAGAGACAGAGACACAGGGACAGAGACACAGGGACAGAGGCACAGAGACAGAGATTCAGAGGCAGAGACACAGAGGCAGGGACACAGTGGCCGAGACACAGAGACGGTAACACAGGGACCGTGACACAGGTTGGGAGACACAGAGGCAGATACACAGAGACAGAGACAGAGACACAGAGACAGGGACGCTGAGAGAGTGACACAGAGAAGGAGCCACAGGGACAGAGACACTGAGACAGAGACACAGAGACAGGGACACATAGACAGAGACACAGAGACAGAGACACAGAGACAGAGACACAGAGACAGTGACACAGAGGAGGGGACACAGGAACAGAGACACAGAGACAGAGACACAGAGACAGAAACACAGAGACAAATACACAGAGACAGAGACACAGAGACGGAGACTCTGGGACAGGGACACAGAGACAGAGACACAGGGACAGAGGCACAGAGACAGAGATTCAGAGGCAGAGACACAGAGACAGAGACACAGAGACGGAGACTCTGGGACAGGGACACAGAGACAGAGACACAGGGACAGAGGCACAGAGACAGAGATTCAGAGGCAGAGACACAGAGACAGAGACTCGGAGACAGAAACATACGCACAGGGAGAGACACAGAGACACACACACACAGAGACAGAGACAGAGACACAGAGACAGGGACACAGATACAGAGATACAGAGACGGAAACACAGGGACAGAGACACAGAGACAGAGACACAGAGACAGAGACGCACAGACAGAGACACAGAGACAGTGACACAGAGGAGGGGACACAGGAACAGAGACACAGAGACAGAGACACAGAGACAGAAACACAGAGACAGATACACAGAGACAGAGACACAGAGACGGAGACTCTGGGACAGAGACACAGCGACAGAGACACAGGGACAGAGACACAGAGACAGTGACACAGAGGAGGGGACACAGGAACAGAGACACAGAGACAGAGACACAGAGACAGAGACACAGAGACAGAGACACAGAGACAGAGACACAGAGACAGAGACACAGAGACAGAGATACAGAGACAGAGACACAGAGACCGAGACACAGAGACGGAGACACAGGGACTGGGACACAGCGAGAGAGAATCAGAGACAGGGACACAGAGACTGAGATTCAGAGACAGTGACACAGAGACAGAGTCAGAGAGACAGAGATACAGAGACGGAGACACAATGCCAGAGACACAGAGAGAGAAACACAGAGACAGATTCACAGAGACAGAGACACAGGGGCAGAGACATAATGACAGAAACACAGAGACGGAGACACAGGCACAGGGACACAGGGACAGAGACACAGAGAAAGAGAAACAGAGACAGAGACAGAGACACAGAGACAGAGACACAGAGACAGAGACACAGAGACAGAGACACAGAGACAGAGACACAGAGACAGAGACACAGAGACAGGGATACAGAGACAGAGACACAGGGACAGAGACACAGGGACAGAGGCACAGAGACAGAGATTCAGAGGCAGAGACACAGAGGCAGGGACACAGTGGCCGAGACACAGAGACGGTAACACAGGGACCGTGACACAGGGAGGGAGACACAGAGGCAGATACACAGAGACAGAGACAGAGACACAGAGACAGGGACGCTGTGAGAGTGACACAGAGAAGGAGCAACAGGGACAGAGACACTGAGACAGAGACACAGAGACAGGGATACAGAGACAGAGACACAGAGACAGAGACACAGAGACAGAGACACAGAGACAGAGACACAGGGGCAGAGACACAGAGACAGAAACACAGAGACGGAGACACAGAGACAGAGACACAGAGACCGAGACACAGAGACGGAGACACAGGGACTGGGACACAGCGAGAGAGAATAAGAGACAGGGACACAGAGACAGAGATTCAGAGACAGTGACACAGAGACAGAGTCAGAGAGACAGGGACACAGAGAAGGAGACACAGGGACAGAGAAACTGAGACAGAGACAGACACATAGAGACAGAGACACAGCGACAGAGACATAGTGACAGATACACAGAGACAGAGACACAGGGACAGAGACACTGGGACAGAGACACAGAGACAGAGATTCAGAGGCAGAGACACAGAGACAGAGACACAGAGGCCGCGACACAGAGACGGTAACACAGGAACCGTGACACAGGGAGGGAGACACAGACGCAGATACACAGAGACAGAGACAGAGACACAGAGACAGGGACGCAGAGAGAGTGACACAGAGAAGGAGCCACAGGGACAGAGACACTGAGACAGAGACACAGAGACATGGACACATAGACAGAGACACAGAGACAGAGACTCAGAGACAGAGACAGAGGCACAGAGACGGAGACACAGAGACAGAGACACAGAGACAGAGACACAAAGACAGAGACACAGAGACAGAGACACAGAGACAGATACACAGAGACAGAGACACAGAGACAGAGACACAGAGACGGAGACACAGAGACAGAGACACAGAGACAGAGACACAGAGACAGAGACACAGAGACCGAGACACAGAGACGGAGACACAGGGACTGGGACACAGCGAGAGAGAATCAGAGACAGGGACACAGAGACAGAGATTCAGAGACAGTGACACAGAGACAGAGACACAGAGACAGAAACACAAGGACAGGGACACAGGGACAGAGACACAGAGAAAGAGAAACAGAGACAGAGACAGAGACACAGAGACAGAGACACAGAGACAGAGACACAGAGACAGAGACACAGAGACAGATACACAGAGACAGAGACACAGAGACGGAGACTCTGGGACAGAGACACAGAGACAGAGACACAGGGACGGAGACAGAGACACAGAGACAGTGATACGGAGGCAGAGACACGGAGACAGGGACACAGAGAAGGAGACACAGGGACAGAGACAGAGAGACAGAGACACAGAGAAAGAGAAACTGAGACAGAGACAGAGACATAGAGACAGAGACACAGCGACAGAGACATAGTGACAGATACACAGAGACAGAGACACAGGGACAGAGACACAGGGACAGAGGCACAGAGACAGAGATTCAGAGGCAGAGACACAGAGGCAGGGACACAGTGGCCGAGACACAGAGACGGTAACACAGGGACCGTGACACAGGTTGGGAGACACAGAGGCAGATACACAGAGACAGAGACAGAGACAGAGACACAGAGACAGGGACGCTGAGAGAGTGACACAGAGAAGGAGCCACAGGGACAGAGACACTGAGACAGAGACACAGAGACAGGGACACATAGACAGAGACACAGAGACAGAGACACAGAGACAGAGACACAGAGACAGAGACACAGAGACAGAGACACAGAGACAGTGACACAGAGGAGGGGACACAGGAACAGAGACACAGAGACAGAGACACAGAGACAGAAACACAGAGACAAATACACAGAGACAGAGACACAGAGACGGAGACTCTGGGACAGGGACACAGAGACAGAGACACAGGGACAGAGGCACAGAGACAGAGATTCAGAGGCAGAGACACAGAGACAGAGACTCGGAGACAGAAACATACGCACAGGGAGAGACACAGAGACAGACACACACAGAGACAGAGACAGAGACACAGAGACAGGGACACAGATACAGAGATACAGAGACGGAAACACAGGGACAGAGACACAGAGACAGAGACACAGAGACAGAGACGCACAGACAGAGACACAGAGACAGTGACACAGAGGAGGGGACACAGGAACAGAGACACAGAGACAGAGACACAGAGACAGAAACACAGAGACAGATACACAGAGACAGAGACACGGAGACGGAGACTCTGGGACAGAGACACAGCGACAGAGACACAGGGACAGTGACACAGAGACAGTGACACAGAGGAGGGGACACAGGAACAGAGACACAGAGACAGAGACACAGAGACAGAGACACAGAGACAGAGACACAGAGACAGAGACACAGAGACAGAGACACAGAGACAGAGACACAGAGACCGAGACACAGAGACGGAGACACAGGGACTGGGACACAGCGAGAGAGAATCAGAGACAGGGACACAGAGACTGAGATTCAGAGACAGTGACACAGAGACAGAGTCAGAGAGACAGAGATACAGAGACGGAGACACAATGCCAGAGACACAGAGAGAGAAACACAGAGACAGATTCACAGAGACAGAGACACAGAGGCAGAGACATAATGACAGAAACACAGAGACGGAGACACAGGCACAGGGACACAGGGACAGAGACACAGAGAAAGAGAAACAGAGACAGAGACAGAGACACAGAGAAAGAGAAACAGAGACAGAAACAGAGACACAGAGACAGAGACACAGAGACGGAGACACAGAGACAGAGACATAGTGACAGATACACAGAGACAGAGACACAGGGACAGAGACACAGGGACAGAGGCACAGAGACAGAGATTCAGAGGCAGAGACACAGAGGCAGGGACACAGTGGCCGAGACACAGAGACGGTAACACAGGGACCGTGACACAGGGAGGGAGACACAGAGGCAGATACACAGAGACAGAGACAGAGACACAGAGACAGGGACGCTGAGAGAGTGACACAGAGAAGGAGCCACAGGGACAGAGACACTGAGACAGAGACACAGAGACAGGGATACAGAGACAGAGACACAGAGACAGAGACACAGAGACAGAGTCACAGAGACAGAGACACAGAGACAGAGACACAGAGACAGAGACACAGAGACAGAGACACAGAGACAGAGACACAGAGACAGAGACACAGAGACAGAGACACAGAGACAGAGACACAGAGACAGAGACACAGAGACAGAGACACAGAGACAGAGACACAGAGACAGAGACACAGAGACAGGGATACAGAGACAGAGACACAGGGACAGAGACACAGGGACAGAGGCACAGAGACAGAGATTCAGAGGCAGAGACACAGAGGCAGGGACACAGTGGCCGAGACACAGAGACGGTAACACAGGGACCGTGACACAGGGAGGGAGACACACAGGCAGATACACAGAGACAGAGACACAGAGACAGAGACACAGAGACAGAGACACAGAGACAGAGACACAGAGACAGAGACACAGAGACAGGGACGCAGAGAGAGTGACACAGAGAAGGAGCCACAGGGACAGAGACACTGAGACAGAGACACAGAGACATGGACACAGAGACAGAGACTCAGAGACAGAGACAGTGGCACAGAGACGGAGACACAGAGACAGAGACACAGAGACAGAGACACAGAGACAGAGACACAGAGACAGAGACACAGAGACAGAGACACAGTGACAGAGACACAGAGACAGATACACAGAGACAGAGACACAGAGACAGAGACACAGAGACAGAGACACAGAGACAGAGACACAGAGACAGAGACACAGAGACAGAGACACAGAGACAGAGACACAGAGACAGAGACACGGAGACCGAGACACAGAGACGGAGACACAGGGACTGGGACACAGCGAGAGAGAATCAGAGACAGGGACACAGAGACAGAGATTCAGAGACAGTGACACAGAGACAGAGTCAGAGAGACAGAGATACAGAGACGGAGACACAATGCCAGAGACACAGAGACAGAAACACAGAGACAGAGACACAGAGACGGAGACAAAGAGAACGTGACACAGGGAGAGAGACACAGAGACAGAGACACAGAGACAGATAACGTGGACAGAGACACAGAGAGAGAGAGACACAGAGACGGAGACACAGGGACAGAGACACAGAGACAGAGACAGAGTCAAAGAGAAACAGAGGCAGAGGCAGAGACAGAGACACAGAGACAGGGACAGAGACACAGAGACAGAGACACAGAGACAGGGACGCAGAGAGAGTGACACAGAGAAGGAGCCACAGGGACAGAGACACTGAGACAGAGACACAGAGACATGGACTCAGAGACAGAGACAGAGGCACAGAGACGGAGACACAGAGACAGAGACACAGAGACAGAGACACAAAGACAGAGACACAGAGACAGAGACACAGAGAAAGGTACACAGAGACAGAGACACAGAGACAGAGACACAGAGACAGAGACACAGAGACAGAGACACAGAGACAGAGACACAGAGACAGAGACACAGAGACAGAGACACAGAGACCGAGACACAGAGACGGAGACACAGGGACTGGGACACAGCGAGAGAGAATCAGAGACAGGGACACAGAGACAGAGATTCAGAGACAGTGACACAGAGACAGAGTCAGAGAGACAGAGATACAGAGATGGAGACACAATGCCAGAGACACAGAGACAGAAACACAGAGACAGATTCACAGAGACAGAGACACAGAGACAGAGACATAATGACAGAAACACAGAGACGGAGACACAGGGACAGGGACACAGAGACAGAGATTCAGAGGCAGAGACACAGAGACAGAGACACAGAGGCCGAGACACAGAGACGGTAACACAGGAACCGTGACACAGGGAGGGAGACACAGACGCAGATACACAGAGACAGAGACAGAGACACAGAGACAGGGACGCAGAGAGAGTGACACAGAGAAGGAGCCACAGGGACAGAGACACTGAGACAGAGACACAGAGACATGGACTCAGAGACAGAGACAGAGGCACAGAGACGGAGACACAGAGACAGAGACACAGAGACAGAGACACAAAGACAGAGACACAGAGACAGAGACACAGAGAAAGGTACACAGAGACAGAGACACAGAGACAGAGACACAGAGACAGAGACACAGAGACAGAGACACAGAGACAGAGACACAGAGACAGAGACACAGAGACCGAGACACAGAGACGGAGACACAGGGACTGGGACACAGCGAGAGAGAATCAGAGACAGGGACACAGAGACAGAGATTCAGGGACAGTGACACAGAGACAGAGTCAGAGAGACAGAGATACAGAGATGGAGACACAATGCCAGAGACACAGAGACAGAAACACAGAGACAGATTCACAGAGACAGAGACACAGAGACAGAGACATAATGACAGAAACACAGAGACGGAGACACAGGGACAGGGACACAGGGACAGAGACACAGAGAAAGAGAAACAGAGACAGAGACAGAGACACAGAGACAGAGACACAGAGACAGAGACACAGAGACAGATACACAGAGACAGAGACACAGAGACGGAGACTCTGGGACAGAGACACAGAGACAGAGACACAGGGACGGAGACAGAGACACAGGGACAGTGATACGGAGGCAGAGACACGGAGACAGGGACACAGAGAAGGAGACACAGGGACAGAGACAGAGAGACAGAGACACAGAGAAAGAGAAACTGAGACAGAGACAGAGACATAGAGACAGAGACACAGCGACAGAGACATAGTGACAGATACACAGAGACAGAGACACAGGGACAGAGGCACAGAGACAGAGATTCAGAGGCAGAGACACAGAGGCAGGGACACAGTGGCCGAGACACAGAGACGGTAACACAGGGACCGTGACACAGGGAGGGAGACACAGAGGCAGATACACAGAGACAGAGACAGAGACACAGAGACAGGGACGCTGAGAGAGTGACACAGAGAAGGAGCCACAGGGACAGAGACACTGAGACAGAGACACAGAGACAGGGACACAGAGACAGGGACACTTAGACAGAGACACAGAGACAGAGACACAGAGACAGAGACACAGAGACAGAGACACAGAGACAGAGACACAGAGACAGAGACACAGAGACAGAGACACGGATATAGAGACACAGAGACCGAGACACAGAGACAGAGACACGGAGACAGAGACACAGAGAGGGAGAGACAGAGACAGAGACATAGGAACAGAGGCACAGAGACGGTGACAGAGACACAGACACAGAGACACAGAGATAGAGACACAGAGAAAGGGAAACAGAGACAGAGACAGAGACATAGAGACAGAGACACAGAGACAGAGACACAGAGACAGAGACACAGAGGCAGATATACAGAGACAGAGACACAGAGACAGAGACACAGAGAAAGATACACAGAGACAGAGAGCCAGGATCAGAGACACGGGACAGAGACACAGAGACAGAGACACAGAGACAGAGACACAGAGACAGAGACACAGAGACAGAGACACAGAGACAGAGACACAGAGACAGAGTCACAGAGACAGAGACACAGAGACAGAGACACAGAGACAGAGACACAGAGACAGAGACACAGAGACAGACACAGAGACAGAGACACAGAGACAGAGACACAGAGACAGGGACGCAGAGAGAGTGACACAGAGAAGGAGCCACAGGGACAGAGACACTGAGACAGAGACACAGAGACATGGACACAGAGACAGAGACTCAGACACAGAGACAGAGACACAGAGACAGAGACACAGAGACAGAGACACGGAGACCGAGACACAGAGACGGAGACACAGGGACTGGGACACAGCGAGAGAGAATCAGAGACAGGGACACAGAGACAGAGATTCAGAGACAGTGACACAGAGACAGAGTCAGAGAGACAGAGATACAGAGACGGAGACACAATGCCAGAGACACAGAGACAGAAACACAGAGACAGAGACACAGAGACGGAGACAAAGAGAACGTGACACAGGGAGAGAGACACAGAGACAGAGACACAGAGAGGGAGAGACAGAGACAGAGACATAGGAACAGAGGCACAGAGACGGTGACAGAGACACAGACACAGAGACACAGAGATAGAGACACAGAGAAAGGGAAACAGAGACAGAGACAGAGACATAGAGACAGAGACACAGAGACAGAGACACAGAGACAGAGACACAGAGGCAGAGACACAGAGACAGAGACACAGAGACAGAGACATAGAGGCAGAGATATAGAGATACAGAGACATAGAGACAGAGACACAGAGACAGAGACACAGAGACAGCGACACAGAGACAGAGACACAGAGACAGGACACAGAGACAGAGTCACAGAGACAGAGACATAGAGACCGACAAACAGAGACGGAGATACAGGTACAGAGACACACGGACAGAGGCATAGACACAGAGACAGAGGCACGGAGAGAGAGACACGGAGACAGAGACAGAGACATAGAGACAGAGACACAGAGACAGAGACACAGACAGATGCACAGAGACAGAAACACAGACACAGATTCACAGAGACAGAGACACAGAGACAGAAACATAATGACAGAAACACAGACACAGAGACACAGAGACAGAGACGCAGAGACGGAGACACAGCGACAGAGGCACAGAGACAGAGACACAGAGACCGAGACAGAGGTACAGAGACAGAGACACGGAGACAGAGACACAGAGACAGTGACACAGAGGAGGGGACACAGGGACACAGACACCGAGACAGAGACACAGAGACAGAAACACAGAGACGGAGACACAGGGACAGAGACAAAGAGGCGGAGACACAGAGAAAGAGAAGCAGAGACAGAGACACAGAGACAGAGACACAGAGACAGAGACACAGAGACAGAGACACAGAGACAGAGACACAGAGACAGAGACACAGAGACAGGGAGACAGAGACAGAGACACAGGGACAGAGACACAGCGACCAAGACGCAGAGACAGAGACACGGAGACAGAGACACAGAGACAGAGACACAGAGACAGAGACACAGAGACAGAGACACAGAGACAGAGACACAGAGACAGAGATTCAAAGACAGTGAAACAGCCACAGAGTCAGAGAGACAGAGATACAGAGACGGAGACACAGAGACGGAGACACAGGGACTGGGACACAGCGAGAGAGAATCAGAGACAGGGACACAGAGACAGAGATTCAGAGACAGTGACACAGAGACAGAGTCAGGGAGACAGAGATACAGAGACGGAGACACAATTCCAGAGACACAGAGACAGAAACACAGAGACAGATTCACAGAGACAGAGACACAGAGACAGAGACATAATGACAGGAACACAGAGACGGAGACACAGGGACAGGGACACAGGGACAGAGACACAGAGAAAGAGAAACAGAGACAGAGACAGAGACAGAGACAGAGACACAGAGACAGAGACACAGAGACAGATACACAGAGACAGAGACACAGAGACGGAGACTCTGGGACAGGGACACAGAGACAGAGACACAGGGACGGAGACAGAGACACAGAGACAGGGATACGGAGGCAGAGACACGGAGACAGGGACACAGAGAAGGAGACACAGGGACAGAGACAGAGAGACAGAGACACAGAGAAAGAGAAACTGAGACAGAGACAGAGACATAGAGACAGAGACACAGCGACAGAGACATAGTGACAGATACACAGAGACAGAGACACAGGGACAGAGACACAGTGACAGAGGCACAGAGACAGAGATTCAGAGGCAGAGACACAGAGGCAGGGACACAGTGGCCGAGACACAGAGACGGTAACACAGGGACCGGGACACAGGGAGGGAGACACAGAGGCAGATACACAGAGACCGAGACAGAGACACAGAGACAGGGACTCTGAGAGAGTGACACAGAGAAGGAGCCACAGGGACAGAGACACTGAGACAGAGACACAGAGACAGGGACACATAGACAGAGACACAGAGACAGAGACACAGAGACAGAGATTCAGAGACAGCGACACAGCGACAGAGTCAGAGAGACAGAGATACAGAGACAGAGACACAGAGACAGAGACACGGATATAGAGACACAGAGATCGAGACACAGAGACAGAGACACGGAGACAGAGACGCAGAGAGGGAGAGACAGATACACAGAGATGGAGACACAGGGACAGAGACACAGAGACAGGGACACAGGGACAGAGACACAGAGACATGGACACAGAGACAGAGACACAGAGACAGAGACGCAGAGACAGAGAGACAGCGCCAGAGACATAGGAACAGAGGCACAGAGACGGTGACAGAGACACAGACACAGAGACACAGAGACAGAGACACAGAGAAAGGGAAACAGAGACAGAGACAGAGACATAGAGACAGAGACACAGAGACAGAGACACAGAAACAGAGACAGAGACACAGAGACAGATATACAGAGACAGAGACACAGAGACAGAGACACAGAGACAGAGACACAGAGACAGAGACACAGAGACAGAGACACAGAGACAGAGACACAGAGACAGAGACACAGAGACAGAGACACAGAGACGGAGACACAGGGACTGGGACACAGCGAGAGAGAATCAGAGACAGGGACACAGAGACAGAGATTCAGAGACAGTGACACAGAGACACAATGCCAGAGACACAGAGACAGAAACACAGAGACAGATTCACAGAGACAGAGACACAGAGACAGAGACATAATGACAGGAACACAGAGACGGAGACACAGGGACAGGGACACAGGGACAGAGACACAGAGAAAGAGAAACGGAGACAGAGACAGAGACACAGCGACGGAGACACAGAGACAGAGACACAGAGACAGATACACAGAGACAGAGACACAGAGACGGAGACTCTGGGACAGGGACACAGAGACAGAGACACAGGGACAGAGACACTGGGACAGAGACACAGAGACAGAGATTCAGAGGCAGAGACACAGAGACAGAGACACAGAGGCCGAGACACAGAGACGGTAACACAGGAACCGTGACACAGGGAGGGAGACACAGACGCAGATACACAGAGACAGAGACAGAGACACAGAGACAGGGACGCAGAGAGAGTGACACAGAGAAGGAGCCACAGGGACAGAGACACTGAGACAGAGACACAGAGACATGGACACATAGACAGAGACACAGAGACAGAGACTCAGAGACAGAGACAGAGGCACAGAGACAGGGACACAGATACAGAGATACAGAGACGGAAACACAGGGACAGAGACACAGAGACAGAGACACAGAGACAGAGACGCACAGACAGAGACACAGAGACAGTGACACAGAGGAGGGGACACAGGAACAGAGACACAGAGACAGAGACACAGAGACAGAAACACAGAGACAGATACACAGAGACAGAGACACGGAGACGGAGACTCTGGGACAGAGACACAGCGACAGAGACACAGGGACAGTGACACAGAGACAGTGACACAGAGGAGGGGACACAGGAACAGAGACACAGAGACAGAGACACTGAGACAGAGACACAGAGACAGGGACACATAGACAGAGACACAGAGACAGAGACACAGAGACAGAGACACAGAGACAGAGACACAGAGACAGAGACACAGAGACAGTGACACAGAGGAGGGGACACAGGAACAGAGACACAGAGACAGAGACACAGAGACAGAAACACAGAGACAAATACACAGAGACAGAGACACAGAGACGGAGACTCTGGGACAGGGACACAGAGACAGAGACACAGGGACAGAGGCACAGAGACAGAGATTCAGAGGCAGAGACACAGAGACAGAGACTCGGAGACAGAAACATACGCACAGGGAGAGACACAGAGACAGACACACACAGAGACAGAGACAGAGACACAGAGACAGGGACACAGATACAGAGATACAGAGACGGAAACACAGGGACAGAGACACAGAGACAGAGACACAGAGACAGAGACGCACAGACAGAGACACAGAGACAGTGACACAGAGGAGGGGACACAGGAACAGAGACACAGAGACAGAGACACAGAGACAGAAAAACAGAGACAGATACACAGAGACAGAGACACGGAGACGGAGACTCTGGGACAGAGACACAGCGACAGAGACACAGGGACAGTGACACAGAGACAGTGACACAGAGGAGGGGACACAGGAACAGAGACACAGAGACAGAGACACAGAGACAGAGACACAGAGACAGAGACACAGAGACAGAGACACAGAGACAGAGACACAGAGACAGAGACACAGAGACAGAGACACAGAGACCGAGACACAGAGACGGAGACACAGGGACTGGGACACAGCGAGAGAGAATCAGAGACAGGGACACAGAGACTGAGATTCAGAGACAGTGACACAGAGACAGAGTCAGAGAGACAGAGATACAGAGACGGAGACACAATGCCAGAGACACAGAGAGAGAAACACAGAGACAGATTCACAGAGACAGAGACACAGAGGCAGAGACATAATGACAGAAACACAGAGACGGAGACACAGGCACAGGGACACAGGGACAGAGACACAGAGAAAGAGAAACAGAGACAGAGACAGAGACACAGAGAAAGAGAAACAGAGACAGAGACAGAGACACAGAGACAGAGACACAGAGACGGAGACACAGAGACAGAGACATAGTGACAGATACACAGAGACAGAGACACAGGGACAGAGACACAGGGACAGAGGCACAGAGACAGAGATTCAGAGGCAGAGACACAGAGGCAGGGACACAGTGGCCGAGACACAGAGACGGTAACACAGGGACCGTGACACAGGGAGGGAGACACAGAGGCAGATACACAGAGACAGAGACAGAGACACAGAGACAGGGACGCTGAGAGAGTGACACAGAGAAGGAGCCACAGGGACAGAGACACTGAGACAGAGACACAGAGACAGGGATACAGAGACAGAGACACAGAGACAGAGACACAGAGACAGAGTCACAGAGACAGAGACACAGAGACAGAGACACAGAGACAGAGACACAGAGACAGAGACACAGAGACAGAGACACAGAGACAGAGACACAGAGACAGAGACACAGAGACAGAGACACAGAGACAGAGACACAGAGACAGAGACACAGAGACAGAGACACAGAGACAGAGACACAGAGACAGGGATACAGAGACAGAGACACAGGGACAGAGACACAGGGACAGAGGCACAGAGACAGAGATTCAGAGGCAGAGACACAGAGGCAGGGACACAGTGGCCGAGACACAGAGACGGTAACACAGGGACCGTGACACAGGGAGGGAGACACAGAGGCAGATACACAGAGACAGAGACAGAGACACAGAGACAGGGACGCTGTGAGAGTGACACAGAGAAGGAGCCACAGGGACAGAGACACTGAGACAGAGACACAGAGACAGAGACACAGAGACAGAGACACAGTGACAGAGACATAGAGACAGAGACACAGAGACAGAGACACAGAGACAGAGACACAGAGACAGAGACACAGTGACAGAGACATAGAGACAGAGACACAGAGACAGAGACACAGAGACAGAGACACAGAGACAGAGACACAGAGACAGAGACACAGAGACAGAGACACAGAGACAGAGACACAGTGACAGAGACATAGAGACAGAGACACAGAGACCGAGACACAGAGACGGAGACACAGGGACTGGGACACAGCGAGAGAGAATAAGAGACAGGGACACAGAGACAGAGATTCAGAGACAGTGACACAGAGACAGAGTCAGAGAGACAGGGACACAGAGAAGGAGACACAGGGACAGAGAAACTGAGACAGAGACAGACACATAGAGACAGAGACACAGCGACAGAGACATAGTGACAGATACACAGAGACAGAGACACAGGGACAGAGACACTGGGACAGAGACACAGAGACAGAGATTCAGAGGCAGAGACACAGAGACAGAGACACAGAGGCCGAGACACAGAGACGGTAACACAGGAACCGTGACACAGGGAGGGAGACACAGACGCAGATACACAGAGACAGAGACAGAGACACAGAGACAGGGACGCAGAGAGAGTGACACAGAGAAGGAGCCACAGGGACAGAGACACTGAGACAGAGACACAGAGACATGGACACATAGACAGAGACACAGAGACAGAGACTCAGAGACAGAGACAGAGGCACAGAGACGGAGACACAGAGACAGAGACACAGAGACGGAGACACAGAGACAGAGACACAGAGACGGCGACACAGAGACAGTGACATAGAAACAGAGACCCAGAGACAGGGACACAGTGAGAGAGACAGAGACACAGAGACGGAGACACGGAGACAGCGACACACAGTCAGACATACAAAGACAGAGACACAGTGAGAGAGACAGAGACACAGAGACGGAGACACAGCGACAGAGACACAGAGACAGAAAAACAGAGACAGTTTCACAGAGACAGAGACATAGAGACAGAGACACAGAGACAGAGACACAGGGACTGGGACACAGCGAGAGAGAATCAGAGACAGGGACACAGAGACAGAGATTCAGAGACAGTGACACAGAGACAGAGTCAGAGAGACAGAGATACAGAGACGGAGACACAGGGACAGAGACAGAGAGACAGAGACACGGAGAAAGAGAAACTGAGACAGAGACAGAGACATAGAGACAGAGACACAGCGACAGAGACATAGTGACAGATACACAGAGACAGAGACACAGGGACAGAGACACAGGGACAGAGGCACAGAGACAGAGATTCAGAGGCAGAGACACAGAGGCAGGGACACAGTGGCCGAGACACAGAGACGGTAACACAGGGACCGTGACACAGGGAGGGAGACACAGAGGCAGATACACAGAGACAGAGACAGAGACACAGAGACAGGGACGCTGAGAGAGTGACACAGAGAAGGAGCCACAGGGACAGCGACACTGAGACAGAGACACAGAGACAGGGACACATAGACAGAGACACAGAGACAGAGACAGAGACACAGAGACAGAGACACAGAGACAGAGACACAGAGACAGGGACAGAGACACAGAGACAGAGACACAGAGACAGAGCAACAGAGACAGAGACACAGAGACAGAGACACAGAGACAGAGACACAGAGACAGAGACACAGAGACAGAGACACAGAGACAGAGACACAGAGACAGGGACGCAGAGAGAGTGACACAGAGAAGGAGCCACAGGGACAGAGACACTGAGACAGAGACACAGAGACATGGACACAGAGACAGAGACTCAGAGACAGAGACAGTGGCACAGAGACGGAGACACAGAGACAGAGACACAGAGACAGAGACACAGAGACAGAGACACAGAGACAGAGACACAGAGACAGAGACACAGTGACAGAGACACAGAGACAGATACACAGAGACAGAGACACAGAGACAGAGACACAGAGACAGAGACACAGAGACAGAGACACAGAGACAGAGACACAGAGACAGAGACACAGAGACAGAGACACAGAGACAGAGACACAGAGACAGAGACACGGAGACGGAGACACAGAGACGGAGACACAGGGACTGGGACACAGCGAGAGAGAATCAGAGACAGGGACACAGAGACAGAGATTCAGAGACAGTGACACAGAGACAGAGTCAGAGAGACAGAGATACAGAGACGGAGACACAATGCCAGAGACACAGAGACAGAAACACAGAGACAGAGACACAGAGACGGAGACAAAGAGAACGTGACACAGGGAGAGAGACACAGAGACAGAGACACAGAGACAGATAACGTGGACAGAGACACAGAGAGAGAGAGACACAGAGACGGAGACACAGGGACAGAGACACAGAGACAGAGACAGAGTCAAAGAGAAACAGAGGCAGAGGCAGAGACAGAGACACAGAGACAGGGACAGAGACACAGAGACAGAGACACAGAGACAGGGACGCAGAGAGAGTGACACAGAGAAGGAGCCACAGGGACAGAGACACTGAGACAGAGACACAGAGACATGGACTCAGAGACAGAGACAGAGGCACAGAGGCGGAGACACAGAGACAGAGACACAGAGACAGAGACACAAAGACAGAGACACAGAGACAGAGACACAGAGAAAGGTACACAGAGACAGAGACACAGAGACAGAGACACAGAGACAGAGACACAGAGACAGAGACACAGAGACAGAGACACAGAGACAGAGACACAGAGACAGAGACACAGAGACCGAGACACAGAGACGGAGACACAGGGACTGGGACACAGCGAGAGAGAATCAGAGACAGGGACACAGAGACAGAGATTCAGAGACAGTGACACAGAGACAGAGTCAGAGAGACAGAGATACAGAGATGGAGACACAATGCCAGAGACACAGAGACAGAAACACAGAGACAGATTCACAGAGACAGAGACACAGAGACAGAGACATAATGACAGAAACACAGAGACGGAGACACAGGGACAGGGACACAGGGACAGAGACACAGAGAAAGAGAAACAGAGACAGAGACAGAGACACAGAGACAGAGACACAGAGACAGAGACACAGAGACAGAGACACAGAGACAGAGTCACAGAGACAGAGACACAGAGACAGAGACACAGAGACAGAGACACAGAGACAAAGACACAGAGACAGACACAGAGACAGAGACACAGAGACAGAGACACAGAGACAGGGACGCAGAGAGAGTGACACAGAGAAGGAGCCACAGGGACAGAGACACTGAGACAGAGACACAGAGACATGGACACAGAGACAGAGACTCAGACACAGAGACAGAGACACAGAGACAGAGACACAGAGACAGAGACACAGAGACAGAGACACGGAGACCGAGACACAGAGACGGAGACACAGGGACTGGGACACAGCGAGAGAGAATCAGAGACAGGGACACAGAGACAGAGATTCAGAGACAGTGACACAGAGACAGAGTCAGAGAGACAGAGATACAGAGACGGAGACACAATGCCAGAGACACAGAGACAGAAACACAGAGACAGAGACACAGAGACGGAGACAAAGAGAACGTGACACAGGGAGAGAGACACAGAGACAGAGACACAGAGACAGATAACGTGGACAGAGACACAGAGAGAGAGAGACACAGAGACGGAGACACAGGGACAGGGACACAGAGACAGAGACAGAGTCAAAGAGAAACAGAGGCAGAGGCAGAGACAGAGACACAGAGACAGGGACAGAGACACAGAGACAGAGACACAGATACGGAGACACAGACACAGAGAAAGAGACGAAGAGACGGAGACACAGAGACAGAGACACAGAGACAGAGACACGGATATAGAGACACAGAGACCGAGACACAGAGACAGAGACACGGAGACAGAGACACAGAGAGGGAGAGACAGAGACAGAGACATAGGAACAGAGGCACAGAGACGGTGACAGAGACACAGACACAGAGACACAGAGATAGAGACACAGAGAAAGGGAAACAGAGACAGAGACAGAGACATAGAGACAGAGACACAGAGACAGAGACACAGAGACAGAGACACAGAGGCAGAGACACAGAGACAGAGACACAGAGACAGAGACATAGAGGCAGAGATATAGAGATACAGAGACATAGAGACAGAGACACAGAGACAGAGACACAGAGACAGCGACACAGAGACAGAGACACAGAGACAGGACACAGAGACAGAGTCACAGAGACAGAGACATAGAGACCGACAAACAGAGACGGAGATACAGGTACAGAGACACACGGACAGAGGCATAGACACAGAGACAGAGGCACGGAGAGAGAGACACGGAGACAGAGACAGAGACATAGAGACAGAGACACAGAGACAGAGACACAGACAGATGCACAGAGACAGAAACACAGACACAGATTCACAGAGACAGAGACACAGAGACAGAAACATAATGACAGAAACACAGACACAGAGACACAGAGACAGAGACGCAGAGACGGAGACACAGCGACAGAGGCACAGAGACAGAGACACAGAGACCGAGACAGAGGTACAGAGACAGAGACACGGAGACAGAGACACAGAGACAGTGACACAGAGGAGGGGACACAGGGACACAGACACCGAGACAGAGACACAGAGACAGAAACACAGAGACGGAGACACAGGGACAGAGACAAAGAGGCAGAGACACAGAGAAAGAGAAGCAGAGACAGAGACACAGAGACAGAGACACAGAGACAGAGACACAGAGACAGAGACACAGAGACAGAGACACAGAGACAGAGACACAGAGACAGAGACACAGAGACAGAGACACAGAGACAGAGACACAGAGACAGAGACACAGAGACAGGGAGACAGAGACAGAGACACAGGGACAGAGACACAGCGACCAAGACGCAGAGACAGAGACACGGAGACAGAGACACAGAGACAGAGACACAGAGACAGAGACACAGAGACAGAGACACAGAGACAGAGATTCAAAGACAGTGAAACAGCCACAGAGTCAGAGAGACAGAGATACAGAGACGGAGACACAGAGACGGAGACACAGGGACTGGGACACAGCGAGAGAGAATCAGAGACAGGGACACAGAGACAGAGATTCAGAGACAGTGACACAGAGACAGAGTCAGAGAGACAGAGATACAGAGACGGAGACACAATTCCAGAGACACAGAGACAGAAACACAGAGACAGATTCACAGAGACAGAGACACAGAGACAGAGACATAATGACAGGAACACAGAGACGGAGACACAGGGACAGGGACACAGGGACAGAGACACAGAGAAAGAGAAACAGAGACAGAGACAGAGACAGAGACAGAGACACAGAGACAGAGACACAGAGACAGATACACAGAGACAGAGACACAGAGACGGAGACTCTGGGACAGGGACACAGAGACAGAGACACAGGGACGGAGACAGAGACACAGAGACAGGGATACGGAGGCAGAGACACGGAGACAGGGACACAGAGAAGGAGACACAGGGACAGAGACAGAGAGACAGAGACACAGAGAAAGAGAAACTGAGACAGAGACAGAGACACAGAGATCGAGACACAGAGACAGAGACACGGAGACAGAGACGCAGAGAGGGAGAGACAGATACACAGAGATGGAGACACAGGGACAGAGACACAGAGACAGGGACACAGGGACAGAGACACAGAGACATGGACACAGAGACAGAGACACAGAGACAGAGACGCAGAGACAGAGAGACAGCGCCAGAGACATAGGAACAGAGGCACAGAGACGGTGACAGAGACACAGACACAGAGACACAGAGACAGAGACACAGAGAAAGGGAAACAGAGACAGAGACAGAGACATAGAGACAGAGACACAGAGACAGAGACACAGAAACAGAGACAGAGACACAGAGACAGATATACAGAGACAGAGACACAGAGACAGAGACACAGAGACAGAGACACAGAGACAGAGACACAGAGACAGAGACACAGAGACAGAGACACAGAGACAGAGACACAGAGACAGAGACACAGAGACAGAGACACAGAGACAGAGACACAGAGACGGAGACACAGGGACTGGGACACAGCGAGAGAGAATCAGAGACAGGGACACAGAGACAGAGATTCAGAGACAGTGACACAGAGACAGAGTCAGAGAGACAGAGATACAGAGACGGAGACACAATGCCAGAGACACAGAGACAGAAACACAGAGACAGATTCACAGAGACAGAGACACAGAGACAGAGACATAATGACAGGAACACAGAGACGGAGACACAGGGACAGGGACACAGGGACAGAGACACAGAGAAAGAGAAACAGAGACAGAGACAGAGACACAGAGACGGAGACACAGAGACGGAGACACAGCGACAGAGGCACAGAGACAGAGACACAGAGACCGAGACAGAGGTACAGAGACAGAGACACGGAGACAGAGACACAGAGACAGTGACACAGAGGAGGGGACACAGGGACACAGACACCGAGACAGAGACACAGAGACAGAAACACAGAGACGGAGACACAGGGACAGAGACAAAGAGGCAGAGACACAGAGAAAGAGAAGCAGAGACAGAGACACAGAGACAGAGACACAGAGACAGAGACACAGAGACAGAGACACAGAGACAGAGACACAGAGACAGAGACACAGAGACAGAGACACAGAGACAGGGAGACAGAGACAGAGACACAGGGACAGAGACACAGCGACCAAGACGCAGAGACAGAGACACGGAGACAGAGACACAGAGACAGAGACACAGAGACAGAGACACAGAGACAGAGACACAGAGACAGAGACACAGAGACAGAGATTCAAAGACAGTGAAACAGCCACAGAGTCAGAGAGACAGAGATACAGAGACGGAGACACAGAGACGGAGACACAGGGACTGGGACACAGCGAGAGAGAATCAGAGACAGGGACACAGAGACAGAGATTCAGAGACAGTGACACAGAGACAGAGTCAGAGAGACAGAGATACAGAGACGGAGACACAATTCCAGAGACACAGAGACAGAAACACAGAGACAGATTCACAGAGACAGAGACACAGAGACAGAGACATAATGACAGGAACACAGAGACGGAGACACAGGGACAGGGACACAGGGACAGAGACACAGAGAAAGAGAAACAGAGACAGAGACAGAGACAGAGACAGAGACACAGAGACAGAGACACAGAGACAGATACACAGAGACAGAGACACAGAGACGGAGACTCTGGGACAGGGACACAGAGACAGAGACACAGGGACGGAGACAGAGACACAGAGACAGGGATACGGAGGCAGAGACACGGAGACAGGGACACAGAGAAGGAGACACAGGGACAGAGACAGAGAGACAGAGACACAGAGAAAGAGAAACTGAGACAGAGACAGAGACATAGAGACAGAGACACAGCGACAGAGACATAGTGACAGATACACAGAGACAGAGACACAGGGACAGAGACACAGGGACAGAGGCACAGAGACAGAGATTCAGAGGCAGAGACACAGAGGCAGGGACACAGTGGCCGAGACACAGAGACGGTAACACAGGGACCGGGACACAGGGAGGGAGACACAGAGGCAGATACACAGAGACCGAGACAGAGACACAGAGACAGGGACTCTGAGAGAGTGACACAGAGAAGGAGCCACAGGGACAGAGACACTGAGACAGAGACACAGAGACAGGGACACATAGACAGAGACACAGAGACAGAGACACAGAGACAGAGATTCAGAGACAGCGACACAGCGACAGAGTCAGAGAGACAGAGATACAGAGACAGAGACACAGAGACAGAGACACGGATATAGAGACACAGAGATCGAGACACAGAGACAGAGACACGGAGACAGAGACGCAGAGAGGGAGAGACAGATACACAGAGATGGAGACACAGGGACAGAGACACAGAGACAGGGACACAGGGACAGAGACACAGAGACATGGACACAGAGACAGAGACACAGAGACAGAGACGCAGAGACAGAGAGACAGCGCCAGAGACATAGGAACAGAGGCACAGAGACGGTGACAGAGACACAGACACAGAGACACAGAGACAGAGACACAGAGAAAGGGAAACAGAGACAGAGACAGAGACATAGAGACAGAGACACAGAGACAGAGACACAGAAACAGAGACAGAGACACAGAGACAGATATACAGAGACAGAGACACAGAGACAGAGACACAGAGACAGAGACACAGAGACAGAGACACAGAGACAGAGACACAGAGACAGAGACACAGAGACGGAGACACAGAGACAGAGACACAGAGACGGAGACACAGGGACTGGGACACAGCGAGAGAGAATCAGAGACAGGGACACAGAGACAGAGATTCAGAGACAGTGACACAGAGACAGAGTCAGAGAGACAGAGATACAGAGACGGAGACACAATGCCAGAGACACAGAGACAGAAACACAGAGACAGATTCACAGAGACAGAGACACAGAGACAGAGACATAATGACAGGAACACAGAGACGGAGACACAGGGACAGGGACACAGGGACAGAGACACAGAGAAAGAGAAACAGAGACAGAGACAGAGACACAGAGACGGAGACACAGAGACAGAGACACAGAGACAGATACACAGAGACAGAGACACAGAGACGGAGACTCTGGGACAGGGACACAGAGACAGAGACACAGGGACGGAGACAGAGACACAGAGACAGGGATACGGAGGCAGAGACACGGAGACAGGGACACAGAGAAGGAGACACAGGGACAGAGACAGAGAGACAGAGACACAGAGAAAGAGAAACTGAGACAGAGACAGAGACATAGAGACAGAGACACAGCGACAGAGACATAGTGACAGATACACAGAGACAGAGACACAGGGACAGAGACACAGGGACAGAGGCACAGAGACAGAGATTCAGAGGCAGAGACACAGAGGCAGGGACACAGTGGCCGAGACACAGAGACGGTAACACAGGGACCGGGACACAGGGAGGGAGACACAGAGGCAGATACACAGAGACAGAGACAGAGACACAGAGACAGGGACTCTGAGAGAGTGACACAGAGAAGGAGCCACAGGGACAGAGACACTGAGACAGAGACACAGAGACAGGGACACATAGACAGAGACACAGAGACAGAGACACAGAGACAGAGATTCAGAGACAGCGACACAGCGACAGAGTCAGAGAGACAGAGATACAGAGACAGAGACACAGAGACAGAGACACGGATATAGAGACACAGAGATCGAGACACAGAGACAGAGACACGGAGACAGAGACACAGAGAGGGAGAGACAGATACACAGAAATGGAGACACAGGGACAGAGACACAGAGACAGGGACACAGGGACAGAGACACAGAGACATGGACACAGAGACAGAGACACAGAGACAGAGACGCAGAGACAGAGAGACAGCGACAGAGACATAGGAACAGAGGCACAGAGACGGTGACAGAGACACAGACACAGAGACACAGAGACAGAGACACAGAGAAAGGGAAACAGAGACAGAGACAGAGACATAGAGACAGAGACACAGAGACAGAGACACAGACACAGAGACAGAGACACAGAGACAGATATACAGAGACAGAGACACAGAGACAGAGACACAGAGACAGAGACACAGAGACAGAGACACAGAGACAGAGACACAGAGACAGAGACACAGAGACAGAGACACAGAGACAGAGACACAGAGACGGAGACACAGGGACTGGGACACAGCGAGAGAGAATCAGAGACAGGGACACAGAGACAGAGATTCAGAGACAGTGACACAGAGACAGAGTCAGAGAGACAGAGATACAGAGACGGAGACACAATGCCAGAGACACAGAGACAGAAACACAGAGACAGATTCACAGAGACAGAGACACAGAGACAGAGACATAATGACAGAAACACAGAGACGGAGACACAGGGACAGGGACACAGGGACAGAGACACAGAGAAAGAGAAACAGAGACAGAGACAGAGACACAGAGACAGAGACACAGAGACAGAGACACAGAGACAGATACACAGAGACAGAGACACAGAGACGGAGACTCTGGGACAGAGACACAGAGACAGAGACACAGGGACGGAGACAGAGACACAGAGACACTGATACGGAGGCAGAGACACGGAGACAGGGACACAGAGAAGGAGACACAGGGACAGAGACAGAGAGACAGAGACACAGAGACAGAGACACAGGGACAGAGACACAGGGACAGAGGCACAGAGACAGAGATTCAGAGGCAGAGACACAGAGGCAGAGACACAGAGACAGAGACACAGAGACAGAGACACAGAGACAGAGACACAGAGACAGAGACACAGAGACAGAGACACAGAGACAGAGACACAGAGACAGAGACACAGAGACAGAGACACAGAGACAGAGACAGAGACACAGAGACAGAGGCTCAGAGACATAGACACAGAGACAGAGACACAGAGACAGAGACACAGAGACGGAGACAAAGAGACCGTGACACAGGGAGAGAGACACAGATACAGAGACACAGAGACAGGTAACGTGGACAGAGACACAGAGAGATAGAGACACAGAGACGGAGACACAGGGTCAGAGACACAGAGACAGAGACAGAGTCATAGAGAAACAGAGACAGAGGCAGAGACAGAGACACAGAGACAGAGACAGAGACACAGAGACAGAGACACAGATACGGACACACAGACACAGAGAAAGAGACGAAGAGACGGAGACACAGAGACAGAGACACAGAGGCAGAGACACACAGACAGAGACGCAGAGACCGAGACACAGAGACGGAGACACAGAGACAGAGACGCAGAGACAGAGACGCACTGACAGAGACACAGAGACCGAGACACAGAGACGGAGACACAGAGACAGAGACACAGAAACAGAGACACTGAGACGGAGACAGAGGCACAGGGGCAGAGACACAAAGACAGAGACACAGAGACTGAGACACAGAGACGGAGACACAGAGACAGTGATACAGAAACAGAGACACAGAGACAGGGACACCGTGAGAGAGACAGAGACACAGATACGGAGACACGGAGACAGCGACACAGCGACAGAGACACAGAGACAGAAACACAGAGACAGTTTCACAGAGACAGAGACATAGAGACAGAGACAGAGAGACAGAGACAGAGACACAGAGACAGAGACACAGAGACAGAGACACAGAGACAGAGACACAGAGACAGAGATTCAAAGACAGTGAAACAGCCACAGAGTCAGAGAGACAGAGATACAGAGACGGAGACACAGAGACGGAGACACAGGGACTGGGACACAGCGAGAGAGAATCAGAGACAGGGACACAGTGACAGAGATTCAGAGACAGTGACACAGAGACAGAGTCAGAGAGACAGAGATACAGAGACGGAGACACAATCCCAGAGACACAGAGACAGAAACACAGTGACAGATTCACAGAGACAGAGACACAGAGACAGAGACATAATGACAGGAACACAGAGACGGAGACACAGGGACAGGGACACAGGGACAGAGACACAGAGAAAGAGAAACAGAGACAGAGACAGAGACACAGAGACAGAGACACAGAGACAGAGACACAGAGACAGAGACACAGAGACAGAGACACAGAGACAGATACACAGAGACAGAGACACAGAGACGGAGACTCTGGGACAGGGACACAGAGACAGAGACACAGGGACGGAGACAGAGACACAGAGACAGGGATACGGAGGCAGAGACACGGAGACAGGGACACAGAGAAGGAGACACAGGGACAGAGACAGAGACATAATGACAGGAACACAGAGACGGAGACACAGGGACAGGGACACAGGGACAGAGACACAGAGAAAGAGAAACTGAGACAGAGACAGAGACACAGCGACAGAGACATAGTGACAGATACACAGAGACAGAGACACAGGGACAGAGACACAGGGACAGAGGCACAGAGCCAGAGATTCAGAGACAGAGACACAGAGGCAGGGACACAGTGGCCGAGACACAGAGACGGTAACACAGGGACCGGGACACAGGGAGGGAGACACAAAGGCAGATACACAGAGACAGAGACAGAGACACAGAGACAGGGACTCTGAGAGAGTGACACAGAGAAGGAGCCACAGGGACAGAGACACTGAGACAGAGACACAGAGACAGGGACACATAGACAGAGACACAGAGACAGAGACACGGAGACAGAGATTCAGAGACAGCGACACAGCGACAGAGTCAGAGAGACAGAGATACAGAGACAGAGACACAGAGACAGAGACACGGATATAGAGACACAGAGATCGAGACACAGAGACAGAGACACGGAGACAGAGACACAGAGAGGGAGAGACAGATACACAGAGATGGAGACACAGGGACAGAGACACAGAGACAGGGACACAGGGACAGAGACACAGACACATGGACACAGAGACAGAGACACAGAGACAGAGACGCAGAGACAGAGAGACAGCGACAGAGACATAGGAACAGAGGCACAGAGACGGTGACAGAGACACAGACACAGAGACACAGAGACAGAGACACAGAGAAAGGGAAACAGAGACAGAGACAGAGACATAGAGACAGAGACACAGAGACAGAGACACAGACACAGAGACAGAGACACAGAGACAGATATACAGAGACAGAGACACAGAGACAGAGACACAGAGACAGAGACACAGAGACAGAGACACAGAGACAGAGACACAGAGACAGAGACACAGAGACGGAGACACAGGGACTGGGACACAGCGAGAGAGAATCAGAGACAGGGACACAGAGACAGAGATTCAGAGACAGTGACACAGAGACAGAGTCAGAGAGACAGAGATACAGAGACGGAGACACAATGCCAGAGACACGGAGACAGAAACACAGAGACAGATTCACAGAGACAGAGACACAGAGACAGAGACATAATGACAGAAACACAGAGACGGAGACACAGGGACAGGGACACAGGGACAGAGACACAGAGAAAGAGAAACAGAGACAGAGACAGAGACACAGAGACAGAGACACAGAGACAGAGACACAGAGACAGATACACAGGGACAGAGACACAGAGACGGAGACTCTGGGACAGAGACACAGAGGCAGAGACACAGAGACACTGATACGGAGGCAGAGACACGGAGACAGGGACACAGAGAAGGAGACACAGGGACAGAGACAGAGAGACAGAGACACAGAGACAGAGACACAGAGACAGAGACACAGAGACAGAGACACAGAGACAGAGACACAGAGACAGAGACACAGAGACAGAGACACAGAGACAGAGACAGAGACACAGAGACAGAGGCTCAGAGACAGAGACACAGAGACAGAGACACAGAGACAGAGACACAGAGACAGAGACACAGAGACAGAGACACAGAGACAGAGACACAGAGACAGAGACACTGAGACGGAGACAGAGGCACAGGGACAGAGACACAAAGACAGAGACACAGAGACAGAGACACAGGGACGGAGACAGAGACACAGAGACAGGGATACGGAGGCAGAGACACGGAGACAGGGACACAGAGAAGGAGACACAGGGACAGAGACAGAGAGACAGAGACACAGAGACAGAGACACAGAGACAGAGACACAGAGACAGAGACACAGAGACAGAGACACAGAGACAGAGACACAGCGACAGAGACATAGTGACAGATACACAGAGACAGAGACACAGGGACAGAGACACAGGGACAGAGGCACAGAGACAGAGATTCAGAGGCAGAGACACAGAGGCAGAGATACAGAGACAGAGACACAGAGACAGAGACACAGAGACAGAGACACGGAGACAGAGACACAGAGACAGAGACACAGAGACAGAGACACAGAGACAGAGACACAGAGACAGAGACACAGAGACAGAGTCACAGAGACAGAGACACAGAGACAGAGACACAGAGACAGAGACACAGAGACAGAGACACAGAGACAGAGACAGAGACACAGAGACAGAGGCTCAGAGACATAGATACAGAGACAGAGACACAGAGGCAGAGACACAGAGACGGAGACAAAGAGACCGTGACACAGGGAGAGAGACACAGATACAGAGACACAGAGACAGATAACGTGGACAGAGACACAGAGAGAGAGAGACACAGAGACGGAGACACAGGGTCAGAGACACAGAGACAGAGACAGAGTCAAAGAGAAACAGAGACAGAGGCAGAGACAGAGACACAGAGACAGAGACAGAGACACAGGGACAGAGACACAGATACGGAGACACAGACACAGAGAAAGAGACGAAGAGACGGAGACACAGAGACGGAGACTCTGGGACAGAGACACAGAGGCAGAGACACAGGGACGGAGACAGAGACACAGAGACACTGATACGGAGGCAGAGACACGGAGACAGGGACACAGAGAAGGAGACACAGGGACAGAGACAGAGAGACAGAGACACAGAGACAGAGACACAGAGACAGAGACACAGAGACAGAGACACAGAGACAGAGACACAGAGACAGAGACAGAGACACAGAGACAGAGGCTCAGAGACAGAGACACAGAGACAGAGACACAGAGACAGAGACACAGAGACAGAGACACAGAGACAGAGACACAGAGACAGAGACACAGAGACAGAGACAGAGACACAGAGACTGCGACACAGAGACAGATAACGTGGACAGAGACAGAGGGAGAGAGAGACACAGAGACGGAGACACAGGGACAGAGGCACAGAGACAGAGACAGAGTCAAAGAGAAACAGAGACAGAGGCAGAGACAGAGACACAGAGACAGAGACACAGATACGGAGACACAGACACAGCGAAAGAAACGAAGAGACGGAGACACAGAGACAGAGACACAGAGGCAGCGACACACAGACAGAGACACAGTGACCGAGACACAGAGACGGAGACACAGAGACAGAGACGCAGAGACAGAGACGCACTGACAGAGACACAGAGACCGAGACACAGAGACGGAGACACAGAGACAGAGACAAAGAAACAGAGACACTGAGACGGAGACAGAGGCACAGGGGCAGAGACACAAAGACAGAGACACAGAGACTGAGACACAGAGACGGAGACACAGAGACAGTGACACAGAAACAGAGACACAGAGACAGGGACACCGTGAGAGAGACAGAGACACAGATACGGAGACACGGAGACAGCGACACAGCGACAGAGACACAGAGACAGAAACACAGAGACAGTTTCACAGAGACAGAGACATAGAGACAGAGACACAGAGACAGAGACAGGGACTGGGACACAGGGAGAGAAAATCAGAGACAGGGACACAGAGACAGAGTCAGAGCGACAGAGATACAGAGACGGAGACACAGAGACAGAGACACAGAGACAGAGACACAGAGACAGAGACACAGAGACAGAGACACAGAGACAGAGACACAGAGATAGAGACACAGAGACAGAGACACAGAGACAGAGACACAGAGACAGAGACACAGAGACAGAGACACAGAGACAGAGACACAGAGACAGAGACACAGAGACAGAAACACAGAGACAGAGACACAGAGACAGAGACAGAGACAGAGACAGAGACACAGAGACAGAGTCTCAGAGACATAGACACAGAGACAGAGACACAGAGACAGAGGCACAGAGACGGAGACAAAGAGACCGTGACACAGGGAGAGAGACACAGAGACAGAGACACAGAGACAGATAACGTGGACAGAGACACAGAGAGAGAGAGACACAGAGACGGAGACACAGGGACAGAGACAGAGAGACAGAGACACAGAGACAGAGACATAATGACAGAAACACAGAGACAGAGACACAGAGACAGAGACGCAGAGACGGAGACACAGTGACAGATACACAGAGACAGAGACACATAGACAGAGATTCAGAGAGAGTGACACAAGAGACAGAGTCAGAGCGACAGAGATACAGAGACGGAGAAACAGGGCCAGAGACACAGAGACAGAGACACAGAGAGGGAGACAGAGGCACAGAGACCGAGACACCGAGAGAGTGACACAGAGACAGAGGCACAGAGACAGAGACACAGAGACAGAAACACAGAGACCGAGACCCAGGGACAGAGACACAGAGACAGAGACACAGAGAAAGGGAAACTGAGACAGAGACAGAGACATAGAGACAGAGACAGAGAGACAGAGACACAGAGACAGAGACAAAGAGACGGAGACACAGACACAGAGAAAGAGACGCAGAGACGGAGACACAGAGACCGTGACACAGGGTGAGAGACACAGAGACAGAGACACAGAGACAGAGACACAGAGACAGAGACACAGAGACAGAGACAGAGACACAGAGACAGAGGCTCAGAGACAGAGACACAGAGACAGAGACACAGAGACAGAGACACAGAGACAGAGACACAGAGACAGAGACAGAGACACAGAGACAGAGGCTCAGAGACATAGACACAGAGACAGAGACACAGAGACAGAGACACTGAGACGGAGACAGAGGCACAGGGGCAGAGACACAAAGACAGAGACACAGAGACAGAGACACAGGGACGGAGACAGAGACACAGAGACAGGGATACGGAGGCAGAGACACGGAGACAGGGACACAGAGAAGGAGACACAGGGACAGAGGCAGAGAGACAGAGACACAGAGACAGAGACACAGAGACAGAGACACAGAGACAGAGACACAGAGACAGAGACACAGAGACAGAGACACAGAGACAGAGACATAGAGACAGAGACACAGCGACAGAGACATAGTGACAGATACACAGAGACAGAGACACAGGGACAGAGACACAGGGACAGAGGCACAGAGACAGAGATTCAGAGGCAGAGACACAGAGGCAGAGACACAGAGACAGAGACACAGAGACAGAGACACAGAGACAGAGACACAGAGACAGAGACACAGAGACAGAGACACAGAGACAGAGACACAGAGACAGAGACACAGAGACAGAGACACAGAGACAGAGACACAGAGACAGAGACACAGAGACAGAGACACAGAGACAGAGACACAGAGACAGAGACACAGAGACAGAGACACAGAGACAGAGACACAGAGACGGAGACACAGAGACAGAGACAGAGACACAGAGACAGAGGCTCAGAGACATAGACACAGAGACAGAGACACAGTGGCAGAGACACAGAGACAGAGACACAGAGACCGTGACACAGGGAGAGAGACACAGATACAGAGACACAGAGACAGATAACGTGGACAGAGACACAGAGAGAGAGAGACACAGAGACGGAGACACAGGGTCAGAGACACAGAGACAGAGACAGAGTCAAAGAGAAACAGAGACAGAGGCAGAGACAGAGACACAGAGACAGAGACAGAGACACAGAGACAGAGACACAGATACGGAGACACAGACACAGAGAAAGAGACGAAGAGACGGAGACACAGAGACAGAGACACAGAGGCAGAGACACACAGACAGAGACGCAGAGACCGAGACACAGAGACGGAGACACAGAGACAGAGACGCAGAGACAGAGACGCACTGACAGAGACACAGAGACCGAGACACAGAGACGGAGACACAGAGACAGAGACACAGAAACAGAGACACTGAGACGGAGACAGAGGCACAGGGGCAGAGACACAAAGACAGAGACACAGAGACTGAGACACAGAGACGGAGACACAGAGACAGTGACACAGAAACAGAGACACAGAGACAGGGACACCGTGAGAGAGACAGAGACACAGATACGGAGACACGGAGACAGCGACACAGCGACAGAGACACAGAGACAGAAACACAGAGACAGTTTCACAGAGACAGAGACATAGAGACAGAGACACAGAGACAGAGACACAGCGACAGAGACACAGAGACAGAGACACAGAGACCGAGACAGAGGTACAGAGACAGAGACACGGAGACAGAGACACAGAGACAGTGACACAGAGGAGGGGACACAGGGACACAGACACCGAGACAGAGACACAGAGACAGAAACACAGAGACGGAGACACAGGGACAGAGACAAAGAGGCAGAGACACAGAGAAAGAGAAGCAGAGACAGAGACACAGAGACAGAGACACAGAGACAGAGACACAGAGACAGAGACACAGAGACAGGGACACAGAGACAGAGACACAGGGACAGAGACACAGCGACCAAGACGCAGAGACAGAGACACGGAGACAGAGACACAGAGACAGAGACACAGAGACAGAGACACAGAGACAGAGATTCAAAGACAGTGAAACAGCCACAGAGTCAGAGAGACAGAGATACAGAGACGGAGACACAGGGCCAGAGACACAGAGACAGAAACACAGAGACAGATTCACAGAGACAGAGACACAGCGACAGATACATAAAGAGAGAAACACAGAGACAGAGACACAGAGATATTGACACCGAGGCAGAGTCACATAGACAGAGATACAGAGACAGAGACACAGATACAAAGACACAGAGACAGAGACACAGAGAGAGAGAGACAGGTACACAGAGACGGAGACACAGGGACAGAGACACCGAGACGGAGACACAGAGACAGAGACACAGAGACAGAGACACAGAGACAGAGACACAGAGACAGGGACACGGAGACAGAGACACAGGGACAGAGACACAGCGACCAAGACACAGAGACAGAGACACAGAGACAGAGACACAGAGGCAGAGATTCAAAGACAGTGACACAGCCACAGAGTCAGAGAGGCAGAGATACAGAGACGGAGACACAGGCACAGAGACACAGAGACAGAAACACAGAGACAGAGACACAGCGACAGATACATAAAGAGAGAAACACAGAGACAGAGACACAGAGAAATAGACACCGAGGCAAAGTCACATAGACAGAGATGCAGAGACAGAGACACAGATACAAAGACACAGAGACAGAGACACAGAGAGAGAGAGACAGATACACAGAGACGGAGACACAGGGACAGAGACACAGAGACAGAGACACAGAGACAGAGACACAGAGAAAGGGAAACTGAGACTGAGACAGAGACATAGAGACAGAGACACAGAGACAGAGACACAGAGACAGAGATTCAGAGACAGTGACACAGAGACAGAGACACAGAGACAGAGACACAGAGGCAGAGACACATGGACAGATTCACAGACACAGAGACACAGAGTGATTCACACGGAGACAGAGACACAGAGACAGAGTCACAGCGACAGAGACACAGCGACGGAGACACAGAGACACAGAGACAGAGACACAGAGACGGAGACAGAGACACCGAGACAGAGACACAGAGACAGATACACAGAGACAGAGACAGAGACAAAGAGACAGAGACACAGAGACAGAGACACAGAGACAGTGACACAGAGACAGAGACAGAGAGACAGAGACACAGAAACAGAGACACAGAGACAGAGACAGAGGGACAAGGACACAGAGAGAGAGACTCAGAGACAGAGACACAGAGACAAAGACGCAGACAGAGACACAGAGACAGAGATTCAGACACAGTGACACAGAGCCAGAGTCAGAGGGACAGAGATACAGAGACGGAGACACAGGGCCAGAGACACAGAGACAGAAACACACAGACAGATTCACAGAGACAGAGACACAGAGACAGAGACATAGGGACGGAGACAGGCACACGGTGACACAGACACAGAGACAGAGACACACAGGCAGTGACACAGAGCCGGAGACACAGGGACAGGGACACCGAGACAGAGACACAGAGACAGAGACACAGAGACAGAGACACAGAGACAGAGATTCAGACACAGTGACACAGAGACAGAGTCAGAGAGACAGAGATACAGAGACGGAGACACAGGGCCAGAGACACAGAGACAGAAACACAGAGACAGATTCACAGAGACAGAGACACAGAGACAGAGACATAGGGACGGAGACAGGGACACGGTGACACAGACACAGAGACCGAGACACACAGACAGTGACACAGAGACGGAGACACAGGGACAGGGACACAGAGACAGATACACAGAGACAGAGGCACAGAGACAGAGACACAGAGGCAGAGACACAGAGACAGAGACACAGAGACAGATACACAGAGACAGAGACACAGAGACAGAGTCAGAGGGACAGTGACACACAGACGGAGACACAGGGACAGAGACACAGAGACAGATACACAGAGACAGAGGCACAGAGACAGAGACACAGAGGCAGAGACACAGAGACAGCGACACAGAGACAGTGAAACAGAGAGAGAAACACAGAGAAGGAGACACAGGTATAGAGACACAGAGACAGAGGCACTGAGAAAGAGACACAGAGACAGATACACAGAGACAGAGGCACAAAGACAGTGACAGAGACACAGGGACGGAGACCCGGAGACAGAGACACAGAGACAGACACACAGGGACGGAGACAGAGACACACAGACGGAGACACAGGGACAGAGACACAGAGACAGAGACACAGAGAAAGAGAAACAGAGACAGAGACAGAGACATAGAGACAGAGACACAGAGACAGGGACACAGAGACAGATACTCAGATACAGAGACACACAGACAGAGACACAGGGACGGAGACACAGACACAGAGAAAGAGACGCAGAGCCGGAGACACAGAGACAGAGACAAAGAGCCGGAGACTCAGAGGCAGAGACACAGAGACAGAGACATAGAGACCGACACACAGAGACGGAGACACAGGTACAGAGACACGCGGACAGAGGCATAGACACAGAGACAGAGGCACAGAGACAGAGACACGGAGGGAGAGAGACGGAGACATACAGACAGAGACACAGAGACAGAGACACAGGACAGATACACAGAGACAGAGACACAGAGACGCAGAGACAGAAACACAGAGACCGTGACACAGGGAGAGAGAAACAGAGACGTAGACACAGAGACAGAGACTGAGACAGAGACACAGAGACAGAGACACAGAGACAGAGACACAGAGACAGAGACACAGAGACAGAGACACAGAGACAGAGACACAGAGACAGAGACACAGAGACAGAGACACAGAGGCAGAGACACAGCGACAGAGACACAGAGACAGAGACACAGAGACAGAGACACAGAGATAGAGACACAGAGACAGAGACACAGAGACAGAGACACAGAGACAGAGACACAGAGGCAGAGATTCAGACACAGTGACACAGAGACAGAGTCAGAGGGACAGTGACACAGGGACAGAGACACCGATACAGAGACACAGAGGCAGAGACATAGAGACCGACACACAGAGACGGAGACACAGGTACAGAGACACACGGACAGAGGCGTAGACACAGAGACAGGGACACAGAGACAGTGAAACAGAGAGAGAAACACAGAGAAGGAGACACAGGTATAGAGACACAGAGACAGAGGCACTGAGAAAGAGACACAGAGACAGATACACAGAGACAGAGGCACAAAGACAGTGACAGAGACACAGGGACGGAGACCCGGAGACAGAGACACAGAGACAGACACACAGGGACGGAGACAGAGACACACAGACGGAGACACAGGGACAGAGACACAGAGACAGAGACACAGAGAAAGAGAAACAGAGACAGAGACAGAGACATAGAGACAGAGACACAGAGACAGGGACACAGAGACAGATACTCAGATACAGAGACACACAGACAGAGACACAGGGACGGAGACACAGACACAGAGAAAGAGACGCAGAGCCGGAGACACAGAGACAGAGACACAGAGCCGGAGACTCAGAGGCAGAGACACAGAGACAGAGATATAGAGACCGACACACAGAGACGGAGACACAGGTACAGAGACACGCGGACAGAGGCATAGACACAGAGACAGAGGCACAGAGACAGAGACACGGAGGGAGAGAGACAGAGACATACAGACAGAGACACAGAGACAGAGACACAGGACAGATACACAGAGACAGAGACACAGAGACGCAGAGACAGAAACACAGAGACCGTGACACAGGGAGAGAGAAACAGAGACGTAGACACAGAGACAGAGACTGAGACAGAGACACAGAGACAGAGACACAGAGACAGAGACACAGAGACAGAGACACAGAGACAGAGACACAGAGACAGAGACACAGAGACAGAGACACAGAGGCAGAGACACAGCGACAGAGACACAGAGACAGAGACACAGAGACAGAGACACAGAGACAGAGACACAGAGACAGAGACACAGAGACAGAGACACAGAGGCAGAGATTCAGACACAGTGACACAGAGACAGAGTCAGAGGGACAGTGACACAGGGACAGAGACACCGATACAGAGACACAGAGAAAGAGAAACAGAGACAGAGACAGAGACATAGAGACAGAGACACAGAGACAGGGACACAGAGACAGATACTCAGATACAGAGACACACAGACAGAGACACAGGGACGGAGACACAGACACAGAGAAAGAGACGCAGAGCCGGAGACACAGAGACAGAGACACAGAGCCGGAGACTCAGAGGCAGAGACACAGAGACAGAGACATAGAGACCGACACACAGAGACGGAGACACAGGTACAGAGACACGCGGACAGAGGCATAGACACAGAGACAGAGGCACAGAGACAGAGACACGGAGGGAGAGAGACAGAGACATACAGACAGAGACACAGAGACAGAGACACAGGACAGATACACAGAGACAGAGACACAGAGACGCAGAGACAGAAACACAGAGACCGTGACACAGGGAGAGAGAAACAGAGACGTAGACACAGAGACAGAGACTGAGACAGAGACACAGAGACAGAGACACAGAGACAGAGACACAGAGACAGAGACACAGAGACAGAGACACAGAGACAGAGACACAGAGACAGAGACACAGAGACAGAGACACAGAGACAGAGACACAGAGACAGAGACACAGAGACAGAGACACAGAGACAGAGACACAGAGACAGAGACACAGAGGCAGAGACACAGCGACAGAGACACAGAGACAGAGACACAGAGACAGAGACACAGAGACAGAGACACAGAGACAGAGACACAGAGGCAGAGATTCAGACACAGTGACACAGAGACAGAGTCAGAGGGACAGTGACACAGGGACAGAGACACCGATACGGAGACACAGAGGCAGAGACATAGAGACCGACACACAGAGACGGTGACACAGGTACAGAGACACACGGACAGAGGCGTAGACACAGAGACAGAGACACAGAGAGAGAGAGACAGAGACAGAGAGACAGAGACACAGAGACAGATACACGGAGGCAGAGAGACAGAGACAGAGAGACAGAGACAGAGAGACAGAGACAGAGAGACAGAGACAGAGAGACAGAGACAGAGACACTGAGACGGAGACAGAGGCACAGGGGCAGAGACACAAAGACAGAGACACAGAGACTGAGACACAGAGACGGAGACACAGAGACAGTGACACAGAAACAGAGACACAGAGACAGGGACACCGTGAGAGAGACAGAGACACAGATACGGAGACACGGAGACAGCGACACAGCGACAGAGACACAGAGACAGAGACACAGAGACAGAGACACAGAGGCAGAGACACAGAGACAGAGACATAGAGACCGACACACAGAGACGGAGACACAGGTACAGAGACACGCGGACAGAGGCATAGACACAGAGACAGAGACACAGAGACGGAGACACAGAGACAGAGACAGAGACACAGAGACAGAGGCTCAGAGACATAGACACAGAGACAGAGACACAGAGGCAGAGACACAGAGACAGAGACACAGAGACCGTGACACAGGGAGAGAGACACAGATACAGAGACACAGAGACAGATAACGTGGACAGAGACACAGAGAGAGAGAGACACAGAGACGGAGACACAGGGTCAGAGACACAGAGACAGAGACAGAGTCAAAGAGAAACAGAGACAGAGGCAGAGACAGAGACACAGAGACAGAGACAGAGACACAGAGACAGAGACACAGATACGGAGACACAGACACAGAGAAAGAGACGAAGAGACGGAGACACAGAGACAGAGACACAGAGGCAGAGACACACAGACAGAGACGCAGAGACCGAGACACAGAGACGGAGACACAGAGACAGAGACGCAGAGACAGAGACGCACTGACAGAGACACAGAGACCGAGACACAGAGACGGAGACACAGAGACAGAGACACAGAAACAGAGACAGGGACACAGAGACAGAGTCAGAGCGACAGAGATACAGAGACGGAGACACAGAGACAGAGACACAGAGACAGAGACACAGAGACAGAGACACAGAGACAGAGACACAGAGACAGAGACACAGAGACAGAGACACAGAGACAGAGACACAGAGACAGAGACGCAGAGACAGAGACACAGGGACAGAGACACAGAGGCAGAGATTCAGACACAGTGACACAGAGACAGAGTCAGAGGGACAGAGACACAGAGACAGAGACATAGAGACCGACAAACAGAGACGGAGATACAGGTACAGAGACACACGGACAGAGGCATAGACACAGAGACAGAGGCACGGAGACAGAGACACGGAGACAGAGACACAGAGACATAATGACAGAAACACAGAGACAGAGACACAGAGACAGAGACGCAGAGACGGAGACACAGCGACAGAGACACAGAGACAGAGACACAGAGACCGAGACAGAGGTACAGAGACAGAGACACGGAGACAGAGACACAGAGACAGTGACACAGAGGAGGGGACACAGGGACACAGACACCGAGACAGAGACACAGAGACAGAAACACAGAGACGGAGACACAGGGACAGAGACAAAGAGGCAGAGACACAGAGAAAGAGAAGCAGAGACAGAGACACAGAGACAGAGACACAGAGACAGAGACACAGAGACAGAGACACAGAGACAGGGACACAGAGACAGAGACACATGGACAGAGACAGAGCGACCAAGACGCATCGACAGAGACACGGAGACAGAGACACAGAGACAGAGACACAGAGACAGAGACACAGAGACAGAGACACAGAGACAGAGATTCAAAGACAGTGAAACAGCCACAGAGTCAGAGAGACAGAGATACAGAGACGGAGACACAGGGCCAGAGACACAGAGACAGAAACACAGAGACAGATTCACAGAGACAGAGACACAGCGACAGATACATAAAGAGAGAAACACAGAGACAGAGACACAGAGATATTGACACCGAGGCAGAGTCACATAGACAGAGATACAGAGACAGAGACACAGATACAAAGACACAGAGACAGAGACACAGAGAGAGAGAGACAGGTACACAGAGACGGAGACACAGGGACAGAGACACCGAGACGGAGACACAGAGACAGAGACACAGAGACAGAGACACAGAGACAGAGACACAGAGACAGGGACACAGAGACAGAGACACAGGGACAGAGACACAGCGACCAAGACACAGAGACAGAGACACAGAGACAGAGACACAGAGGCAGAGATTCAAAGACAGTGACACAGCCACAGAGTCAGAGAGGCAGAGATACAGAGACGGAGACACAGGCACAGAGACACAGAGACAGAAACACAGAGACAGAGACACAGCGACAGATACATAAAGAGAGAAACACAGAGACAGAGACACAGAGAAATAGACACCGAGGCAAAGTCACATAGACAGAGATGCAGAGACAGAGACACAGATACAAAGACACAGAGACAGAGACACAGAGAGAGAGAGACAGATACACAGAGACGGAGACACAGGGACAGAGACACAGAGACAGAGACACAGAGACAGAGACACAGAGAAAGGGAAACTGAGACTGAGACAGAGACATAGAGACAGAGACACAGAGACAGAGACACAGAGACAGAGATTCAGAGACAGTGACACAGAGACAGAGACACAGAGACAGAGACACAGAGGCAGAGACACATGGACAGATTCACAGACACAGAGACACAGAGTGATTCACACGGAGACAGAGACACAGAGACAGAGTCACAGAGACAGAGACACAGGGACGGAGACACAGAGACACAGAGACAGAGACACAGAGACGGAGACAGAGACACCGAGACAGAGACACAGAGACAGATACACAGAGACAGAGACAAAGAGACAGAGACACAGAGACAGAGACACAGAGACAGTGACACAGAGACAGAGACAGAGAGACAGAGACACAGAAACAGAGACACAGAGACAGAGACAGAGGGACAAGGACACAGAGAGAGAGACTCAGAGACAGAGACACAGAGACAAAGACGCAGACAGAGACACAGAGACAGAGATTCAGACACAGTGACACAAAGCCAGAGTCAGAGGGACAGAGATACAGAGACGGAGACACAGGGCCAGAGACACAGAGACAGAAACACACAGACAGATTCACAGAGACAGAGACACAGAGACAGAGACATAGGGACGGAGACAGGCACACGGTGACACAGACACAGAGACAGAGACACACAGGCAGTGACACAGAGCCGGAGACACAGGGACAGGGACACCGAGACAGAGATACAGAGACAGAGACACAGAGACGCAGAGACAGAGACACAGAGACCGTGGCACAGGGAGAGAGAAACAGAGACAGAGACAGAGACGGAGACACAGAGACAAAGACACAGAGACAGAGACACAGAGACAGAGACACAGAGACAGAGACACAGAGACAGAGACACAGAGACAGAGACACAGAGACAGAGACACAGAGACAGAGATTCAGACACAGTGACACAGAGACAGAGTCAGAGAGACAGAGATACAGAGACGGAGACACAGGGCCAGAGACACAGAGACAGAAACACACAGACAGATTCACAGAGACAGAGACACAGAGACAGAGACATAGGGACGGAGACAGGCACACGGTGACACAGACACAGAGACAGAGACACACAGGCAGTGACACAGAGACGGAGACACAGGGACAGGGACACAGAGACAGATACACAGAGACAGAGGCACAGAGACAGAGACACAGAGGCAGAGACACAGAGACAGCGACACAGAGACAGTGAAACAGAGAGAGAAACACAGAGAAGGAGACACAGGTATAGAGACACAGAGACAGAGGCACTGAGAAAGAGAAACAGAGACAGAGACACAGAGAGAAACACAGAGAAGGAGACACAGGTATAGAGACACAGAGAAAGAGAAACAGGGACAGAGAGAGAGACGGAGTCACAGAGACGGATACACAGAAACGGAGACACAGAGACAGAGACACTGAGGCAGAGACACGGAGACAGAGACACGGAGACAGAGACACAGAGACAGAGAAAAAAGAGACAGAGACACTGAGGCAGAGACACGGAGACAGAGACACAAGGACAGATACACAGAGACAGAGACACAGAGACAGAGTCAGAGGGACAGTGACACACAGACGGAGACACAGGGACAGAGACACAGAGACAGATACACAGAGACAGAGGCACAGAGACAGAGACACAGAGGCAGAGACACAGAGACAGCGACACAGAGACAGTGAAACAGAGAGAGAAACACAGAGAAGGAGACACAGGTATAGAGACACAGAGACAGAGGCACTGAGAAAGAGACACAGAGACAGATACACAGAGACAGAGGCACAAAGACAGTGACAGAGACACAGGGACGGAGACCCGGAGACAGAGACACAGAGACAGACACACAGGGACGGAGACAGAGACACACAGACGGAGACACAGGGACAGAGACACAGAGACAGAGACACAGAGAAAGAGAAACAGAGACAGAGACAGAGACATAGAGACAGAGACACAGAGACAGGGACACAGAGACAGATACTCAGATACAGAGACACACAGACAGAGACACAGGGACGGAGACACAGACGCAGAGAAAGAGACGCAGAGCCGGAGACACAGAGACAGAGACACAGAGCCGGAGACTCAGAGGCAGAGACACAGAGACAGAGACATAGAGACCGACACACAGAGACGGAGACACAGGTACAGAGACACGCGGACAGAGGCATAGACACAGAGACAGAGGCACAGAGACAGAGACACGGAGGGAGAGAGACAGAGACATACAGACAGAGACACAGAGACAGAGACACAGGACAGATACACAGAGACAGAGACACAGAGACGCAGAGACAGAAACACAGAGACCGTGACACAGGGAGAGAGAAACAGAGACGTAGACACAGAGACAGAGACTGAGACAGAGACACAGAGACAGAGACACAGAGACAGAGACACAGAGACAGAGACACAGAGACAGAGACACAGAGACAGAGACACAGAGACAGAGACACAGAGGCAGAGACACAGCGACAGAGACACAGAGACAGAGACACAGAGACAGAGACACAGAGACAGAGACACAGAGACAGAGACACAGAGGCAGAGATTCAGACACAGTGACACAGAGACAGAGTCAGAGGGACAGTGACACAGGGACAGAGACACCGATACAGAGACACAGAGGCAGAGACATAGAGACCGACACACAGAGACGGAGACACAGGTACAGAGACACACGGACAGAGGCGTAGACACAGAGACAGGGACACAGAGACAGTGAAACAGAGAGAGAAACACAGAGAAGGAGACACAGGTATAGAGACACAGAGACAGAGGCACTGAGAAAGAGACACAGAGACTGATACACAGAGACAGAGGCACAAAGACAGTGACAGAGACACAGGGACGGAGACCCGGAGACAGAGACACAGAGACAGACACACAGGGACGGAGACAGAGACACACAGACGGAGACACAGGGACAGAGACACAGAGACAGAGACACAGAGAAAGAGAAACAGAGACAGAGACAGAGACATAGAGACAGAGACACAGAGACAGGGACACAGAGACAGATACTCAGATACAGAGACACACAGACAGAGACACAGGGACGGAGACACAGACACAGAGAAAGAGACGCAGAGCCGGAGACACAGAGACAGAGACACAGAGCCGGAGACTCAGAGGCAGAGACACAGAGACAGAGATATAGAGACCGACACACAGAGACGGAGACACAGGTACAGAGACACGCGGACAGAGGCATAGACACAGAGACAGAGGCACAGAGACAGAGACACGGAGGGAGAGAGACAGAGACATACAGACAGAGACACAGAGACAGAGACACAGGACAGATACACAGAGACAGAGACACAGAGACGCAGAGACAGAAACACAGAGACCGTGACACAGGGAGAGAGAAACAGAGACGTAGACACAGAGACAGAGACTGAGACAGAGACACAGAGACAGAGACACAGAGACAGAGACACAGAGACAGAGACACAGAGACAGAGACGCAGAGACAGAGACACAGAGACAGAGACACAGAGACAGAGACACAGAGACAGAGACACAGAGACAGAGACACAGAGGCAGAGACACAGCGACAGAGACACAGAGACAGAGACACAGAGACAGAGACACAGAGACAGAGACACAGAGACAGAGACACAGAGACAGAGACACAGAGGCAGAAATTCAGACACAGTGACACAGAGACAGAGTCAGAGGGACAGTGACACAGGGACAGAGACACCGATACAGAGACACAGAGGCAGAGACATAGAGACCGACACACAGAGACGGAGACACAGGTACAGAGACACACGGACAGAGGCGTAGACACAGAGACAGGGACACAGAGACAGAGACACAGAGAGAGAGAGACAGAGACAGAGAGACAGAGACACAGAGACAGATACACGGAGGCAGAGAGACAGAGACAGAGAGACAGAGACAGAGAGACAGAGACAGAGAGACAGAGACAGAGAGACAGAGACAGAGAGACAGAGACAGAGAGACAGAGACAGAGAGACAGAGACACATAGACCGAGACACAGAGACCAATTCACGGAGACGGAGACACTGGGACAGAGACACAGAGTCAGGGACACAGAGACAGAGATTCAGAGACAGTGACACAGAGACAGAGACACAGAGACAGAGACACAGCGACAGAAACACAGAGACAGAGACACAGAGACAGAGACACAGAGACGGAGACACAGGGCCAGAGACACAGAGACAGAAACACAGAGACAGATTCACAGAGACAGAGACACAGAGACAGAGACACAGAGGCAGAGACACAGCTACAGAGACACAGAGACAGAGACGCAGAGACAGAGACACAGAGACAGAGTCACAGAGACAGAAACACAGAGGCAGAGACACAGAGACAGAGAGACACAGAGATAGAGACACAGAGACAGAGACACAGAGACCAATTCACGGAGACCGGAGAGACAGGGACAGAGACGCAGAGACAGGGACACAGAGACAGAGATTCAGAGACAGTGACACAGGGACAGAGACACAGAGACAGAGACACAGAGACAGAGACAAAGAGACAGAGACACAGAGACAGAGACACAGAGACAGAGACACAGAGACAGAGACACACAGTCAGAGACACAGAGACAGGGACACAGAGACAGAGACACAGAGACAGAGACACAGAGACGGAGACGCAGGGACAGAGACATAGAGACAGAGATACAGAGACAGAGACACAGAGACGCAGAGACAGAGACACAGAGACCGTGACACAGGGAGAGAGAAGCAGAGACATAGACACAGAGACAGAGACAGAGAGACAGAGACACAGAGACAGAAACACAGAGACAGAGACACAGAGACCAATTCACGGAGACCGGAGAGACAGGGACAGAGACGCAGAGACAGGGACACAGAGACAGAGATTCAGAGACAGTGACACAGGGACAGAGACACAGAGACAGAGACACAGAGACAGAGACAAAGAGACAGAGACACAGAGACAGAGACACAGAGACAGAGACACAGAGACAGAGTCACACAGTCAGAGACACAGAGACAGGGACACAGAGACAGAGGCACAGAGACAGAGGCTCAGAGACAGAGACACAGAGACAGAGATTCAGAGACGGTGACACAGAGGCAGAGACACAGGGCCAGAGACACAGAGACAGAAACACAGAGACAGATTCACAGAGACAGAGACCCAGAGACAGAGACATAGGGACGGAGACAGGTACACGGTGAGACAGACACAGAGACACAGATACACAGACAGTGACGCAGGGACGGAGACACAGGGACAGAGACATCGAGACAGAGACACAGAGGCAGAGACACAGAGACAGAGACACAGAGACAGAGACACAGAGACAGAGATACAGAGACAGAGACACAGAGACAGAGACACAGAGACAGAGACACAGAGACAGAGACACAGAGACAGAGACACAGAGGCAGAGACACAGCGACAGAGACAAAGTGAGAGAGACAGAGACACAGAGACGGAGATGCAGGGACAGAGACACAGAGACAGAAACACAGAGACGGATTCTCAGAGACAGAGACACAGAGACTGAGGCACAGAGACAGAGACACAGAGATAGAGACACAGAGTCATGGACATAGAGACAGAGACACAGAGACAGAGACACAGAGACAGGGACACAGAGACAGAGACACAGAGAGAGAGAGACAGAGACAGAGATACAGAGACAGAGACACAGAGACGCAGAGACAGAGACGCAGAGACCGTGACACTGGGAGACAGAGACAGAGGCATAGACACAGAGGCAGAGACACAGAGACAGAGATTAAGAGACAGAGACTTAGAGACAGAGACACAGAGACAGTGACGGAGACACAGAGAGAGACACAGAGACAGATACACAGAGACAGAGGCACAGAGACAGAGACACAGAGATAGAGACACAGAGAGTGAGAGACAGATACACAGAGACGGAGACACAGTGAGAGAGAGACAGATACACAGAGACGGAGACACAGGGACAGAGACACACGGACAGAGGCATAGACACAGAGACAGGGACACAGAGACAGAGACACAGAGAGAGAGAGACAGAGACAGAGACACAGAGACGCAGAGACAGAGACACAGAGACCGTGACACAGGGAGAGAGAAACAGAGACATAGACACAGAGACAGAGGCAGAGACAGAGACACAGAGACAGATACGCAGAGACAGAGACACAGAGAGAGAGAGACAAAGTGAGAGAGACAGAGACAGAGACAGAGACACAGAGACAGAAACACAGAGACAGATTCTCAGAGACAGAGACACAGAGACAGAGGTACAGAGACAGAGACACAGAGTTAGAGACACAGTGTCATGGACATAGAGACAGAGACACAGAGACAGAGACATAGAGACAGAGATACAGAGACAGAGACACAGAGACGCAGAGACAGAGACACAGAGACCGTGACACAGGGAGAGAGAAGCAGAGACATAGACACAGAGACAGAGACAGAGAGACAGAGACACAGAGACAGAAACACAGAGACAGATTCACAGAGACAGAGACCCAGAGACAGAGACATAGGGACGGAGACAGGTACACGGTGAGACAGACACAGAGACACAGATACACAGACAGTGACACAGAGACGGAGACACAGGGACAGAGACATCGAGACAGAGACACAGAGGCAGAGACACAGAGAGAGAGACACAGAGACAGAGACACAGAGACAGAGACACAGAGACAGTGACGGAGACACAGAGACAGAGACACAGAGACAGAGACACAGAGACAGAGACACAGAGGCAGAGACACAGCGACAGAGACACAGAGACAGAGACACAGAGACAGAGACACAGAGAGAGAGAGACAGAGACAGAGATACAGAGACAGAGACACAGAGACGCAGAGACAGAGACGCAGAGACGCAGAGACAGAAACACAGAGACCGTGACACAGGGAGAGAGAAACAGAGACATAGACACAGAGACAGAGACGGAGACAGAGACAGAGGGACAGGGAGACAGAGAGAGAGACACAGAGACTGAGACACAGAGACAGAGACACAGAGACAGAGACACAGAGACAGAGACACAGAGACAGAGACACAGAGACAGAGATACAGAGACAGAGACACAGAGACGCAGAGACAGAGACGCAGAGACCGTGACACAGGGAGACAGAGACAGAGGCATAAACACAGAGGCAGAGACACAGAGAGAGGGATTAAGAGACAGAGCCTCAGAGACAGAGACACAGAGACAGTGACGGAGACACAGAGACAGAGACACAGAGACAAATACACAGAGAGAGAGGCACAGAGACAGAGACTCAGAGACAGAGACACAGAGACAGAGATTCAGAGACAGTGACACAGAGACAGAGACACAGAGACAGAGACACCGGAACAGAGACACGGAGACAGAGACACAGAGACAGAGACACAGAGACAGAGACACAGAGACAGAGACACAGGGACAGAGATTCAGAGACAGAGACTCAGAGACAGAGACGCAGAGACAGTGACACAGGGAGAGAGAAACAGAGACATAGACACAGAGACAGAGACAGAGACAGAGACAGAAGGACAGGGACACAGAGGCGGAGACACGGGGACAGAGACACCGAGACAGAGACACAGAGGCAGAGACACAGAGACCGACACACAGAGACGGAGACACAGGTACAGAGACACACGGACAGAGGCATAGACACAGAGACAGGGACACAGAGACAGAGATACAGAGAGAGAGAGACAGAGACAGAGAGACAGAGACACAGAGACAGAGACACGGAGGCAGAGACACAGAGACAGAGAGACAGAGACAGAGGCATAGACACAGAGGCAGAGGCACAGAGACGGAGACACATAGACCGAGACACAGAGACGGAGACAGAGACACAGAGACAGAGAAAAAAGAGACAGAGACACTGAGGCAGAGACACGGAGACAGAGACACAGAGACAGATACACAGAGATAGAGGCACAGAGACGGAGACAGAGACACAGGGACGGAGATAGCGAGACAGAGACACAGAGACGGAGACACAGGGGCAGAGACACAGAGACAGAGACACAGAGAAAGAGAAACAGAGACAGAGACAGAGACATAGAGACAGAGACACAGAGACAGAGACACAGAGACAGATACACAGAGACAGAGACACAGAGACAGAGACACAGAGACAGGGACACAGAGACAGAGACACAGAGAGAGAAACACACAGACGGAGATACAGGGACAGAGACACAGAGACAGAGACACAGAGAAAGAGAAACAGAGACAGAGACAGAGACATAGAGACAGAGACACAGAGACAGATACACAGAGACAGAGACACAGAGACAGAGACATAGAGACAGAGACACAGAGACGCAGAGACAGAAACACAGAGACCGTGACACAGGGAGAGAGAACCAGAGACATAGACACAGAGACAGAGACAGAGACAGAGACAGAGGGACAGGGACACAGAGAGAGAGACACAGAGACAGAGACACAGAGACAGAGACACAGAGACAGAGATACAGAGACAGAGACACAGAGACGCAGAGACAGAGACGCAGAGACTGTGACACAGGGAGACAGAGACAGAGGCATAAACACAGAGGCAGAGACACAGAGAGAGAGATTAAGAGACAGAGACTCAGAGACAGAGACACAGAGACAGTGACGGAGACACAGAGACAGAGACACAGAGACAGATACACAGAGACAGAGGCACAGAGACAGAGACTCAGAGACAGAGACTCAGAGACAGAGACACAGTGACAGAGATTCAGAGACAGTGACACAGAGACAGAGACACAGAGACAGAGACACAGAGACAGAGACACGGAGACCGACACACAGAGACGGAGACACAGGTACAGAGACACACGGACAGAGGCATAGACACAGAGACAGAAACACAGAGACAGAGATAGAGAGAGAGAGAGACAGAGACAGAGAGACAGAGACACAGAGACAGAGACACGGAGGCAGAGACACAGAGACAGAGAGACAGAGACAGAGGCATAGACACAGAGGCAGAGGCACAGAGACGGAGACACATAGACCGAGACACAGAGACGGAGACAGAGACACAGAGACAGGGAAAAAAGAGACAGAGACACTGAGGCAGAGACACGGAGACAGAGACACAGAGACAGATACACAGAGAGAGAAACACAGAGAAGGAGACACAGGTATAGAGACACAGAGGCAGAGACACAGAGAAAGAGAAACAGAGACAGACACACAGAGAGAGAAACACAGAGAAGGAGGCACAGGTGTAGAGACACAGAGACAGAGACACAGAGAAGGAGAAACAGAGACCGAGAGAGAGACAGAGTCACAGAGACAGATACAAAGAAACAGAGACACAGAGACAGAGACAGAGGGACAGGGACACAGAGAGAGAGACTCAGAGACAGAGACACAGAGACAGAGATTCAGAGACAGATACACAGAGACAGAGACACAGAGACAGAGACACAGAGACAGGGACACAGAGACAGAGACACAGAGAGAGAAACACACAGACGGAGATACAGGGACAGAGACACAGAGACAGGAACACAGAGACAGAGACACAGAGAAAGAGACACAGAGACAGAGACACAGAGACAGAGATTAAGAGACAGAGACTCAGAGACAGAGACACAGAGGCAGTGACGGAGACACAGAGACAGAGGCACAGAGACAGATACACAGAGACAGAGGCACAGAGACAGAGGCTCAGAGACAGAGACACAGAGACAGAGATTCAGAGACAGTGACACAGAGACAGAGACACAGAGACAGATACACAGAGACAGAGGCACAGAGACAGAGACTCAGAGACAGAGACACAGAGACACAGAGACACAGAGACACAGAGACAGAGACACAGGGACGGAGACACAGACACAGAGAAACAGACGCAGAGCCGGAGACACAGAGACGGAGACACAGAGACAGGGATTCAGACACAGTGACACAGAGACAGAGTCAGGGGGACAGTGACACAGAGATGGAAACACAGGGACAGAGAGACCGAGACAGAGATACAGAGGCAGAGACACAGGTACAGAGACACACGGACAGAGGCATAGACACAGAGACAGGGACACAGAGACAGAGACACAGAGAGAGAGAGACAGAGACAGAGAGACAGAGACACAGAGACAGAGACTCAGAGACAGAGACACAGAGACAGAGACACAGAGACAGAGAGACAGAGACAGAGGCATAGACACAGCGGCAGAGGCACAGTGTCAGAGACACATAGACCGAGACAGAGACACCTATTCACGGAGACGGCGACACAGGGACAGAGACGCAGAGACAGACACACAGAGAAAGAGAAACAGAGACAGAGACACAGAGAGAGAAACACAGAGAAGGAGACACAGGTGTAGAGACACAGAGACAGAGACACAGAGAAAGAGAAACAGAGACCGAGAGAGAGACAGAGTCACAGAGACAGATACACAGAAACAGAGACACAGAGACAGAGACAGAGGGACAGGGACACAGAGAGAGAGACTCAGAGACAGAGACACAGAGACAGAGATTCAGACACAGTGACACAGAGACAGAGTCAGAGGGACAGTGACACAGAGACGGAGACACAGAGGCAGAGACACAGAGACCGACACACAGACACGGAGACGCAGGTACAGAGACACACGGACAGAGGCATAGACACAGAGACAGAGACACAGAGAGAGAGAGATAGAGACGGAGAGACAGAGACACAGAGACAGAGGCACGGAGGCAGAAATACAGAGACACAGAGACAGAGACAGAGGGACAGGGACACAGAGAGAGAGACTCAGAGACAGAGACACAGAGACAGAGATTCAGACACAGTGACACAGAGACAGAGTCAGAGGGACATTGAAGCAGAGACGGAGACACAGGGACAGAGACACCGAGACAGAGACACAGAGGCAGAGACACAGAGACCGACACACCGAGACGGGGACACAGGCACAGAGACACACGGACAGAGGCATAGACACAGAGACAGGGACACAGAGACAGAGACACAGAGATAGAGACACAGAGTCATGGACATAGAGACAGAGACACAGAGACAGAGACACAGAGACAGAGACACAGAGACAGAGACACAGAGACAGAGACACGGAGACAGAGACACAGAGACAGAGACACAGAGACAGAGACACAGAGACAGAGACACAGAGACAGAGACACAGAGACAGAGATTCAGAGACAGAGACATAGAGACAGAGACACAGAGACGCAGAGACACAAACACAGATACCGTGACACAGGGAGAGAGAAACAGAGACATAGACACAGAGACAGAGACAGAGACAGAGACAGAGACAGAGGGACAGGGACACAGAGAGAGAGACATAGAGACAGAGACACAGAGACAACGACACAGAGACAGAGACACAGAGACAGAGATACAGAGACAGAGACACAGAGACGCAGAGACAGAGACGCAGAGACTGTGACACAGGCAGACAGAGACAGAGGCATAAACACAGAGGCAGAGACACAGAGAGAGAGATTAAGAGACAGAGACTCAGAGACAGAGACACAGAGACAGTGACGGAGACACAGAGACAGAGACACAGAGACAGATACACAGAGGCAGAGGCACAGAGACAGAGACTCAGAGACAGAGACACAGAGACAGAGATTCAGAGACAGTGACACAGAGACAGAGACACAGAGACAGAGACACAGAGACAGAGACACGGAGACAGAGACACAGAGACAGAGACACAGAGACAGAGACACAGAGACAGAGACACAGAGACAGTGACGGAGACACAGAGACAGAGACACAGGAACAGATACACAGAGACAGAGGCACAGAGACAGAGACTCAGAGACAGATACACAGAGACAGGGACACAGAGACGGAGACACTGAGAGAGAAACACAGAGAAGGAGACACAGGTATAGAGACACAGAGACAGAGACACAGAGAAGGAGAAACAGAGACAGACACACAGAGAGAGAAACACAGAGAAGGAGGCACAGGTGTAGAGACACAGAGACAGAGACACAGAGAAAGAGAAACAGAGACCGAGAGAGAGACAGAGTCACAGAGACAGATACACAGAAACAGAGACACAGAGACAGAGACAGAGGGACAGGGACACAGAGAGAGAGACTCAGAGACAGAGACACAGAGACAGAGATTCAGACACAGTGACACAGAGACAGAGTCAGAGGGACAGTGAAGCAGAGACGGAGACACAGGGACAGAGACACCGAGACAGAGACACAGAGGCAGAGACACAGAGACCGACACACAGAGACGGGGACACAGGCACAGAGACACACGGACAGAGGCATAGACACAGAGACAGGGACACAGAGACAGAGACACAGAGATAGAGACACAGAGTCATGGACATAGAGACAGAGACACAGAGACCGACACACAGAGACGGAGACACAGGTACAGAGACACACGGACAGAGGCATAGACAAAGAGACAGGGACACAGAGACAGAGACACAGAGACACAGAGACACAGAGACAGAGACACAGAGACAGAGACACAGAGACAGAGACGCAGAGACAGAGACACAGAGACAGAGAAACAGAGACAGAGACACAGAGACAGAGACACAGAGACAGAGACACAGAGACAGAGACACAGAGACAGAGACACAGAGACAGAGACACAGAGACAGAGACACAGAGACAGAGACAGAGACACAGAGACAGAGGCTCAGAGACATAGACACAGAGACAGAGACACAGAGACAGAGACACAGAGACGGAGACAAAGAGACCGTGACACAGGGAGAGAGACACAGATACAGAGACACAGAGACAGATAACGTGGACAGAGACACAGAGAGAGAGAGACACAGAGACGGAGACACAGGGTCAGAGACACAGAGACAGAGACAGAGTCAAAGAGAAACAGAGACAGAGGCAGAGACAGAGACACAGAGACAGAGACAGAGACACAGAGACAGAGACAGAGACACAGAGACAGAGACACAGATACGGAGACACAGACACAGAGAAAGAGACGAAGAGACGGAGACACAGAGACAGAGACACAGAGGCAGAGACACACAGACAGAGACGCAGAGACCGAGACACAGAGACGGAGACACAGAGACAGAGACGCAGAGACAGAGACGCACTGACAGAGACACAGAGACCGAGACACAGAGACGGAGACACAGAGACAGAGACACAGAAACAGAGACACTGAGACGGAGACAGAGACACAAAGACTGCGACACAGAGACAGATAACGTGGACAGAGACACAGAGAGAGAGAGACACAGAGACGGAGACACAGGGACAGAGACACAGAGACAGAGACAGAGTCAAAGAGAAACAGAGACAGAGGCAGAGACAGAGACACAGAGACAGAGACACAGATACGGAGACACAGACACAGAGAAAGAGACGAAGAGACGGGACACAGAGACAGAGACACAGAGGCAGCGACACACAGACAGAGACACAGAGACCGAGACACAGAGACGGAGACACAGAGACAGAGACGCAGAGACAGAGACGCACTGACAGAGACACAGAGACCGAGACACAGAGACGGAGACACAGAGACAGAGACACAGAAACAGAGACACTGAGACGGAGACAGAGGCACAGGGGCAGAGACACAAAGACAGAGACACAGAGACTGAGACACAGAGACGGAGACACAGAGACAGTGACACAGAAACAGAGACACAGAGACAGGGACACCGTGAGAGAGACAGAGACTCAGATACGGAGACACGGAGACAGCGACACAGCGACAGAGACACAGAGACAGAAACACAGAGACAGTTTCACAGAGACAGAGACATAGAGACAGAGACACAGAGACAGAGACACAGAGACAGAGACACAGAGACAGGGACACAGAGACAGAGACACAGCGACCAAGACCCAGAGACAGAGACACGGAGACAGAGACACAGAGACAGAGACACAGAGACAGAGACACAGAGACAGAGACACAGAGACAGAGATTCAAAGACAGTGAAACAGCCACAGAGTCAGAGAGACAGAGATACAGAGACGGAAACACAGGGCCAGAGACACAGAGACAGAAACACAGAGACAGATTCACAGAGACAGAGACACAGCGACAGATACATAAAGAGAGAAACACAGAGACAGAGACACAGAGATATTGACACCGAGGCAGAGTCACATAGACAGAGATACAGAGACAGAGACACAGATACAAAGACACAGAGACAGAGACACAGAGAGAGAGAGACAGGTACACAGAGACGGAGACACAGGGACAGAGACACCGAGACGGAGACACAGAGACAGAGACACAGAGACAGAGACACAGAGACAGAGACACAGAGACCAAGACACAGAGACAGAGACACAGGGACAGAGACACAGCGACCAAGACACAGAGACAGAGACACAGAGACAGAGACACAGAGGCAGAGATTCAAAGACAGTGACACAGCCACAGAGTCAGAGAGGCAGAGATACAGAGACGGAGACACAGGCACAGAGACACAGAGACAGAAACACAGAGACAGAGACACAGCGACAGATACATAAAGAGAGAAACACAGAGACAGAGACACAGAGAAATAGACACCGAGGCAAAGTCACATAGACAGAGATGCAGAGACAGAGACACAGATACAAAGACACAGAGACAGAGACACAGAGAGAGAGAGACAGATACACAGAGACGGAGACACAGGGACAGAGACACAGAGACAGAGACACAGAGAAAGGGAAACTGAGACTGAGACAGAGCAATAGAGACAGAGACACAGAGACAGAGACACAGAGACAGAGACACAGAGACAGAGACACAGAGACAGAGACACCGAGACAGAGACACCGAGACAGAGACACCGAGACAGAGGCGCAGAGACAAAGACACAGAGACAGAGACACAGAGACAGAGACACAGAGACAGAGACACAGAGACAGAGACACAGAGACAGAGACACAGAGACAGAGACACAGATACAGAGACACAGAGACAGAGACACAGAGACAGAGACACAGAGGCAGAGATATAGAGACAGAGACACAGAGACATAGAGACAGAGACACTGAGACAGAGACACAGAGACAGATACACAGAGACAGATACACAGAGACAGATTCACAGAGACAGAGACACAGAGACAAAGACACAGAGACAGGGACGCAGAAACAGAGAGACAGAGGCAGAGATACATGGACAGATTCACAGACACAGAGACACGGAGTGATACACACGGAGACAGAGACACAGAGACAGAGTCACAGATACAGAGACACACAGACAGAGACACAGAGGCAGATACACAGAGACAGACACACAGGGACGGAGACACAGAGACAGAGACACTGAGGCAGAGACACGGAGAGAGAGACACGGAGACAGAGACACAGAGACAGATACACAGAGACAGAGACAAAGTGAGAGAGACAGAGACACAGAGACGGAGACACACGGACAGAGACACAGAGGCAGAAACACACAGGCAGATTCTCAGGGACAGAGACACAGAGACAGAGGTACAGAGACAGAGACACAGAGATAGAGACACAGAGACAGAGACGCAGAGACAGAGACGCAGAGACAGAGTCTCAGAGACAGAGGAACAGTGACAGTGACGGAGATACAGAGACAGAGACACAGAGACAGAGACACAGAGAGAGAGAGACAGAGAAAGAGAGACAGTGACACAGAGACAGAGACACGGAGGCGGAGACACAGAGACAGAGAGACAGAGACAGAGGCATAGACACAGCGGCAGAGGCACAGAGACGGAGACACATAGACCGAGACACAGACACCTATTCACGGGTACGGCGACACAGGGACAGAGACGCAGAGACAGGGACACAGAGACAGAGATTCAGAGACAGTGACACAGAGACAGAGACACAGAGACAGAGACACAGAGGCAGAGACACATGGACAGATTCACAGACACAGAGACACAGAGTGATTCACACGGAGACAGAGACACAGAGACAGAGTCACAGAGACAGAGACACAGGGACGGAGACACAGAGACACAGAGACAGAGACACAGAGACGGAGACAGAGACACCGAGACAGAGACACAGAGACAGATACACAGAGACAGAGACAGAGACAAAGAGACAGAGACACAGAGACAGAGACACAGAGACAGTGACACAGAGACAGAGACAGAGAGACAGAGACACAGAAACAGAGACACAGAGACAGAGACAGAGGGACAAGGACACAGAGAGAGAGACTCAGAGACAGAGACACAGAGACAAAGACGCAGACAGAGACACAGAGACGGAGACGCAGGGACAGAGACACAGAGGCAGAGACACAGCGACAGAGACAAAGTGAGAGAGACAGAGACACAGAGACGGAGATGCAGGGACAGAGACACAGAGACAGAAACACAGATACGGATTCTCAGAGACAGAGACACAGAGACTGAGGCACAGAGACAGAGACACAGAGATAGAGACACAGAATCATGGACATAGAGACAGAGACACAGAGACAGAGACACAGAGACAGAGACACAGAGACAGAGACATAGGGACGGAGACAGGCACACGGTGACACAGACACAGAGACAGAGACACACAGGCAGTGACACAGAGCCGGAGACACAGGGACAGGGACACCGAGACAGAGATACAGAGACAGAGACACAGAGACGCAGAGACAGAGACACAGAGACCGTGGCACAGGGAGAGAGAAACAGAGACAGAGACAGAGACGGAGACACAGAGACAAAGACACAGAGACAGAGACACAGAGAGAGAGAGACAGAGACAGAGAGACAGAGACACAGAGACAGATACACGGAGGCAGAGAGACGGAGACAGAGAGACAGAGACAGAGAGACAGAGACAGAGAGACAGAGACAGAGAGACAGAGACAGAGAGACAGAGACAGAGAGACAGAGACAGAGAGACAGAGACAGAGGAATAGACACAGAGGCAGAGGCACAGAGACAGAGACACATAGACCAAGACACAGAGACCAATTCACGGAGACCGGAGAGACAGGGACAGAGACGCAGAGACAGGGACACAGAGACAGAGATTCAGAGACAGTGACACAGGGACAGAGACACAGAGACAGAGACACAGAGACAGAGACAAAGAGACAGAGACACAGAGACAGAGACACAGAGACAGAGACACAGAGACAGAGACACACAGTCAGAGACACAGAGACAGGGACACAGAGACAGAGACACAGAGACAGAGACACAGAGACGGAGACGCAGGGACAGAGACACAGAGACAGAAACACAGATACGGATTCTCAGAGACAGAGACACAGAGACTGAGGCACAGAGACAGAGACACAGAGATAGAGACACAGAATCATGGACATAGAGACAGAGACACAGAGACAGAGACACAGAGACAGGGACACAGAGACAGAGACACAGAGAGAGAGAGACAGAGACAGAGATACAGGGCCAGAGACACAGAGACAGAAACACAGAGACAGATTCACAGAGACAGAGACCCAGAGACAGAGACATAGGGACGGAGACAGGTACACGGTGAGACAGACACAGAGACACAGATACACAGACAGTGACGCAGGGACGGAGACACAGGGACAGAGACATCGAGACAGAGACACAGAGGCAGAGACACAGAGACAGAGACACAGAGACAGAGACACAGAGACAGAGATACAGAGACAGAGACACAGAGACAGAGACACAGAGACAGAGACACAGAGACAGAGACACAGAGGCAGAGACACAGCGACAGAGACAAAGTGAGAGAGACAGAGACACAGAGACGGAGATGCAGGGACAGAGACACAGAGACAGAAACACAGAGACGGATTCTCAGAGACAGAGACACAGAGACTGAGGCACAGAGACAGAGACACAGAGATAGAGACACAGAATCATGGACATAGAGACAGAGACACAGAGACAGAGACACAGAGACAGGGACACAGAGACAGAGACACAGAGAGAGAGAGACAGAGACAGAGATACAGAGACGGAGACACAGAGACGCAGAGACAGAGACGCAGAGACCGTGACACTGGGAGACAGAGACAGAGGCATAGACACAGAGGCAGAGACACAGAGACAGAGATTAAGAGACAGAGACTTAGAGACAGAGACACAGAGACAGTGACGGAGACACAGAGACAGAGACACAGAGACAGATACACAGAGACAGAGGCACAGAGACAGAGACACAGAGATAGAGACACAGAGAGTGAGAGACAGATACACACAGACGGAGACACAGTGAGAGAGAGACAGATACACAGAGACGGAGACACAGGGACAGAGACACACGGACAGAGGCATAGACACAGAGACAGGGACACAGAGACAGAGACACAGAGAGAGAGAGACAGAGACAGAGACACAGAGACGCAGAGACAGAGACACAGAGACCGTGACACAGGGAGACAGAAACAGAGACATAGACACAGAGACAGAGGCAGAGACAGAGACACAGAGACAGATACGCAGAGACAGAGACACAGAGAGAGAGAGACAAAGTGAGAGAGACAGAGACAGAGACAGAGACACAGAGACAGAAACACAGAGACAGATTCTCAGAGACAGAGACACAGAGACAGAGGTACAGAGACAGAGACACAGAGTTAGAGACACAGTGTCACGGACATAGAGACAGAGACACAGAGACAGAGACATAGAGACAGAGATACAGAGACAGAGACACAGAGACGCAGAGACGCAGAGACAGAGACACAGAGACCGTGACACAGGGAGAGAGAAACAGAGACATAGACACAGAGACAGAGACAGAGAGACAGAGACACACAGACAGATATTCAGACACAGTGACACAGAGACACAGTCGGAGGGACAGAGATACAGAGACGGAGACACAGGGCCAGAGACACAGAGACAGAAACACAGAGACAGATTCACAGAGACAGAGACCCAGAGACAGAGACATAGGGACGGAGACAGGTACACGGTGAGACAGACACAGAGACACAGATACACAGACAGTGACACAGAGACGGAGACACAGGGACAGAGACATCGAGACAGAGACACAGAGGCAGAGACACAGAGAGAGAGACACAGAGACAGAGACACAGAGACAGAGACACAGAGACAGTGACGGAGACACAGAGACAGAGACACAGAGACAGAGACACAGAGACAGAGACACAGAGGCAGAGACACAGCGACAGAGACACAGAGACGGAGACACAGAGACAGAGACACAGAGAGAGAGAGACAGAGACAGAGATACAGAGACAGAGACACAGAGACGCAGAGACAGAGACGCAGAGACCGTGACACAGGGAGACAGAGACAGAGGCATAGACACAGAGGCAGAGACACAGAGACAGAGATTAACAGACAGAGACTCAGAGACAGAGACACAGAGACAGTGACGGAGACACAGAGACAGAGACACAGAGACAGATACACAGAGACAGAGGCACAGAGACAGAGGCTCAGAGACAGAGACACAGAGACAGGGACACAGAGACGGAGACAAAGAGAGAGAAACACAGAGAAGGAGACACAGGTATAGAGACACAGAGACAGAGACACAGAGAAAGAGAAACAGAGACCGAGAGAGAGACAGAGTCACACAGACAGATACACAGAAACAGAGACACAGAGGCAGAGACAGAGGGACAGGAACACAGAGGCGGAGACACAGGGACAGAGACACCGAGACAGAGACGCAGAGGCAGAGACACAGAGACCGACACACAGAGACGGAGACACAGGTACAGAGACACACGGACAGAGGCATAGACACAGAGACAGGGACACAGAGACAGAGATACAGAGAGAGAGAGACAGAGACAGAGAGACAGAGACACAGAGACAGAGACACGGAGGCAGAGACACAGAGACAGAGAGACAGAGACAGAGGCATAGACACAGAGGCAAAGGCACAGAGACAGAGACACATAGACCGAGACACAGAGACAGAGACACAGAGAGAGAAACACACAGACGGAGATACAGGGACAGAGACACAGAGACAGAGACACAGAGAAAGAGAAACAGAGACAGAGACAGAGACATAGAGACAGAGACACAGAGACAGATACACAGAGACAGAGACACAGAGACAGAGACATAGAGACAGTGACACAGAGACGCAGAGACAGAAACACAGAGACCGTGACACAGGGAGAGAGAACCAGAGACATAGACACAGAGACAGAGACAGAGACAGAGACAGAGGGACAGGGACACAGAGAGAGAGACACAGAGACAGAGACACAGAGACAGAGACACAGAGACAGAGATACAGAGACAGAGACACAGAGACGCAGAGACAGAGACGCAGAGACTGTGACACAGGGAGACAGAGACAGAGGCATAAACACAGAGGCAGAGACACAGAGAGAGAGATTAAGAGACAGAGACTCAGAGACAGAGACACAGAGACAGTGACGGAGACACAGAGACAGAGACACAGAGACAGATACACAGAGACAGCGGCACAGAGACAGAGACTCAGAGACAGAGACTCAGAGACAGAGACACAGAGACAGAGATTCAGAGACAGTGACACAGAGACAGAGACACAGAGACAGAGACACAGAGACAGAGACACGGAGACAGAGACACAGAGACAGAGACACAGAGACAGAGACACAGAGACAGAGACACAGAGACAGAGACACAGAGACAGAGATTCAGAGACAGAGACTCAGAGACAGAGACACAGAGACAGTGACACAGGGAGAGAGAAACAGAGACATAGACACAGAGACAGAGACAGAGACAGAGACAGAGGGACAGGGACACGGAGAGAGAGACAGAGGGACAGGGACACAGAGGCGGAGACACAGGGACAGAGACACCGAGACAGAGACACAGAGGCAGAGACACAGAGACCGACACACAGAGACGGAGACACAGGTACAGAGACACACGGACAGAGGCATAGACACAGAGACAGAAACACAGAGACAGAGATACAGAGAGAGAGAGACAGAGACAGAGAGACAGAGACACAGGGACAGAGACACGGAGGCAGAGACACAGAGACAGAGAGACAGAGACAGAGGCATAGACACAGAGGCAGAGGCACAGAGACGGAGACACATAGACCGAGACACAGAGACGGAGACAGAGACACAGAGACAGGGAAAAAAGAGACAGAGACACTGAGGCAGAGACACGGAGACAGAGACACAGAGACAGATACACAGAGATAGAGGCACAGAGACAGAGACAGAGACACAGGGACGGAGATACGAAGACAGAGACACAGAGACGGAGACACAGGGGCAGAGACACAGAGACAGAGACACAGAGAAAGAGAAACAGAGACAGAGACAGAGACATAGAGACAGAGACACAGAGACAGAGACACAGAGACAGAGACACAGAGACAGAGATTCAGAGACAGGGACTCAGAGACAGAGACACAGAGACAGTGACGGAGACACAGAGACAGAGACACAGGGACAGATACACAGAGACAGAGGCACAGAGGCAGAGACTCAGAGACAGATAGACAGAGACAGGGACACAGAGACGGAGACACAGAGAGAGGAACACAGAGAAGGAGACACAGGTATAGAGACACAGAGACAGAGACACAGAGAAAGAGAAACAGAGACAGACACACAGAGAGAGAAACACAGAGAAGGAGGCACAGGTGTAGAGACACAGAGACAGAGACACAGAGAAAGAGAAACAGAGACCGAGAGAGAGACAGAGTCACAGAGACAGATACACAGAAACAGAGACACAGAGACAGAGACAGAGGGACAGGGACACAGAGAGAGAGACTCAGAGACAGAGACACAGAGACAGAGATTCAGAGACAGATACACAGAGACAGAGACACAGAGACAGAGACACAGAGACAGGGACACAGAGACAGAGACACAGAGAGAGAAACACACAGACGGAGATACAGGGACAGAGACACAGAGACAGAGACAGAGACACAGAGAAAGAGACACAGAGACAGAGACACAGAGACAGAGATTAAGAGACAGAGACTCAGAGACAGAGACACAGAGGCAGTGACGGAGACACAGAGACAGAGGCACAGAGACAGATACACAGAGACAGAGGCACAGAGACAGAGGCTCAGAGACAGAGACACAGAGACAGAGATTCAGAGACAGTGACACAGAGACAGAGACACAGAGACAGATACACAGAGACAGAGGCACAGAGACAGAGACTCAGAGACAGAGACACAGAGACACAGAGACACAGAGACACAGAGACAGAGACACAGGGACGGAGACACAGACACAGAGAAACAGACGCAGAGCCGGAGACACAGAGACGGAGACACAGAGACAGGGATTCAGACACAGTGACACAGAGACAGAGTCAGGGGGACAGTGACACAGAGATGGAAACACAGGGACAGAGAGACCGAGACAGAGATACAGAGGCAGAGACACAGGTACAGAGACACACGGACAGAGGCATAGACACAGAGACGGGGACACAGAGACAGAGACACAGCGAGAGAGATACAGAGACAGAGAAATAGAGACAGTGACACCGAGACGGAGACACAGAGACAGAGTCACAGAGACAGAGACACAGAGGCAGAGACACAGAGACAGAGACACAGAGATAGAGACACAGAGAGTGAGAGACAGATACACAGAGACGGAGACACAGTGAGAGAGAGACAGGTACACAGAGACGGAGACACAGGGACAGAGATACACGGACAGAGGCATAGACACAGAGACAGGGACACAGAGACAGAGACACAGAGATAGAGACACAGAGTCATGGACATAGAGACAGAGACACAGAGACAGAGACACTGAGACAGAGACACAGAGACAGAGACACAGAGACGGAGACACAGAGACAGAGACACAGAGACAGAGACACAGAGACAGAGACACAGAGACAGAGACACAGAGACAGAGACACAGAGACAGAGACAGAGAGACAGATACACAGAGACAGAGACACCGATACAGAGACACAGAGGCCGAGACACAGAGACCGACACACAGAGACGGAGACACAGGTACAGAGACACACGGACAGAGGCATAGACACAGAGACAGGGACACAGAGACAGAGACACAGAGAGAGAGAGACAGAGACAGAGAGACAGAGACACAGAGACAGAGACTCAGAGACAGAGACACAGAGACAGAGACACAGAGACAGAGAGACAGAGACAGAGGCATAGACACAGAGGCAGAGGCACAGTGTCAGAGACACATAGACCGAGACAGAGACACCTATTCACGGAGACGGCGACACAGGGACAGAGACGCAGAGACAGACACACAGAGAAAGAGAAACAGAGACAGAGACACAGAGAGAGAAACACAGAGAAGGAGACACAGGTGTAGAGACACAGAGACAGAGACACAGAGAAAGAGAAACAGAGACCGAGAGAGAGACAGAGTCACAGAGACAGATACACAGAAACAGAGACACAGAGACAGAGACAGAGGGACAGAGACACAGCGAGAGAGACTCAGAGACAGAGACACAGAGACAGAGATTCAGACACAGTGACACAGAGACAGAGTCAGAGGGACAGTGACACAGAGACGGAGACACAGAGGCAGAGACACAGAGACCGACACACAGACACGGAGACGCAGGTACAGAGACACACGGACAGAGGCATAGACACAGAGACAGAGACACAGAGAGAGAGAGATAGAGACGGAGAGACAGAGACACAGAGACAGAGACACAGAGATAGAGACACAGAGTCATGGACATAGAGACAGAGACACAGAGACAGAGACACAGAGACAGAGACACGGAGACAGAGACACAGAGACAGAGACACAGAGACAGAGACACAGAGACAGAGACACAGAGACAGAGATTCAGAGACAGAGACATAGAGACAGAGACACAGAGACGCAGAGACACAAACACAGAGACCGTGACACTGGGAGAGAGAAACAGAGACATAGACACAGAGACAGAGACAGAGACAGAGACAGAGGGACAGGGACACAGAGAGAGAGACATAGAGACAGAGACACAGAGACAACGACACAGAGACAGAGACACAGAGACAGAGATACAGAGACAGAGACACAGAGACGCAGAGACAGAGACGCAGAGACAGAGACGCAGAGACCGTGACACAGGGAGACAGAGACAGAGGCATAAACACAGAGGCAGAGACACAGAGAGAGAGATTAAGAGACAGAGACTCAGAGACAGAGACACAGAGACAGTGACGGAGACACAGAGACAGAGACACAGAGACAGATACACAGAGGCAGAGGCACAGAGACAGAGACTCAGAGACAGAGACACAGAGACAGAGATTCAGAGACAGTGACACAGAGACAGAGACACAGAGACAGAGACACAGAGACAGAGACACGGAGACGGAGACACAGAGACAGAGACACAGAGACAGAGACACAGAGACAGAGACACAGAGACAGAGACACAGAGACAGAGACACAGAGAGAGAGACAGAGAGACAGATACACAGAGACAGAGACACCGATACAGAGACACAGAGGCCGAGACACAGAGACCGACACACAGAGACGGAGACACAGGTACAGAGACACACGGACAGAGGCATAGACAAAGAGACAGGGACACAGAGACAGAGACACAGAGAGAGAGAGACAGAGACAGAGAGACAGAGACACAGAGACAGAGACACAGAGGCAGAGACACAGAGACAGAGAGACAGAGACAGAGGCATAGACACAGAGGCAGAGGCACAGTGTCAGAGACACATAGACCGAGACAGAGACACCTATACACGGAGACGGCGACACAGGACAGAAACGCAGAGACAGGGACACAGAGACAGAGATTCAGAGACAGTGACACAGAGACAAAGACACAGAGTCATGGACATAGAGACAGAGACACAGAGACAGAGACACAGAGACAGAGACACAGAGACAGAGATACAGAGACAGAGACACAGAGACAGAGACACAGAGACAGAGACACAGAGACAGAGACACAGAGACAGAGACACAGAGACAGAGACAGAGAGACAGGGACACAGAGACGGAGACACAGACAGAGAAACACAGAGAAGGAGACACAGGTATAGAGACACAGAGACAGACACACAGAGAAAGAGAAACAGAGACAGAGACACAGAGAGAGAAACACAGAGAAGGAGACACAGGTGTAGAGACACAGAGACAGAGACACAGAGAAAGAGAAACAGAGACCGAGAGAGAGACAGAGTCACAGAGACAGATACACAGAAACAGAGACACAGAGACAGAGACAGAGGGACAGGGACACAGAGAGAGAGACTCAGAGACAGAGACACAGAGACAGAGATTCAGACACAGTGACACAGAGACAGAGTCAGAGGGACAGTGAAGCAGAGACGGAGACACAGGGACAGAGACACCGAGACAGAGACACAGAGGCAGAGACACAGAGACCGACACACAGAGACGGGGACACAGGCACAGAGACACACGGACAGAGGCATAGACACAGAGACAGGGACACAGAGACAGAGACACAGAGATAGAGACACAGAGTCATGGACATAGAGACAGAGACACAGAGACAGAGACACTGAGACAGAGACACAGAGACAGAGACACAGAGACAGAGACACAGAGACAGAGACAGAGACAGAGACACAGAGACAGAGACACAGAAACAGAGATACAGAGACAGAAACACAGAGGCACAGAGACAGATACACAGAGATAGAGGCACACAGAGAGAGACTCAGAGACAGAGACACAGAGACAGAGACTCAGAGACAGTGACACAGAGACAGAGACACAGAGACAGAGACACAGAGACAGAGACACGGAGACAGAGACACAGAGACAGAGACACAGAGACAGAGACATAGAGACAGAGACACAGAGACAGAGACACAGAGACAGAGACACAGAGACAGAGCCACAGAGACAGAGACAGAGAGGCAGGGACACAGAGACGGAGACACAGACAGAGAAACACAGAGAAGGAGACACAGGTATAGAGACACAGAGACAGACACACAGAGAAAGAGAAACAGAGACAGAGACACAGAGAGAGAAACACAGAGAAGGAGACACAGGTGTAGAGACACAGAGACAGAGACACAGAGAAAGAGAAACAGAGACCGAGAGAGAGACAGAGTCACAGAGACAGATACACAGAAACAGAGACACAGAGACAGAGACAGAGGGACAGGGACACAGAGAGAGAGACTCAGAGACAGAGACACAGAGACAGAGATTCAGACACAGTTACACAGAGACAGAGTCAGAGGGACAGTGGCACAGAGACGGAGACACAGAGGCAGAGACACAGAGACCGACACACAGACACGGAGACGCGGGTACAGAGACACACGGACAGAGGCATAGACACAGAGACAGAGACACAGAGAGAGAGAGATAGAGACGGAGAGACAGAGACACAGAGACAGAGACACGGAGGCAGAAATACAGAGACAGAGAGACAGAGACACAGAGACAGAGACACAGAGGCAGAGACACAGAGACAGAGAGGCAGAGACAGAGGCATAGACACAGAGGCAGAGGCACAGTGTCAGAGACACATAGACCGAGACAGAGACACCTATTCACGGAGACGGCGACACAGGGACAGAGACGCAGAGACAGGGACACAGAGACAGAGATTCAGAGACAGTGACACAGAGACAAAGACACAGAGTCATGGACATAGAGACAGAGACACAGAGACAGAGACACTGAGACAGAGACACAGAGACAGAGATACAGAGACAGAGACACAGAGACAGAGACACAGAGACAGAGACACAGAGACAGAGACACAGAGACAGAGACACAGAGACCGAGACACAGAGACAGAGACACAGAGACAGAGACACTGAGACAGAGACACAGAGACAGAGACACAGAGACAGAGACAGAGACAGAGACACAGAGACAGAGACACAGAGAAAGAGAAACAGAGACCGAGAGAGAGACAGAGTCACAGAGACAGATACACAGAAACAGAGACACAGAGACAGAGGCAGAGGGACAGGGACACAGAGAGAGAGACTCAGAGACAGAGACACAGAGACAGAGATTCAGACACAGTGACACAGAGACAGAGTCAGAGGGACAGTGGCACAGAGACGGAGACACAGAGGCAGAGACACAGAGACCGACACACAGACACGGAGACGCAGGTACAGAGACACACGGACAGAGGCATAGACACAGAGACAGAGACACAGAGAGAGAGAGATAGAGACGGAGAGACAGAGACACAGAGACAGAGACACGGAGGCAGAAATACAGAGACAGAGAGACAGAGACACAGAGACAGAGACACAGAGGCAGAGACACAGAGACAGAGAGACAGAGACAGAGGCATAGACACAGAGGCAGAGGCACAGTGTCAGAGACACATAGACCGAGACAGAGACACCTATTCACGGAGACGGCGACACAGGGACAGAGACGCAGAGACAGGGACACAGAGACAGAGATTCAGAGACAGTGACACAGAGACAAAGACACAGAGTCATGGACATAGAGACAGAGACACAGAGACAGAGACACTGAGACAGAGACACAGAGACAGAGATACAGAGACAGAGACACAGAGACAGAGACACAGAGACAGAGACACAGAGACAGAGACACAGAGACAGAGACACAGAGACCGAGACACAGAGACAGAGACACAGAGACAGAGACACAGAGACAGAGACACAGAGACAGAGACACAGAGACAGAGACAGAGAGACAGGGACACAGAGACGGAGACACAGACAGAGAAACACAGAGAAGGAGACACAGGTATAGAGACATAGAGACAGACACACAGAGAAAGAGAAACAGAGACAGAGACACAGAGAGAGAAACACAGAGAAGGAGACACAGGTGTAGAGACACAGAGACAGAGACACAGAGAAAGAGAAACAGAGACCGAGAGAGAGACAGATTCACAGAGACAGATACACAGAAACAGAGACACAGAGACAGAGACAGAGGGACAGGGACACAGAGAGAGAGACTCAGAGACAGAGACACAGAGACAGAGATTCAGACACAGTGACACAGAGACAGAGTCAGAGGGACAGTGACACAGAGACGGAGACACAGAGGCAGAGACACAGAGACCGACACACAGACACGGAGACGCAGGTACAGAGACACACGGACAGAGGCATAGACACAGAGACAGAGACACAGAGAGAGAGAGATAGAGACGGAGAGACAGAGACACGGAGGCAGAAATACAGAGACACAGAGACAGAGACAGAGGGACAGGGACACAGAGAGAGAGACTCAGAGACAGAGACACAAAGACAGAGATTCAGACACAGTGACACAGAGACAGAGTCAGAGGGACATTGAAGCAGAGACGGAGACACAGGGACAGAGACACCGAGACAGAGACACAGAGGCAGAGACACAGAGACCGACACACCGAGACGGGGACACAGGCACAGAGACACACGGACAGAGGCATAGACACAGAGACAGGGACACAGAGACAGAGACACAGAGATAGAGACACAGAGTCATGGACATAGAGACAGAGACACAGAGACAGAGACACAGAGACAGAGACACAGAGACAGAGACACAGAGACAGAGACACGGAGACAGAGACACAGAGACAGAGACACAGAGACAGAGACACAGAGACAGAGACACAGAGACAGAGACACAGAGACAGAGACACAGAGACAGAGACACAGAGACAGAGACACGGAGACAGAGACACAGAGACAGAGACACAGAGACAGAGACATAGAGACAGAGACACAGAGACAGAGACACAGAGACAGAGACACAGAGACAGAGCCACAGAGACAGAGACAGAGAGACAGGGACACAGAGACGGAGACACAGACAGAGAAACACAGAGAAGGAGACACAGGTATAGAGACACAGAGACAGACACACAGAGAAAGAGAAACAGAGACAGAGACACAGAGAGAGAAACACAGAGAAGGAGACACAGGTGTAGAGACACAGAGACAGAGACACAGAGAAAGAGAAACAGAGACCGAGAGAGAGACAGAGTCACAGAGACAGATACACAGAAACAGAGACACAGAGACAGAGACAGAGGGACAGGGACACAGAGAGAGAGACTCAGAGACAGAGACACAGAGACAGAGATTCAGACACAGTTACACAGAGACAGAGTCAGAGGGACAGTGGCACAGAGACGGAGACACAGAGGCAGAGACACAGAGACCGACACACAGACACGGAGACGCAGGTACAGAGACACACGGACAGAGGCATAGACACAGAGACAGAGACACAGAGAGAGAGAGATAGAGACGGAGAGACAGAGACACAGAGACAGAGACACGGAGGCAGAAATACAGAGACAGAGAGACAGAGACACAGAGACAGAGACACAGAGGCAGAGACACAGAGACAGAGAGGCAGAGACAGAGGCATAGACACAGAGGCAGAGGCACAGTGTCAGAGACACATAGACCGAGACAGAGACACCTATTCACGGAGACGGCGACACAGGGACAGAGACGCAGAGACAGGGACACAGAGACAGAGATTCAGAGACAGTGACACAGAGACAAAGACACAGAGTCATGGACATAGAGACAGAGACACAGAGACAGAGACACTGAGACAGAGACACAGAGACAGAGATACAGAGACAGAGATTCAGAGACAGAGACATAGAGACAGAGACACAGAGACAGAGACACAGAGACAGAGATTCAGAGACAGAGACTCAGAGACAGAGACACAGAGACAGAGACACGGAGACAGAGACACAGAGACAGAGACACAGAGACAGAGACACAGAGACAGAGACACAGAGACAGAGACACAGAGACAGAGATTCAGAGACAGAGACTCAGAGACAGAGACACAGAGACAGTGACGGAGACACAGAGACAGAGACACAGGAACAGATACACAGAGACAGAGGCACAGAGACAGAGACTCAGAGACAGAGACAGAGACTCAGAGACAGAGACACAGAGACGGAGACACAGGTACAGAGACACACGGACAGAGGCATAGACACAGAGACAGAGATACAGAGAGAGAGAGACAGAGACAGAGAGACAGAGACACAGAGACAGATACACAGAGACAGAGGCACAGAGACAGAGACTCAGAGACAGAGACACAGAGACAGAGATTTAGAGACAGTGACACAGAGACAGAGACACAGAGACAGAGGCACAGAGACAGAGACACGGAGACAGAGACACAGAGACAGAGACACAGAGACAGAGACACAGAGACAGAGACACAGAGACGGAGACACAGAGACAGAGACACAGAGACAGAGACACAGAGACAGAGACACAGAGACAGAGACACAGAGACAGAGATTCAGAGACAGAGACATAGAGACAGAGACACAGAGACGCAGAGACACAAACACAGAGACCGTGACACAGGGAGAGAGAAACAGAGACATAGACACAGAGACAGAGACAGAGACAGAGACAGAGGGACAGGGACACAGAGAGAGAGACATAGAGACAGAGACACAGAGACAGAGACACTGAGACAGAGACACAGAGACAGAGATACAGAGACAGAGACACAGAGACAGAGACACAGAGACAGAGACACAGAGACAGAGACACAGAGACCGAGACACAGAGACAGAGACACAGAGACAGAGACACAGAGACAGAGACACAGAGACAGAGACACAGAGACAGAGACAGAGAGACAGGGACACAGAGACGGAGACACAGACAGAGAAACACAGAGAAGGAGACACAGGTATAGAGACATAGAGACAGACACACAGAGAAAGAGAAACAGAGACAGAGACACAGAGAGAGAAACACAGAGAAGGAGACACAGGTGTAGAGACACAGAGACAGAGACACAGAGAAAGAGAAACAGAGACCGAGAGAGAGACAGATTCACAGAGACAGATACACAGAAACAGAGACACAGAGACAGAGACAGAGGGACAGGGACACAGAGAGAGAGACTCAGAGACAGAGACACAGAGACAGAGATTCAGACACAGTGACACAGAGACAGAGTCAGAGGGACAGTGACACAGAGACGGAGACACAGAGGCAGAGACACAGAGACCGACACACAGACACGGAGACGCAGGTACAGAGACACACGGACAGAGGCATAGACACAGAGACAGAGACACAGAGAGAGAGAGATAGAGACGGAGAGACAGAGACACGGAGGCAGAAATACAGAGACACAGAGACAGAGACAGAGGGACAGGGACACAGAGAGAGAGACTCAGAGACAGAGACACAAAGACAGAGATTCAGACACAGTGACACAGAGACAGAGTCAGAGGGACATTGAAGCAGAGACGGAGACACAGGGACAGAGACACCGAGACAGAGACACAGAGGCAGAGACACAGAGACCGACACACCGAGACGGGGACACAGGCACAGAGACACACGGACAGAGGCATAGACACAGAGACAGGGACACGGAGACAGAGACACAGAGATAGAGACACAGAGTCATGGACATAGAGACAGAGACACAGAGACAGAGACACAGAGACAGAGACACAGAGACAGAGACACAGAGACAGAGACACGGAGACAGAGACACAGAGACAGAGACACAGAGACAGAGACACAGAGACAGAGACACAGAGACAGAGACACAGAGACAGAGATTCAGAGACAGAGACTCAGAGACAGAGACACAGAGACAGTGACGGAGACACAGAGACAGAGACACAGGAACAGATACACAGAGACAGAGGCACAGAGACAGAGACTCAGAGACAGAGACACAGAGACGGAGACACAGGTACAGAGACACACGGACAGAGGCATAGACACAGAGACAGGGACACAGAGACAGAGATACAGAGAGAGAGAGACAGAGACAGAGAGACAGAGACACAGAGACAGATACACAGAGACAGAGGCACAGAGACAGAGACTCAGAGACAGAGACACAGAGACAGAGATTTAGAGACAGTGACACAGAGACAGAGACACAGAGACAGAGGCACAGAGACAGAGACACGGAGACAGAGACACAGAGACAGAGACACAGAGACAGAGACACAGATACAGAGACACAGAGACGGAGACACAGAGACAGAGACACAGAGACAGAGACACAGAGACAGAGACACAGAGACAGAGACACAGAGACAGAGATTCAGAGACAGAGACATAGAGACAGAGACACAGAGACGCAGAGACACAAACACAGAGACCGTGACACAGGGAGAGAGAAACAGAGACATAGACACAGAGACAGAGACAGAGACAGAGACAGAGGGACAGGGACACAGAGAGAGAGACATAGAGACAGAGACACAGAGACAACGACACAGAGACAGAGACACAGAGACAGAGATACAGAGACAGAGACACAGAGACGCAGAGACAGAGACGCAGAGACCGTGACACAGGGAGACAGAGACAGAGGCATAAACACAGAGGCAGAGACACAGAGAGAGAGATTAAGAGACAGAGGCTCAGAGACAGAGACACACAGACAGTGACGGAGACACAGAGACAGAGACACAGAGACAGATACACAGAGGCAGAGGCACAGAGACAGAGACTCAGAGACAGAGACACAGAGACAGAGATTCAGAGACAGTGACACAGAGACAGAGACACAGAGAGAGAGACACAGAGACAGAGACACGGAGACAGAGACACAGAGACAGAGACACAGAGACAGAGACACAGAGACAGAGACACAGAGACAGAGACACAGAGACAGTGACGGAGACACAGAGACAGAGACACAGGAACAGATACACAGAGACAGAGGCACAGAGACAGAGACTCAGAGACAGATACACAGAGACAGGGACACAGAGACGGAGACACAGAGAGAGAAACACAGAGAAGGAGACACAGGTATAGAGACACAGAGACAGAGACACAGAGAAGGAGAAACAGAGACAGACACACAGAGAGAGAAACACAGAGAAGGAGGCACAGGTGTAGAGACACAGAGACAGAGACACAGAGAAAGAGAAACAGAGCCCGAGAGAGAGACAGAGTCACAGAGACAGATACACAGAAACAGAGACACAGAGACAGAGACAGAGGGACAGGGACACAGAGAGAGAGACTCAGAGACAGAGACACAGAGACAGAGATTCAGACACAGTGACACTGAGACAGAGTCAGAGGGACAGTGAAGCAGAGACGGAGACACAGGGACAGAGACACCGAGACAGAGACACAGAGGCAGAGACACAGAGACCGACACACAGAGACGGGGACACAGGCACAGAGACACACGGACAGAGGCATAGACACAGAGACAGGGACACAGAGACAGAGACACAGAGATAGAGACACAAAGTCATGGACATAGAGACAGAGACACAGAGACAGAGACACAGAGACAGAGACACAGAGACAGAGACACAGAGACGGAGACACAGAGACGGAGACACAGAGACAGAGACACAGAGACAGAGACACAGAGACAGAGACACAGAGACAGAGACACAGAGACAGAGACACAGAGACAGAGACACAGAGAGAGAGACAGAGAGACAGATACACAGAGACAGAGACACCGATACAGAGACACAGAGGCCGGGACACAGAGACCGACACACAGAGACGGAGACACAGGTACAGAGACACACGGACAGAGGCATAGACAAAGAGACAGGGACACAGAGACAGAGACACAGAGAGAGAGAGACAGAGACAGAGAGACAGAGACACAGAGACAGATACACAGAGACAGAGGCACAGAGACAGAGACTCAGAGACAGAGACACAGAGACAGAGATTTAGAGACAGTGACACAGAGACAGAGACACAGAGACAGAGGCACAGAGACAGAGACACGGAGACAGAGACACAGAGACAGAGACACAGAGACAGAGACACTGAGACAGAGACACAGAGACGGAGACACAGAGACAGAGACACAGAGACAGAGACACAGAGACAGAGACACAGAGACAGAGACACAGAGACAGAGACACAGAGACAGAGACACAGAGACAGAGACACAGAGACAGAGATTCAGAGACAGAGACATAGAGACAGAGACACAGAGACGCAGAGACACAAACACAGAGACCGTGACACAGGGAGAGAGAAACAGAGACATAGACACAGAGACAGAGACAGAGACAGAGACAGAGGGACAGGGACACAGAGAGAGAGACATAGAGACAGAGACACAGAGACAACGACACAGAGACAGAGACACAGAGACAGAGATACAGAGACAGAGACACAGAGACGCAGAGACAGAGACGCAGAGACCGTGACACAGGGAGACAGAGACAGAGGCATAAACACAGAGGCAGAGACACAGAGAGAGAGATTAAGAGACAGAGGCTCAGAGACAGAGACACACAGACAGTGACGGAGACACAGAGACAGAGACACAGAGACAGATACACAGAGGCAGAGGCACAGAGACAGAGACTCAGAGACAGAGACACAGAGACAGAGATTCAGAGACAGTGACACAGAGACAGAGACACAGAGACAGAGACACAGAGACAGAGACACGGAGACAGAGACACAGAGACAGAGACACAGAGACAGAGACACAGAGACAGAGACACAGAGACAGTGACGGAGACACAGAGACAGAGACACAGGAACAGATACACAGAGACAGAGGCACAGAGACAGAGACTCAGAGACAGATACACAGAGACAGGGACACAGAGACGGAGACACAGAGAGAGAAACACAGAGAAGGAGACACAGGTATAGAGACACAGAGACAGAGACACAGAGAAGGAGAAACAGAGACAGACACACAGAGAGAGAAACACAGAGAAGGAGGCACAGGTGTAGAGACACAGAGACAGAGACACAGAGAAAGAGAAACAGAGCCCGAGAGAGAGACAGAGTCACAGAGACAGATACACAGAAACAGAGACACAGAGACAGAGACAGAGGGACAGGGACACAGAGAGAGAGACTCAGAGACAGAGACACAGAGACAGAGATTCAGACACAGTGACACAGAGACAGAGTCAGAGGGACAGTGAAGCAGAGACGGAGACACAGGGACAGAGACACCGAGACAGAGACACAGAGGCAGAGACACAGAGACCGACACACAGAGACGGGGACACAGGCACAGAGACACACGGACAGAGGCATAGACACAGAGACAGGGACACAGAGACAGAGACACAGAGATAGAGACACAAAGTCATGGACATAGAGACAGAGACACAGAGACAGAGACACAGAGACAGAGACACAGAGACAGAGACACAGAGACGGAGACACAGAGACGGAGACACAGAGACAGAGACACAGAGACAGAGACACAGAGACAGAGACACAGAGACAGAGACACAGAGACAGAGACACAGAGACAGAGACACAGAGAGAGAGACAGAGAGACAGATACACAGAGACAGAGACACCGATACAGAGACACAGAGGCCGAGACACAGAGACCGACACACAGAGACGGAGACACAGGTACAGAGACACACGGACAGAGGCATAGACAAAGAGACAGGGACACAGAGACAGAGACACAGAGAGAGAGAGACAGAGACAGAGAGACAGAGACACAGAGACAGATACACAGAGACAGAGGCACAGAGACAGAGACTCAGAGACAGAGACACAGAGACAGAGATTTAGAGACAGTGACACAGAGACAGAGACACAGAGACAGAGGCACAGAGACAGAGACACGGAGACAGAGACACAGAGACAGAGACACAGAGACAGAGACACAGAGACAGAGACACAGAGACGGAGACACAGAGACAGAGACACAGAGACAGAGACACAGAGACAGAGACACAGAGACAGAGACACAGAGACAGAGACACAGAGACAGAGACACAGAGACAGAGACACAGAGACAGAGATTCAGAGACAGAGACATAGAGACAGAGACACAGAGACGCAGAGACACAAACACAGAGACCGTGACACAGGGAGAGAGAAACAGAGACATAGACACAGAGACAGAGACAGAGACAGAGACAGAGGGACAGGGACACAGAGAGAGAGACATAGAGACAGAGACACAGAGACAACGACACAGAGACAGAGACACAGAGACAGAGATACAGAGACAGAGACACAGAGACGCAGAGACAGAGACGCAGAGACCGTGACACAGGGAGACAGAGACAGAGGCATAAACACAGAGGCAGAGACACAGAGAGAGAGATTAAGAGACAGAGGCTCAGAGACAGAGACACACAGACAGTGACGGAGACACAGAGACAGAGACACAGAGACAGATACACAGAGGCAGAGGCACAGAGACAGAGACTCAGAGACAGAGACACAGAGACAGAGATTCAGAGACAGTGACACAGAGACAGAGACACAGAGACAGAGACACAGAGACAGAGACACGGAGACAGAGACACAGAGACAGAGACACAGAGACAGAGACACAGAGACAGAGACACAGAGACAGTGACGGAGACACAGAGACAGAGACACAGGAACAGATACACAGAGACAGAGGCACAGAGACAGAGACTCAGAGACAGATACACAGAGACAGGGACACAGAGACGGAGACACAGAGAGAGAAACACAGAGAAGGAGACACAGGTATAGAGACACAGAGACAGAGACACAGAGAAGGAGAAACAGAGACAGACACACAGAGAGAGAAACACAGAGAAGGAGGCACAGGTGTAGAGACACAGAGACAGAGACACAGAGAAAGAGAAACAGAGACCGAGAGAGAGACAGAGTCACAGAGACAGATACACAGAAACAGAGACACAGAGACAGAGACAGAGGGACAGGGACACAGAGAGAGAGACTCAGAGACAGAGACACAGAGACAGAGATTCAGACACAGTGACACAGAGACAGAGTCAGAGGGACAGTGAAGCAGAGACGGAGACACAGGGACAGAGACACCGAGACAGAGACACAGAGGCAGAGACACAGAGACCGACACACAGAGACGGGGACACAGGCACAGAGACACACGGACAGAGGCATAGACACAGAGACAGGGACACAGAGACAGAGACACAGAGATAGAGACACAGAGTCATGGACATAGAGACAGAGACACAGAGACAGAGACACAGAGACAGAGACACAGAGACAGAGACACAGAGACGGAGACACAGAGACGGAGACACAGAGACAGAGACACAGAGACAGAGACACAGAGACAGAGACACAGAGACAGAGACACAGAGACAGAGACACAGAGACAGAGACACAGAGACAGAGACACAGAGAGAGAGACAGAGAGACAGATACACAGAGACAGAGACACCGACACAGAGACACAGAGGCCGAGACACAGAGACCGACACACAGAGACGGAGACACAGGTACAGAGACACACGGACAGAGGCATAGACAAAGAGACAGGGACACAGAGACAGAGACACAGAGAGAGAGAGACAGAGACAGAGAGACAGAGACACAGAGACAGAGACACAGAGGCAGAGACACAGAGACAGAGAGACAGAGACAGAGGCATAGACACAGAGGCAGAGGCACAGTGTCAGAGACACATAGACCGAGACAGAGACACCTATTCACGGAGACGGCGACACAGGGACAGAGACGCAGAGACAGGGACACAGAGACAGAGATTCAGAGACAGTGACACAGAGACAAAGACACAGAGTCATGGACATAGAGACAGAGACACAGAGACAGAGACACAGAGACAGAGACACAGAGACAGAGATACAGAGACATAGACACAGAGACAGAGACACAGAGACAGAGACACAGAGACAGAGACACAGAGACAGAGACACAGAGACAGAGACAGAGAGACAGGGACACAGAGACGGAGACACAGACAGAGAAACACAGAGAAGGAGACACAGGTATAGAGACACAGAGACAGACACACAGAGAAAGAGAAACAGAGACAGAGACACAGAGAGAGAAACACAGAGAAGGAGACACAGGTGTAGAGACACAGAGACAGAGACACAGAGAAAGAGAAACAGAGACCGAGAGAGAGACAGAGTCACAGAGACAGATACACAGAAACAGAGACACAGAGACAGAGACAGAGGGACAGGGACACTGAGAGAGAGACTCAGAGACAGAGACACAGAGACAGAGATTCAGACACAGTGACACAGAGACAGAGTCAGAGGGACAGTGAAGCAGAGACGGAGACACAGGGACAGAGACACCGAGACAGAGACACAGAGGCAGAGACACAGAGACCGACACACAGAGACGGGGACACAGGCACAGAGACACACGGACAGAGGCATAGACACAGAGACAGGGACACAGAGACAGAGACACAGAGATAGAGACACAGAGTCATGGACATAGAGACAGAGACACAGAGACAGAGACACTGAGACAGAGACACAGAGACAGAGACACAGAGACAGAGACAGAGACAGAGGCACAGAGACAGAGACACAGAAACAGAGATACAGAGACAGATACACAGAGGCACAGAGACAGATACACAGAGATAGAGGCACAGAGAGAGAGACTCAGAGACAGAGACACAGAGACAGAGACTCAGAGACAGTGACACAGAGACAGAGACACAGAGACAGAGACACAGAGACAGAGACACGGAGACAGAGACACAGAGACAGAGACACAGAGACAGAGACATAGAGACAGAGACACAGAGACAGAGACACAGAGACAGAGACACAGAGACAGAGACACAGAGACAGAGACACAGAGACAGAGACAGAGAGGCAGGGACACAGAGACGGAGACACAGACAGAGAAACACAGAGAAGGAGACACAGGTATAGAGACACAGAGACAGACACACAGAGAAAGAGAAACAGAGACAGAGACACAGAGAGAGAAACACAGAGAAGGAGACACAGGTGTAGAGACACAGAGACAGAGACACAGAGAAAGAGAAACGGAGACCGAGAGAGAGACAGAGTCACAGAGACAGATACACAGAAACAGAGACACAGAGACAGAGACAGAGGGACAGGGACACAGAGAGAGAGACTCAGAGACAGAGACACAGAGACAGAGATTCAGACACAGTGACACAGAGACAGAGTCAGAGGGACAGTGGCACAGAGACGGAGACACAGAGGCAGAGACACAGAGACCGACACACAGACACGGAGACGCAGGTACAGAGACACACGGACAGAGGCATAGACACAGAGACAGAGACACAGAGAGAGAGAGATAGAGACGGAGAGACAGAGACACAGAGACAGAGACACGGAGGCAGAAATACAGAGACAGAGAGACAGAGACACAGAGACAGAGACACAGAGGCAGAGAGACAGAGACAGAGGCATAGACACAGAGGCAGAGGCACAGTGTCAGAGACACATAGACCGAGACAGAGACACCTATTCACGGAGACGGCGACACAGGGACAGAGACGCAGAGACAGGGACACAGAGACAGAGATTCAGAGACAGTGACACAGAGACAAAGACACAGAGTCATGGACATAGAGACAGAGACACAGAGACAGAGACACTGAGACAGAGACACAGAGACAGAGATACAGAGACAGAGACACAGAGACAGAGACACAGAGACAGAGACACAGAGACAGAGACACAGAGACCGAGACACAGAGACAGAGACACAGAGACAGAGACACTGAGACAGAGACACAGAGACAGAGACACAGAGACAGAGACAGAGACAGAGACACAGAGACAGAGACACAGAGAAAGAGAAACAGAGACCGAGAGAGAGACAGAGTCACAGAGACAGATACACAGAAACAGAGACACAGAGACAGAGACAGAGGGACAGGGACACAGAGAGAGAGACTCAGAGACAGAGACACAGAGACAGAGATTCAGACACAGTGACACAGAGACAGAGTCAGAGGGACAGTGGCACAGAGACGGAGACACAGAGGCAGAGACACAGAGACCGACACACAGACACGGAGACGCAGGTAAAGAGACACACGGACAGAGGCATAGACACAGAGACAGAGACACAGAGAGAGAGAGATAGAGACGGAGAGACAGAGACACAGAGACAGAGACACGGAGGCAGAAATACAGAGACAGAGAGACAGAGACACAGAGACAGAGACACAGAGGCAGAGACACAGAGACAGAGAGACAGAGACAGAGGCATAGACACAGAGGCAGAGGCACAGTGTCAGAGACACATAGACCGAGACAGAGACACCTATTCACGGAGACGGCGACACAGGGACAGAGACGCAGAGACAGGGACACAGAGACAGAGATTCAGAGACAGTGACACAGAGACAAAGACACAGAGTCATGGACATAGAGACAGAGACACAGAGACAGAGACACTGAGACAGAGACACAGAGACAGAGATACAGAGACAGAGACACAGAGACAGAGACACAGAGACAGAGACACAGAGACAGAGACACAGAGACAGAGACACAGAGACCGAGACACAGAGACAGAGACACAGAGACAGAGACACAGAGACAGAGACACAGGGACAGAGACACAGAGACCGACACACCGAGACGGGGACACAGGCACAGAGACACACGGACAGAGGCATAGACACAGAGACAGGGACACAGAGACAGAGACACAGAGATAGAGACACAGAGTCATGGACATAGAGACAGAGACACAGAGACAGAGACACAGAGACAGAGACACAGAGACAGAGACACAGAGACAGAGACACAGAGACAGAGACACAGAGACAGAGACACAGAGACAGAGACACGGAGACAGAGACACAGAGACAGAGACACAGAGACAGAGACACAGAGACAGAGACACAGAGACAGAGACACAGAGACAGAGACACAGAGACAGAGACAGAGACAGAGACACAGAGACAGAGACACAGAGAAGGAGAAACAGAGACCGAGAGAGAGACAGAGTCACAGAGACAGATACACAGAAACAGAGACACAGAGACAGAGACAGAGGGACAGGGACACAGAGAGAGAGACTCAGAGACAGAGACACAGAGACAGAGATTCAGACACAGTGACACAGAGACAGAGTCAGAGGGACAGTGGCACAGAGACGGAGACACAGAGGCAGAGACACAGAGACCGACACACAGACACGGAGACGCTGGTACAGAGACACACGGACAGCGGCATAGACACAGAGACAGAGACACAGAGAGAGAGAGATAGAGACGGAGAGACAGAGACACAGAGACAGAGACACGGAGGCAGAAATACAGAGACAGAGAGACAGAGACACAGAGACAGAGACACAGAGGCAGAGACACAGAGACAGAGAGACAGAGACAGAGGCATAGACACAGAGGCAGAGGCACAGTGTCAGAGACACATAGACCGAGACAGAGACACCTATTCACGGAGACGGCGACACAGGGACAGAGACGCAGAGACAGGGACACAGAGACAGAGATTCAGAGACAGTGACACAGAGACAAAGACACAGAGTCATGGACATAGAGACAGAGACACAGAGACAGAGACACTGAGACAGAGACACAGAGACAGAGATACAGAGACAGAGACACAGAGACAGAGACACAGAGACATAGACACAGAGACAGAGACACAGAGACAGAGACACAGAGACCGAGACACAGAGACAGAGACACAGAGACAGAGACACAGAGACAGAGACACAGAGACAGAGACACAGAGACCGAGACTCAGAGACAGAGACAAAGAGACGGAGACACAGGTACAGAGACACACGGACAGAGGCATAGACACAGAGACAGGGACACAGAGACAGAGATACAGAAAGAGAGAGACAGAGACAGAGAGACAGAGACACAGAGACAGATACACAGAGACAGAGGCACAGAGACAGAGACTCAGAGACAGAGACACAGAGACAGAGATTTAGAGACAGTGACACAGAGACAGAGACACAGAGACAGAGACACAGAGACAGAGACACGGATACAGAGACACAGAGACAGAGACACAGAGACAGAGACACAGAGACAGAGACACAGAGACAGAGACACAGAGACAGAGATTCAGAGACAGAGACTCAGAGACAGAGACACAGAGACAGTGACACAGGGAGAGAGAAACAGAGACATAGACACAGAGACAGAGACAGAGACAGAGACAGAGACAGAGGGACAGGGACACAGAGAGAGAGACAGAGGGACAGGGACACCGAGGCGGAGACACAGGGACAGAGACACCGAGACAGAGACACAGAGGCAGAGACACAGAGACCGACACACAGAGACGGAGACACAGGTACAGAGACACACGGACAGAGGCATAGACACAGAGACAGGGACACAGAGACAGAGATACAGAGAGAGAGAGACAGAGACAGAGAGACAGAGACACAGAGACACAGAGACAGAGACACAGAGACAGAGACACAGAGACAGAGACACAGAGACAGAGATTCAGAGACAGAGACTCAGAGACAGAGACACAGAGACAGTGACGGAGACACAGAGACAGAGACACAGGAACAGATACACAGAGACAGAGGCACAGAGACAGAGACTCAGAGACAGATACACAGAGACAGGGACACAGAGACGGAGACACAGAGAGAGAAACACACAGAAGGAGACACAGGTATAGAGACACAGAGACAGAGACACAGAGACAGAGACACAGAGACAGAGACACAGAGACAGAGATTCAGAGACAGAGACTCAGAGACAGAGACACAGAGACAGTGACGGAGACACAGAGACAGAGACACAGGAACAGATACACAGAGACAGAGTCAGAGGGACAGTGACACAGAGACGGAGACACAGAGGCAGAGACACAGAGACCGACACACAGACACGGAGACGCAGGTACAGAGACACACGGACAGAGGCATAGACACAGAGACAGAGACACCGAGACAGAGACACAGAGAGAGAGAGACAGAGACAGAGAGACAGAGACACAGAGACAGAGACACGGAGGCAGAGACACAGAGACAGAGAGACAGAGACAGAGGCATAGACACAGAGGCAGAGGCACAGAGACGGAGACACATAGACCGAGACACAGAGACGGAGACAGAGACACAGAGACAGGGAAAAAAGAGACAGAGACACTGAGGCAGAGACACGGAGACAGAGACACAGAGACAGAGGCACAGAGACAGAGACATAGAGACAGGGACACAGAGACGCAGAGACACAAACACAGAGACCGTGACACAGGGAGAGAGAAACAGAGACATAGACACAGAGACAGAGACAGAGACAGAGACAGAGGGACAGGGACACAGAGAGAGAGGCATAGAGACAGAGACACAGAGACAACGACACAGAGACAGAGACACAGAGACAGAGATACAGAGACAGAGACACAGAGACGCAGAGACAGAGACGCAGAGACCGTGACACAGGGAGACAGAGACAGAGGCATAAACACAGAGGCAGAGACACAGAGAGAGAGATTAAGAGACAGAGACACAGAGACAGTGACGGAGACACAGAGACAGAGACACAGAGACAGATACACAGAGGCAGAGGCACAGAGACAGAGACTCAGAGACAGAGACACAGAGACAGAGATTCAGAGACAGTGACACAGAGACAGAGACACAGAGACAGAGACACAGAGACAGAGACACGGAGACAGAGACACAGAGACAGAGACGCAGAGACAGAGACACAGAGACAGAGACACAGAGACAGAGACACAGAGACAGAGACACAGAGACAGAGATTCAGAGACAGAGACTCAGAGACAGAGACACAGAGACAGTGACGGAGACACAGAGACAGAGACACAGGAACAGATACACAGAGACAGAGGCACAGAGACAGAGACTCAGAGACAGATACACAGAGACAGGGACACAGAGACGGAGACACAGAGAGAGAAACACAGAGAAGGAGACACAGGTATAGAGACACAGAGACAGAGACACAGAGAAAGAGAAACAGAGACAGACACACAGAGAGAGAAACACAGAGAAGGAGGCACAGGTGTAGAGACACAGAGACAGAGACACAGAGAAAGAGAAACAGAGACCGAGAGAGAGACAGAGTCACAGAGACAGATACACAGAAACAGAGACACAGAGACAGAGACAGAGGGACAGGGACACAGAGAGAGAGACTCAGAGACAGAGACACAGAGACAGAGATTCAGACACAGTGACACAGAGACAGAGTCAGAGGGACAGTGAAGCAGAGACGGAGACACAGGGACAGAGACACCGAGACAGAGACACAGAGGCAGAGACACAGAGACCGACACACAGAGACGGGGACACAGGCACAGAGACACACGGACAGAGGCATAGACACAGAGACAGGGACACAGAGACGGAGACACAGAGATAGAGACACAGAGTCATGGACATAGAGACAGAGACACAGAGACAGAGACACTGAGACAGAGACACAGAGACAGAGACACAGAGACGGAGACTCAGAGACAGAGACACAGAGACAGAGACACAGAGACAGAGACACAGAGACAGAGACACAGAGACAGAGACACAGAGACAGAGACACAGAGACAGAGACACAGAGACAGATACACAGAGACAGAGACACCGATACAGAGACACAGAGGCCGAGACACAGAGACCGAGACACAGAGACCGACACACAAAGACGGAGACACAGGTACAGAGACACACGGACAGAGGCATAGACACAGAGACAGGGACACAGAGACAGAGACACAGAGAGAGAGAGACAGAGACAGAGAGACAGAGACACAGAGGCAGAGACACAGAGGCAGAGACACAGAGACAGAGAGACAGAGACAGAGGCATAGACACAGAGGCAGAGGCACAGTGTCAGAGACACATAGACCGAGACAGAGACACCTATTCACGGAGACGGCGACACAGGGACAGAGACGCAGAGACAGGGACACAGAGACAGAGATTCAGAGACAGTGACACAGAGACAAAGACACAGAGTCATGGACATAGAGACAGAGACACAGAGACAGAGACACAGAGACAGAGACAGAGACAGAGACAGAGACACAGAGACAGAGACACAGAAACAGAGATACAGAGACAGAAACACAGAGGCACAGAGACAGATACACAGAGATAGAGGCACAGAGAGAGAGACTCAGAGACAGAGACACAGAGACAGAGATTCAGAGACAGTGACACAGAGACAGAGACACAGAGACAGAGACACGGAGACAGAGACACAGAGACAGAGACACAGAGACAGAGACATAGAGACAGAGACACAGAGACAGAGACACAGAGACAGAGACACAGAGACAGAGACACAGAGACAGAGACAGAGAGACAGGGACACAGAGACGGAGACACAGACAGAGAAACACAGAGAAGGAGACACAGGTATAGAGACACAGAGACAGACAGACAGAGAAAGAGAAACAGAGACAGAGACACAGAGAGAGAAACACAGAGAAGGAGACACAGGTGTAGAGACACAGAGACAGAGACACAGAGAAAGAGAAACAGAGACCGAGAGAGAGACAGAGTCACAGAGACAGATACACAGAAACAGAGACACAGAGACAGAGACAGAGGGACAGGGACACAGAGAGAGAGACTCAGAGACAGAGACACAGAGACAGAGATTCAGACACAGTGACACAGAGACAGAGTCAGAGGGACAGTGACACAGAGACGGAGACACAGAGGCAGAGACACAGAGACCGACACACAGACACGGAGACGCAGGTACAGAGACACACGGACAGAGGCATAGACACAGAGACAGAGACACAGAGAGAGAGAGATAGAGACGGAGAGACAGAGACACAGAGACAGAGACACGGAGGCAGAAATACAGAGACAGAGAGACAGAGACAGAGGCATAGACACAGAGGCAGAGGCACAGAGACAGTGACACATAGACCGAGACACAGAGACGGAGACAGAGACACAGAGACAGATACACAGAGATAGAGGCACAGAGACAGAGACACATGGACGGAGACACGGAGACAGGGACACAGAGACAGAGACACAGAGAGAGAAACACAGAGACGGAGATACAGGGACAGAGACACAGAGACGGAGACACAGAGAAAGAGAAACAGAGACAGAGACAGACACATAGAGGCAGAGACACAGAGACAGACACACAGAGACGCAGAGACAGAAACACAGAGACCGTGACACAGGGAGAGAGAAACAGAGACATAGACACAGAGACAGAGACAGAGACAGAGACAGAGGGACATGGACACAGAGAGAGAGACACAGAGACAGAGACACAAAGACAGAGATACAGAAACAGAGACACAGAGACGCAGAGACAGAGGCGCAGAGACCGTCACACAGGGAGACAGAGACAGAGGCATAAACACAGAGGCAGAGACACAGAGAGAGAGATTAAGAGACAGAGACACAGAGACAGAGACACAGAGACAGAGAGACAGATACAGAGACACAGAGACAGATACACAGAGACACCGATACAGAGACACAGAGGCCGAGACACAGAGACCGAGACACAGAGACCGACACACAGAGACGGAGACACAGGTACAGAGACACACGGACAGAGGCATAGACACAGAGACAGGGACACAGAGACAGAGACACAGAGAGAGAGAGACAGAGACAGAGAGACAGAGACACAGAGACAGAGACACAGAGGCAGAGACACAGAGACAGAGAGACAGAGACAGAGGCATAGACACAGAGGCAGAGGCACAGTGTCAGAGACACATAGACCGAGACAGAGACACCTATTCACGGAGACGGCGACACAGGGACAGAGACGCAGAGACAGGGACACAGAGACAGAGATTCAGAGACAGTGACACAGAGACAAAGACACAGAGTCATGGACATAGAGACAGAGACACAGAGACAGAGACACAGAGACAGAGACAGAGACAGAGACACAGAGACAGAGACACAGAAACAGAGATACAGAGACAGAAACACAGAGGCACAGAGACAGATACACAGAGATAGAGGCACAGAGAGAGAGACTCAGAGACAGAGACACAGAGACAGAGATTCAGAGACAGTGACACAGAGACAGAGACACAGAGACAGAGACACGGAGACAGAGACACAGAGACAGAGACACAGAGACAGAGACATAGAGACAGAGACACAGAGACAGAGACACAGAGACAATGACACAGAGACAGAGACACAGAGACAGAGACAGAGAGACAGGGACACAGAGACGGAGACACAGACAGAGAAACACAGAGAAGGAGACACAGGTATAGAGACACAGAGACAGAGACACAGAGAAAGAGAAACAGAGACCGAGAGAGAGACAGAGTCACAGAGACAGATACACAGAAACAGAGACACAGAGACAGAGACAGAGGGACAGGGACACAGAGAGAGAGACTCAGAGACAGAGACACAGAGACAGAGATTCAGACACAGTGACACAGAGACAGAGTCAGAGGGACATTGAAGCAGAGACGGAGACACAGGGACAGAGACACCGAGACAGAGACACAGAGGCAGAGACACAGAGACAGAGACACAGAGACAGAGACACAGAGACAGAGATTCAGAGACAGTGACGGAGACACAGAGACAGAGACACAGGAACAGATACACAGAGACAGAGGCACAGAGACAGAGACTCAGAGACAGATACACAGAGACAGGGACACAGAGACGGAGACACAGAGAGAGAAACACAGAGAAGGAGACACAGGTATAGAGACACAGAGACAGAGACACAGAGAAAGAGAAACAGAGACAGACACACAGAGAGAGAAACACAGAGAAGGAGGCACAGGTGTAGAGACACAGAGACAGAGACACAGAGAAAGAGAAACAGAGACCGAGAGAGAGACAGAGTCACAGAGACGGATACACAGAAACAGAGACACAGAGACAGAGACAGAGGGACAGGGACACAGAGAGAGAGACTCAGAGACAGAGACACAGAGACAGAGATTCAGACACAGTGACACAGAGACAGAGTCAGAGGGACAGTGAAGCAGAGACGGAGACACAGGGACAGAGACACCGAGACAGAGACACAGAGGCAGAGACACAGAGACCGACACACAGAGACGGGGACACAGGCACAGGGACACACGGACAGAGGCATAGACACAGAGACAGGGACACAGAGACGGAGACACAGAGATAGAGACACAGAGTCATGGACATAGAGACAGAGACACAGAGACAGAGACACTGAGACAGAGACACAGAGACAGAGACACAGAGACGGAGACTCAGAGACAGAGACACAGAGACAGAGACACAGAGACAGAGACACAGAGACAGAGACACAGAGACAGAGACACAGAGACAGAGACACAGAGACAGAGACACAGAGACAGATACACAGAGACAGAGACACCGATACAGAGACACAGAGGCCGAGACACAGAGACCGAGACACAGAGACCGACACACAAAGACGGAGACACAGGTACAGAGACACACGGACAGAGGCATAGACACAGAGACAGGGACACAGAGACAGAGACACAGAGAGAGAGAGACAGAGACAGAGAGACAGAGACACAGAGGCAGAGACACAGAGGCAGAGACACAGAGACAGAGAGACAGAGACAGAGGCATAGACACAGAGGCAGAGGCACAGTGTCAGAGACACATAGACCGAGACAGAGACACCTATTCACGGAGACGGCGACACAGGGACAGAGACGCAGAGACAGGGACACAGAGACAGAGATTCAGAGACAGTGACACAGAGACAAAGACACAGAGTCATGGACATAGAGACAGAGACACAGAGACAGAGACACAGAGACAGAGACAGAGACAGAGACACAGAGACAGAGACACAGAAACAGAGATACAGAGACAGAAACACAGAGGCACAGAGACAGATACACAGAGATAGAGGCACAGAGAGAGAGACTCAGAGACAGAGACACAGAGACAGAGATTCAGAGACAGTGACACAGAGACAGAGACACAGAGACAGAGACACGGAGACAGAGACACAGAGACAGAGACACAGAGACAGAGACATAGAGACAGAGACACAGAGACAGAGACACAGAGACAGAGACACAGAGACAGAGACACAGAGACAGAGACAGAGAGACAGGGACACAGAGACGGAGACACAGACAGAGAAACACAGAGAAGGAGACACAGGTATAGAGACACAGAGACAGACAGACAGAGAAAGAGAAACAGAGACAGAGACACAGAGAGAGAAACACAGAGAAGGAGACACAGGTGTAGAGACACAGAGACAGAGACACAGAGAAAGAGAAACAGAGACCGAGAGAGAGACAGAGTCACAGAGACAGATACACAGAAACAGAGACACAGAGACAGAGACAGAGGGACAGGGACACAGAGAGAGAGACTCAGAGACAGAGACACAGAGACAGAGATTCGGACACAGTGACACAGAGACAGAGTCAGAGGGACAGTGACACAGAGACGGAGACACAGAGGCAGAGACACAGAGACCGACACACAGACACGGAGACGCAGGTACAGAGACACACGGACAGAGGCATAGACACAGAGACAGAGACACAGAGAGAGAGAGATAGAGACGGAGAGACAGAGACACAGAGACAGAGACACGGAGGCAGAAATACAGAGACAGAGAGACAGAGACAGAGGCATAGACACAGAGGCAGAGGCACAGAGACAGTGACACATAGACCGAGACACAGAGACGGAGACAGAGACACAGAGACAGATACACAGAGATAGAGGCACAGAGACAGAGACACATGGACGGAGACACGGAGACAGGGACACAGAGACAGAGACACAGAGAGAGAAACACAGAGACGGAGATACAGGGACAGAGACACAGAGACGGAGACACAGAGAAAGAGAAACAGAGACAGAGACAGACACATAGAGGCAGAGACACAGAGACAGACACACAGAGACGCAGAGACAGAAACACAGAGACCGTGACACAGGGAGAGAGAAACAGAGACATAGACACAGAGACAGAGACAGAGACAGAGACAGAGGGACATGGACACAGAGAGAGAGACACAGAGACAGAGACACAAAGACAGAGATACAGAAACAGAGACACAGAGACGCAGAGACAGAGGCGCAGAGACCGTCACACAGGGAGACAGAGACAGAGGCATAAACACAGAGGCAGAGACACAGAGAGAGAGATTAAGAGACAGAGACACAGAGACAGAGACACAGAGACAGAGAGACAGATACAGAGACACAGAGACAGATACACAGAGACACCGATACAGAGACACAGAGGCCGAGACACAGAGACCGAGACACAGAGACCGACACACAGAGACGGAGACACAGGTACAGAGACACACGGACAGAGGCATAGACACAGAGACAGGGACACAGAGACAGAGACACAGAGAGAGAGAGACAGAGACAGAGAGACAGAGACACAGAGACAGAGACACAGAGGCAGAGACACAGAGACAGAGAGACAGAGACAGAGGCATAGACACAGAGGCAGAGGCACAGTGTCAGAGACACATAGACCGAGACAGAGACACCTATTCACGGAGACGGCGACACAGGGACAGAGACGCAGAGACAGGGACACAGAGACAGAGATTCAGAGACAGTGACACAGAGACAAAGACACAGAGTCATGGACATAGAGACAGAGACACAGAGACAGAGACACAGAGACAGAGACAGAGACAGAGACACAGAGACAGAGACACAGAAACAGAGATACAGAGACAGAAACACAGAGGCACAGAGACAGATACACAGAGATAGAGGCACAGAGAGAGAGACTCAGAGACAGAGACACAGAGACAGAGATTCAGAGACAGTGACACAGAGACAGAGACACAGAGACAGAGACACGGAGACAGAGACACAGAGACAGAGACACAGAGACAGAGACATAGAGACAGAGACACAGAGACAGAGACACAGAGACAATGACACAGAGACAGAGACACAGAGACAGAGACAGAGAGACAGGGACACAGAGACGGAGACACAGACAGAGAAACACAGAGAAGGAGACACAGGTATAGAGACACAGAGACAGAGACACAGAGAAAGAGAAACAGAGACCGAGAGAGAGACAGAGTCACAGAGACAGATACACAGAAACAGAGACACAGAGACAGAGACAGAGGGACAGGGACACAGAGAGAGAGACTCAGAGACAGAGACACAGAGACAGAGATTCAGACACAGTGACACAGAGACAGAGTCAGAGGGACATTGAAGCAGAGACGGAGACACAGGGACAGAGACACCGAGACAGAGACACAGAGGCAGAGACACAGAGACAGAGACACAGAGACAGAGACACAGAGACAGAGATTCAGAGACAGAGACTCAGAGACAGAGACACAGAGGCAGGGACACAGAGACCGACACACAGAGACGGGGACACAGGCACAGAGACACACGGACAGAGGCATAGACACAGAGACAGGGACACAGAGACAGAGACACAGAGATAGAGACACAGAGTCATGGACATAGAGACAGAGACACAGAGACGGAGACACAGAGAAAGAGAAACAGAGACAGAGACAGACACATAGAGGCAGAGACACAGAGACAGAGACACAGAGACGCAGAGACAGAAACACAGAGACCGTGACACAGGGAGAGAGAAACAGAGACATAGACACAGAGACAGAGACAGAGACAGAGACAGAGGGACAGGGACAGAGAGAGAGAGACACAGAGACAGAGACACAAAGACAGAGATACAGAAACAGAGACACAGAGACGCAGAGACAGAGACAGAGGCATAAACACAGAGGCAGAGACACAGAGAGAGAGATTAAGAGACAGAGACACAGAGACAGAGACACAGAGACAGAGAGACAGAGACAGAGACACAGAGACAGATACACAGAGACAGAGACACCGATACAGAGACACAGAGGCCGAGACACAGAGACCGAGACACAGAGACCGACACACAGAGACGGAGACACAGGTACAGAGACACACGGACAGAGGCATAGACACAGAGACAGGGACACAGAGACAGAGACACAGAGAGAGAGAGACAGAGACAGAGAGACAGAGACACAGAGACAGAGACACAGAGGCAGAGACACAGAGACAGAGAGACAGAGACAGAGGCATAGACACAGAGGCAGAGGCACAGTGTCAGAGACACATATACCGAGACAGAGACACCTATTCACGGAGACGGCGACACAGGGACAGAGACGCAGAGACAGGGACACAGAGACAGAGATTCAGAGACAGTGACACAGAGACAAAGACACAGAGTCATGGACATAGAGACAGAGACACAGAGACAGAGACACAGAGACAGAGACAGAGACAGAGACACAGAGACAGAGACACAGAAACAGAGATACAGAGACAGAAACACAGAGGCACAGAGACAGATACACAGAGATAGAGGCACAGAGAGAGAGACTCAGAGACAGAGACACAGAGACAGAGATTCAGAGACAGTGACACAGAGACAGAGACACAGAGACAGAGACACGGAGACAGAGACACAGAGACTGAGACACAGAGACAGAGACATAGAGACAGAGACACAGAGACAGAGACACGGAGACAGAGACACAGAGACAGAGACACAGAGACAGAGACACAGAGACAGAGACACAGAGACAGAGACACAGAGACAGAGACACACAGACAGAGACACAGAGACAGAGATTCAGAGACAGACACTCAGAGACAGAGACACAGAGACAGAGACACAGAGACAGAGACACAGAGACAGAGATTCAGAGACAGAGACTCAGAGACAGAGACACAGAGACAGTGACGGAGACACAGAGACAGAGACACAGGAACAGATACACAGAGACAGAGGCACAGAGACAGAGACTCAGAGACAGATACACAGAGACAGGGACACAGAGACGGAGACACAGAGAGAGAAACACAGAGAAGGAGACACAGGTATAGAGACACAGAGACAGAGACACAGAGACAGAGACACAGAGACAGAGACACAGAGAGAGAAACACAGAGAAGGAGGGACAGGTGTAGAGACACAGAGACAGAGACACAGAGAAAGAGAAACAGAGACCGAGAGAGAGACAGAGTCACAGAGACAGATACACAGAAACAGAGACACAGAGACAGAGACAGAGGGACAGGGACACAGAGAGAGAGACTCAGAGACAGAGACACAGAGACAGAGATTCTGACACAGTGACACAGAGACAGAGTCAGAGGGACAGTGAAGCAGAGACGGAGACACAGGGACAGAGACACGGAGACAGAGACACAGAGGCAGGGACACAGAGACCGACACACAGAGACGGGGACACAGGCACAGAGGCACACGGACAGAGACAGAGTCAGAGGGACAGTGAAGCAGAGACGTAGACACAGGGACAGTGACACCGAGTCAGAGACACAGAGGCAGAGACACAGAGACAGAGACACAGAGACGGGGACACAGGCACAGAGACACACGGACAGAGGCATAGACACAGAGACAGGTACACAGAGACAGAGACACAGAGACAGAGACACAGAGACAGAGACACAGAGACAGAGACACAGAGACAGAGACACAGAGACAGATACACAGAGACAGAGACACCGATACAGAGACACAGAGGCCGAGACACAGAGACCGAGACACAGAGACCGACACACAGAGACGGAGACACAGGTACAGAGACACACGGACAGAGGCATAGACACAGAGACAGGGACACAGAGACAGAGACACAGAGAGAGAGAGACAGAGACAGAGAGACAGAGACACAGAGACAGAGACACAGAGACAGAGACACAGAGACAGAGAGACAGAGACAGAGGCATAGACACAGAGGCAGAGGCACAGTGTCAGAGACACATAGGCCGAGACAGAGACACCTATTCACGGAGACGGCGACACAGGGACAGAGACGCAGAGACAGGGACACAGAGACAGAGATTCAGAGACAGTGACACAGAGACAAAGACACAGAGTCATGGACATAGAGACAGAGACACAGAGACAGAGACACAGAGACAGAGACAGAGACAGAGACACAGAGACAGAGACACAGAAACAGAGATACAGAGACAGAAACACAGAGGCACAGAGACAGATACACAGAGATAGAGGCACAGAGAGAGAGACTCAGAGACAGAGACACAGAGACAGAGATTCAGAGACAGTGACACAGAGACAGAGACACAGAGACAGAGACACAGAGACAGAGACACAGAGACAGAGACATAGAGACAGAGACACAGAGACAGAGACACAGAGACAGAGACACAGAGACAGAGACACAGAGACAGAGACAGAGAGACAGGGACACAGAGACGGAGACACAGACAGAGAAACACAGAGAAGGAGACACAGGTATAGAGACACAGAGACAGACAGACAGAGAAAGAGAAACAGAGACAGAGACACAGAGAGAGAAACACAGAGAAGGAGACACAGGTGTAGAGACACAGAGACAGAGACACAGAGAAAGAGAAACAGAGACCGAGAGAGAGACAGAGTCACAGAGACAGATACACAGAAACAGAGACACAGAGACAGAGACAGAGGGACAGGGACACAGAGAGAGAGACTCAGAGCCAGAGACACAGAGACAGATTCAGACACAGTGACACAGAGACAGAGTCAGAGGGACAGTGACACAGAGACGGAGACACAGAGGCAGAGACACAGAGACCGACACACAGACACGGAGACGCAGGTACAGAGACACACGGACAGAGGCATAGACACAGAGACAGAGGCACAGAGACAGTGACACATAGACCGAGACACAGAGACAGATACACAGAGATAGAGGCACAGAGACAGAGACACAGGGACGGAGACACGGAGACAGGGACACAGAGACAGAGACACAGAGAGAGAAACACAGAGACGGAGATACAGGGACAGAGACACAGAGACAGAGACACAGAGAAAGAGAAACAGAGACAGAGACAGACACATAGAGGCAGAGACACAGAGACAGAGACACAGAGACGCAGAGACAGAAACACAGAGACCGTGACACAGGGAGAGAGAAACAGAGACATAGACACAGAGACAGAGACAGAGACAGAGACAGAGGGACAGGGACACAGAGAGAGAGACACAGAGACAGAGACACAAAGACAGAGATACAGAGACAGAGACACAGAGACGCAGAGACAGAGACGCAGAGACCGTCACACAGGGAGACAGAGACAGAGGCATAAACACAGAGGCAGAGACACAGAGAGAGAGATTAAGAGACAGAGACTCAGAGACAGAGACACAGAGACAGTGACGGAGACACAGAGACAGAGACACAGAGACAGATACACAGAGACAGAGGCACAGAGACAGTGACACAGGGACGGAGACACGGAGACAGAGACACAGAGACGGAGACTCAGGGACAGAGACACAGAGACAGAGACACAGAGAAAGAGAAACAGAAACAGAGACAGAGACATAGAGACAGAGACACAGAGACAGAGAAACAGAGACAGATACACAGAGACAGAGACACAGAGACACAGAGACAGAGACACAGAGACAGGGACACAGAGACAGAGACACAGAGAGAGAAACACAGAGACGGAGATACAGGGACAGAGACACAAAGACAGAGACACAGAGAAAGAGAAACAGAGACAGGGACAGACACATAGAGACAGAGACACAGAGACAGAGACAGAGGCATAGACACAGAGGCAGAGGCACAGAGACAGAGACACATAGAGTGAGACACAGAGACCTATTCACGGAGACGGAGACACAGGGACAGAGACGCAGAGACAGGGAAAAAGTGAGAGAGACAGAGACACACAGACGGAGACACAGGGACATAGACAAAGAGATAGAGACACAGAGCCATGGACATAGAGACAGAGACACCGATACTGAGACACAGAGGCAGAGACACAGAGACCGACACACAGAGACGGAGACGCAGGTACAGAGACACACGGACAGAGGCATAGACACAGAGACAGGGACACAGAGACAGAGACACAGAGAGAGAGAGACAGAGACAGAGAGACAGAGACACAGAGACAGGGACACGGAGGCAGAGACACAGAGACAGAGAGACAGAGACAGAGGCATAGACACAGAGGCAGAGGCACAGAGACAGAGACACATAGACCGAGACACAGAGACCTATTCACGGAGACGGAGACACAGGGACAGAGACGCAGAGACAGGGACACAGAGACAGAGATTCAGAGACAGTGACACAGAGACAGAGACACAGAGACAGAGACACAGAGACAGAGACACAGAGACAGAGACACAGAGACAGAGACACAGAGACAGAGACACAGAGACAGAGACACAGAGACAGAGACACAGAGACAGAGACACAGAGACAGAGACACAGAGACAGAGACACAGAGACAGAGACACAGAGACAGAGACACAGAGACAGAGACACAGAGACAGAGACACAGAGACAGAGACACAGAGACAGAAACACAGAGACAGAGACACAGAGACAGAGACACAGAGACAGAGACACAGAGACAGAGACACAGAGACAGAGACACAGAGACAGATACACAGAGACAGAGACACCGATACAGAGACACAGAGGCCGAGACACAGAGACCGAGACACAGAGACCGACACACAGAGACGGAGACACAGGTACAGAGACACACGGACAGAGGCATAGACACAGAGACAGGGACACAGAGACAGAGACACAGAGACAGAGAGACAGAGACAGAGAGACAGAGACACAGAGACAGAGACACAGAGACAGAGACGCAGAGACAGAGAGACAGAGACAGAGGCATAGACACAGAGGCAGAGGCACAGTGTCAGAGACACATAGACCGAGACAGAGACACCTATTCACGGAGACGGCGACACAGAGACAGAGACGCAGAGACAGGGACACAGAGACAGAGATTCAGAGACAGTGACACAGAGACAAAGACACAGAGTCATGGACATAGAGACAGAGACACAGAGACAGAGACACAGAGACAGAGACAGAGACAGAGACACAGAGACAGAGACACAGAAACAGAGATACAGAGACAGAAACACAGAGGCACAGAGACAGATACACAGAGATAGAGGCACAGAGAGAGAGACTCAGAGACAGAGACACAGAGACAGAGATTCAGAGACAGTGACACAGAGACAGGGACACAGAGACAGAGACACAGAGACAGAGACACAGAGACAGAGACACAGAGACAGAGACACGGAGACAGAGACACAGAGACAGAGACACAGAGACAGAGACATAGAGACAGAGACACAGAGACAGAGACACAGAGACAGAGACACAGAGACAGAGACAGAGAGACAGGGACACAGAGACGGAGACACAGACAGAGAAACACAGAGAAGGAGACACAGGTATAGAGACACAGAGACAGACAGACAGAGAAAGAGAAACAGAGACAGAGACACAGAGAGAGAAACACAGAGAAGGAGACACAGGTGTAGAGACACAGAGACAGAGACACAGAGAAAGAGAAACAGAGACCGAGAGAGAGACAGAGTCACAGAGACAGATACACAGAAACAGAGACACAGAGACAGAGACAGAGGGACAGGGACACAGAGAGAGAGACTCAGAGACAGAGACACAGAGACAGATTCAGACACAGTGACACAGAGACAGAGTCAGAGGGACAGTGACACAGAGACGGAGACACAGAGGCAGAGACACAGAGACCGACACACAGACACGGAGACGCAGGTACAGAGACACACGGACAGAGGCATAGACACAGAGACAGAGGCACAGAGACAGTGACACATCGACCGAGACACAGAGACAGATACACAGAGATAGAGGCACAGAGACAGAGACACAGGGACGGAGACACGGAGACAGGGACACAGAGACAGAGACACAGAGAGAGAAACACAGAGACGGAGATACAGGGACAGAGACACAGAGACAGAGACACAGAGAAAGAGAAACAGAGACAGAGACAGACACATAGAGGCAGAGACACAGAGACAGAGACACAGAGACGCAGAGACAGAAACACAGAGACCGTGACACAGGGAGAGAGAAACAGAGACATAGACACAGAGACAGAGACAGAGACAGAGACAGAGGGACAGGGACACAGAGAGAGAGACACAGAGACAGAGACACAAAGACAGAGATACAGAGACAGAGACACAGAGACGCAGAGACAGAGACGCAGAGACCGTCACACAGGGAGACAGAGACAGAGGCATAAACACAGAGGCAGAGACACAGAGAGAGAGATTAAGAGACAGAGACTCAGAGACAGAGACACAGAGACAGTGACGGAGACACAGAGACAGAGACACAGAGACAGATACACAGAGACAGAGGCACAGAGACAGTGACACAGGGACGGAGACACGGAGACAGAGACACAGAGACGGAGACTCAGGGACAGAGACACAGAGACAGAGACACAGAGAAAGAGAAACAGAAACAGAGACAGAGACATAGAGACAGAGACACAGAGACAGAGAAGCAGAGACAGATACACAGAGACAGAGACACAGAGACACAGAGACAGAGACACAGAGACAGGGACACAGAGACAGAGACACAGAGAGAGAAACACAGAGACGGAGATACAGGGACAGAGACACAGAGAAAGAGAAACAGAGACAGGGACAGACACATAGAGACAGAGACACAGAGACAGAGACAGAGGCATAGACACAGAGGCAGAGGCACAGAGACAGAGACACATAGAGTGAGACACAGAGACCTATTCACGGAGACGGAGACACAGGGACAGAGACGCAGAGACAGGGACAAAGTGAGAGAGACAGAGACACACAGACGGAGACACAGGGACATAGACAAAGAGATAGAGACACAGAGCCATGGACATAGAGACAGAGACACCGATACTGAGACACAGAGGCAGAGACACAGAGACCGACACACAGAGACGGAGACGCAGGTACAGAGACACACGGACAGAGGCATAGACACAGAGACAGGGACACAGAGACAGAGACACAGAGAGAGAGAGACAGAGACAGAGAGACAGAGACACAGAGACAGGGACACGGAGGCAGAGACACAGAGACAGAGAGACAGAGACAGAGGCATAGACACAGAGGCAGAGGCACAGAGACAGAGACACATAGACCGAGACACAGAGACCTATTCACGGAGACGGAGACACAGGGACAGAGACGCAGAGACAGGGACACAGAGACAGAGATTCAGAGACAGTGACACAGAGACAGAGACACAGAGACAGAGACACAGAGACAGAGACACAGAGACAGAGACACAGAGACAGAGACACAGAGACAGAGACACAGAGACAGAGACACAGAGACAGAGACACAGAGACAGAGAAACAGAGACAGACACACAGAGAGAGAAACACAGAGACGGAGATACAGGGACAGAGACACAAAGACAGAGACACAGAGAAAGAGAAACAGAGACAGGGACAGACACATAGAGACAGAGACACAGAGACAGAGACAGAGGCATAGACACAGAGGCAGAGGCACAGAGACAGAGACACATAGAGTGAGACACAGAGACCTATTCACGGAGACGGAGACACAGGGACAGAGACGCAGAGACAGGGAAAAAGTGAGAGAGACAGAGACACACAGACGGAGACACAGGGACATAGACAAAGAGATAGAGACACAGAGCCATGGACATAGAGACAGAGACACCGATACTGAGACACAGAGGCAGAGACACAGAGACCGACACACAGAGACGGAGACGCAGGTACAGAGACACACGGACAGAGGCATAGACACAGAGACAGGGACACAGAGACGGAGACACAGACAGAGAAACACAGAGAAGGAGACACAGGTATAGAGACACAGAGACAGACAGACAGAGAAAGAGAAACAGAGACAGAGACACAGAGAGAGAAACACAGAGAAGGAGACACAGGTGTAGAGACACAGAGACAGAGACACAGAGAAAGAGAAACAGAGACCGAGAGAGAGACAGAGTCACAGAGACAGATACACAGAAACAGAGACACAGAGACAGAGACAGAGGGACAGGGACACAGAGAGAGAGACTCAGAGCCAGAGACACAGAGACAGATTCAGACACAGTGACACAGAGACAGAGTCAGAGGGACAGTGACACAGAGACGGAGACACAGAGGCAGAGACACAGAGACCGACACACAGACACGGAGACGCAGGTACAGAGACACACGGACAGAGGCATAGACACAGAGACAGAGGCACAGAGACAGTGACACATAGACCGAGACACAGAGACAGATACACAGAGATAGAGGCACAGAGACAGAGACACAGGGACGGAGACACGGAGACAGGGACACAGAGACAGAGACACAGAGAGAGAAACACAGAGACGGAGATACAGGGACAGAGACACAGAGACAGAGACACAGAGAAAGAGAAACAGAGACAGAGACAGACACATAGAGGCAGAGACACAGAGACAGAGACACAGAGACGCAGAGACAGAAACACAGAGACCGTGACACAGGGAGAGAGAAACAGAGACATAGACACAGAGACAGAGACAGAGACAGAGACAGAGGGACAGGGACACAGAGAGAGAGACACAGAGACAGAGACACAAAGACAGAGATACAGAGACAGAGACACAGAGACGCAGAGACAGAGACGCAGAGACCGTCACACAGGGAGACAGAGACAGAGGCATAAACACAGAGGCAGAGACACAGAGAGAGAGATTAAGAGACAGAGACTCAGAGACAGAGACACAGAGACAGTGACGGAGACACAGAGACAGAGACACAGAGACAGATACACAGAGACAGAGGCACAGAGACAGTGACACAGGGACGGAGACACGGAGACAGAGACACAGAGACGGAGACTCAGGGACAGAGACACAGAGACAGAGACACAGAGAAAGAGAAACAGAAACAGAGACAGAGACATAGAGACAGAGACACAGAGACAGAGAAACAGAGACAGATACACAGAGACAGAGACACAGAGACACAGAGACAGAGACACAGAGACAGGGACACAGAGACAGAGACACAGAGAGAGAAACACAGAGACGGAGATACAGGGACAGAGACACAAAGACAGAGACACAGAGAAAGAGAAACAGAGACAGGGACACACACATAGAGACAGAGACACAGAGACAGAGACAGAGGCATAGACACAGAGGCAGAGGCACAGAGACAGAGACACATAGAGTGAGACACAGAGACCTATTCACGGAGACGGAGACACAGGGACAGAGACGCAGAGACAGGGAAAAAGTGAGAGAGACAGAGACACACAGACGGAGACACAGGGACATAGACAAAGAGATAGAGACACAGAGCCATGGACATAGAGACAGAGACACCGATACTGAGACACAGAGGCAGAGACACAGAGACCGACACACAGAGACGGAGACGCAGGTACAGAGACACACGGACAGAGGCATAGACACAGAGACAGGGACACAGAGACAGAGACACAGAGAGAGAGAGACAGAGACAGAGAGACAGAGACACAGAGACAGGGACACGGAGGCAGAGACACAGAGACAGAGACACAGAGACAGAGACACGGAGACAGAGACACAGAGACAGAGACACAGAGACAGAAACACAGAGACAGAGACACAGAGACAGAGACACAGAGACAGAGACACAGAGACAGAGACACAGAGACAGAGACACAGAGACAGATACACAGAGACAGAGACACCGATACAGAGACACAGAGGCCGAGACACAGAGACCGAGACACAGAGACCGACACACAGAGACGGAGACACAGGTACAGAGACACACGGACAGAGGCATAGACACAGAGACAGGGACACAGAGACAGAGACACAGAGACAGAGAGACAGAGACAGAGAGACAGAGACACAGAGACAGAGACACAGAGACAGAGACGCAGAGACAGAGAGACAGAGACAGAGGCATAGACACAGAGGCAGAGGCACAGTGTCAGAGACACATAGACCGAGACAGAGACACCTATTCACGGAGACGGCGACACAGAGACAGAGACGCAGAGACAGGGACACAGAGACAGAGATTCAGAGACAGTGACACAGAGACAAAGACACAGAGTCATGGACATAGAGACAGAGACACAGAGACAGAGACACAGAGACAGAGACAGAGACAGAGACACAGAGACAGAGACACAGAAACAGAGATACAGAGACAGAAACACAGAGGCACAGAGACAGATACACAGAGATAGAGGCACAGAGAGAGAGACTCAGAGACAGAGACACAGAGACAGAGATTCAGAGACAGTGACACAGAGACAGGGACACAGAGACAGAGACACAGAGACAGAGACACAGAGACAGAGACACAGAGACAGAGACACGGAGACAGAGACACAGAGACAGAGACACAGAGACAGAGACATAGAGACAGAGACACAGAGACAGAGACACAGAGACAGAGACACAGAGACAGAGACAGAGAGACAGGGACACAGAGACGGAGACACAGACAGAGAAACACAGAGAAGGAGACACAGGTATAGAGACACAGAGACAGACAGACAGAGAAAGAGAAACAGAGACAGAGACACAGAGAGAGAAACACAGAGAAGGAGACACAGGTGTAGAGACACAGAGACAGAGACACAGAGAAAGAGAAACAGAGACCGAGAGAGAGACAGAGTCACAGAGACAGATACACAGAAACAGAGACACAGAGACAGAGACAGAGGGACAGGGACACAGAGAGAGAGACTCAGAGACAGAGACACAGAGACAGATTCAGACACAGTGACACAGAGACAGAGTCAGAGGGACAGTGACACAGAGACGGAGACACAGAGGCAGAGACACAGAGACCGACACACAGACACGGAGACGCAGGTACAGAGACACACGGACAGAGGCATAGACACAGAGACAGAGGCACAGAGACAGTGACACATCGACCGAGACACAGAGACAGATACACAGAGATAGAGGCACAGAGACAGAGACACAGGGACGGAGACACGGAGACAGGGACACAGAGACAGAGACACAGAGAGAGAAACACAGAGACGGAGATACAGGGACAGAGACACAGAGACAGAGGCACAGAGAAAGAGAAACAGAGACAGAGACAGACACATAGAGGCAGAGACACAGAGACAGCGACACAGAGACGCAGAGACAGAAACACAGAGACCGTGACACAGGGAGAGAGAAACAGAGACATAGACACAGAGACAGAGACAGAGACAGAGACAGAGGGACAGGGACACAGAGAGAGAGACACAGAGACAGAGACACAAAGACAGAGATACAGAGACAGAGACACAGAGACGCAGAGACAGAGACGCAGAGACCGTCACACAGGGAGACAGAGACAGAGGCATAAACACAGAGGCAGAGACACAGAGAGAGAGATTAAGAGACAGAGACTCAGAGACAGAGACACAGAGACAGTGACGGAGACACAGAGACAGAGACACAGAGACAGATACACAGAGACAGAGGCACAGAGACAGTGACACAGGGACGGAGACACGGAGACAGAGACACAGAGACGGAGACTCAGGGACAGAGACACAGAGACAGAGACACAGAGAAAGAGAAACAGAAACAGAGACAGAGACATAGAGACAGAGACACAGAGACAGAGAAGCAGAGACAGATACACAGAGACAGAGACACAGAGACACAGAGACAGAGACACAGAGACAGGGACACAGAGACAGAGACACAGAGAGAGAAACACAGAGACGGAGATACAGGGACAGAGACACAGAGAAAGAGAAACAGAGACAGGGACAGACACATAGAGACAGAGACACAGAGACAGAGACAGAGGCATAGACACAGAGGCAGAGGCACAGAGACAGAGACACATAGAGTGAGACACAGAGACCTATTCACGGAGACGGAGACACAGGGACAGAGACGCAGAGACAGGGACAAAGTGAGAGAGACAGAGACATAGACACAGAGACAGAGACAGAGACAGAGACAGAGGGACAGGGACACAGAGAGAGAGACACAGAGACAGAGACACAAAGACAGAGATACAGAGACAGAGACACAGAGACGCAGAGACAGAGACGCAGAGACCGTCACACAGGGAGACAGAGACAGAGGCATAAACACAGAGGCAGAGACACAGAGAGAGAGATTAAGAGACAGAGACTCAGAGACAGAGACACAGAGACAGTGACGGAGACACAGAGACAGAGACACAGAGACAGATACACAGAGACAGAGGCACAGAGACAGTGACACAGGGACGGAGACACGGAGACAGAGACACAGAGACGGAGACTCAGGGACAGAGACACAGAGACAGAGACACAGAGAAAGAGAAACAGAAACAGAGACAGAGACATAGAGACAGAGACACAGAGACAGAGAAACAGAGACAGATACACAGAGACAGAGACACAGAGACACAGAGACAGAGACACAGAGACAGGGACACAGAGACAGAGACACAGAGAGAGAAACACAGAGACGGAGATACAGGGACAGAGACACAGAGAAAGAGAAACAGAGACAGGGACAGACACATAGAGACAGAGACACAGAGACAGAGACAGAGGCATAGACACAGAGGCAGAGGCACAGAGACAGAGACACAAAGAGTGAGACACACAGACCTATTCACGGAGACGGAGACACAGGGACAGAGACGCAGAGACAGGGACAAAGTGAGAGAGACAGAGACACACAGACGGAGACACAGGGACATAGACAAAGAGATAGAGACACAGAGCCATGGACATAGAGACAGAGACACCGATACTGAGACACAGAGGCAGAGACACAGAGACCGACACACAGAGACGGAGACGCAGGTACAGAGACACACGGACAGAGGCATAGACACAGAGACAGGGACACAGAGACAGAGACACAGAGAGAGAGAGACAGAGACAGAGAGACAGAGACACAGAGACAGGGACACGGAGGCAGAGACACAGAGACAGAGAGACAGAGACAGAGGCATAGACACAGAGGCAGAGGCACAGAGACAGAGACACATAGACCGAGACACAGAGACCTATTCACGGAGACGGAGACACAGGGACAGAGACGCAGAGACAGGGACACAGAGACAGAGATTCAGAGACAGTGACACAGAGACAGAGACACAGAGACAGAGACACAGAGACAGAGACACAGAGACAGAGACACAGAGACAGAGACACAGAGACAGAGACACAGAGACAGAGACACAGAGACAGAGAAACAGAGACAGACACACAGAGAGAGAAACACAGAGAAGGAGACACAGGTGTAGAGACACAGAGACGGAGACACAGAGAAAGAGAAACAGAGACCGAGAGAGAGACAGAGTCACAGAGAGAGATACACAGAAACAGAGACACAGAGACAGAGACAGTGGGACAGGGACACAGAGAGAGAGACTCAGAGACAGAGACACAGAGACGCAGAGACAGAAACACAGAGACCGTGACACAGGGAGAGAGAAACAGAGACATAGACACAGAGACAGAGACAGAGACAGAGACAGAGGGACAGGGACACAGAGAGAGAGACTCAGAGACAGAGACACAGAGACAGAGATTCAGACACAGTGACACAGAGACAGAGTCAGAGGGACAGTGAAGCAGAGACGGAGACACAGGGACAGATACACAGAGACAGAGACACAGAGACGCAGAGACAGAAACACAGAGACCGTGACACAGGGAGAGAGAAACAGAGACGTAGACACAGAGACAGAGACAGAGACAGAGACACAGAGACAGAGACACAGAGACAGAGACACAGAGACAGCGACACAGAGACAAAGTAACAGAGACAGAGACACAGAGACAGAGACACAGAGGCAGAGACACAGAGACAGAGACACAGAGACAGAGACACAGAGACAGAGACACAGAGACAGAGACACAGAGACAGAGACACAGAGACAGAGACACAGAGACAGAGACACAGAGACAGAGACACAGAGACAGAGACACAGAGACAGAGATTCAGACACAGTGACACAGAGACAGAGTCAGAGGGACCGTGACACAGGGACAGAGACACCGACACAGAGACACAGGGGCAGAGACATAGAGACCGACATACAGAGACGGAGACACAGGTACAGAGGCACACGGACAGAGGCATAGACACAGAGACAGGGACACAGAGACAGAGACACAGAGAGAGAGAGACAGAGACAGAGAGACAGAGACACAGAGACAGAGACACGGAGGCAGAGAGACAGAGACAGAGAGACAGAGACAGAGGCATAGACACAGAGGCAGATTCACAGAGACAGAGACACAGAGACAGAGACATAATGGCAGAAATACAGAGACAGAGACACAGAGACAGAGACGCAGAGACGGAGACACAGCGACAGAGACACAGAGACAGAGACACAGAGACCGAGACAGAGGCACAGAGACAGAGACACGGAGACAGAGACACAGAGACAGTGACACAGAGAAGGGAAAACAGGCACAGAGACACCGAGACAGAGACACAGAGACAGAGACACAGAGACAGAGATACGGGACAGATACACAGAGACGCAGAGACAGAAACAGAGAGACCGTGACACAGGGAGAGAGAAACAGAGACGTAGACACAGAGACAGAGACAGAGACAGAGACACAGAGACAGATACACAGAGACAGAGACACAGAGACAGAGACACAGAGACAGGGACACAGAGACGCAGAGACAGAAACACAGAGACCGTGACACAGGGAGAGAGAAACGGAGACGTAGACACAGAGACAGAGACAGAGACAGAGACAGAGACACAGAGACAGAGACACAGAGACAGCGACACAGAGACAAAGCCACAGAGACAGAGACACAGAGACAGAGACACAGAGGCAGAGACACAGAGAGAGAGACACAGAGACGTAGACACAGAGACAGAGACAGAGACAGAGACACAGAGACAGATACACAGAGACAGAGAAACAGAGACAGCGACACAGAGACAGAGACACAGAGACAGAGACACAGAGGCAGAGACACAGAGACAGAGACACAGAGACAGAGACACAGAGACAGAGACACAGAGACAGAGACAGAGAGACAGAGACACAGAGAAAGAGATTCAGACACAGTGACACAGAGACAGAGTCAGAGGGACAGAGATACAGAGACGGAGACACAGGGCCAGAGACACAGAGACAGAAACACAGAGACAGATTCACAGAGACAGAGACACAGAGACAGAGACATAAGGACGGAGACAGGGACATGGTGACACAGACACAGAGACAGAGACACACAGACAGTGACACAGAGACGGAGACACAGAGACAGAGACAGAGACAGAGACAGAGACAGAGACAGAGACAGAGACAGAGACACAGAGACAGAGACAGAGACAGAGACACAGAGACAGAGACACAGAGACAGAGACAAAGAGACAGAGACACAGAGACAGAGACACAGAGAAGGAGACACAGGTATAGAGACACAGAGACAGAGACACAGAGAAAGAGAAACAGAGACAGAGACACAGAGAGAGAAACACAGAGAAGGAGACACAGGTATAGAGACACAGAGACAGAGACACAGAGAAAGAGAAACAGAGACCGAGAGAGAGACAGAGTCACAGTGACAGAGACACAGAGACAGAGACACAGAGACAGAGACACAGAGACAGAGACACAGAGACAGAGACACAGAGACAGAGACACAGAGACAGAGACACAGAGACAGAGACACAGAGACAGAGACACAGAGACAGAGACACAGAGACAGAGACAAAGAGACAGAGACACAGAGACAGAGACACAGAGAAGGAGACACAGGTATAGAGACACAGAGACAGAGACACAGAGAAAGAGAAACAGAGACAGAGACACAGAGAGAGAAACACAGAGAAGGAGACACAGGTATAGAGACACAGAGACAGAGACACAGAGAAAGAGAAACAGAGACCGAGAGAGAGACAGAGTCACAGTGACAGAGACACAGAGACAGAGACACAGAGACAGAGACACAGAGACAGAGACACAGAGACAGAGACACAGAGACAGAGACACAGAGACAGAGACACAGAGACAGAGACACAGAGACAGAGACACAGAGACAGAGACACAGAGACAGAGACACAGAGACAGAGACACAGAGACAGAGACACAGAGACGGAGACAGAGTCAGAGACAGAGACAGAGAGACAGAGACAGAGACACAGAGACAGAGGCACAGAGACAGATATTCAGACACAGTGACACAGAGACAGAGTCAGAGGGACAGAGATACAGAGACGGAGACACAGGGCCAGAGACACAGAGACAGAAACACAGAGACAGATTCACAGAGACAGAGATACAGAGACAGAGACATAAGGACGGACACAGGGACACGGTGACACAGACACAGAGACCGACACACAGAGAAAGAGATTCAGACACAGTGACACAGAGACAGAGTCCGAGGGACAGTGACACAGGGACAGAGACACCGAATCAGAGACACAGAGGCAGAGACATAGAGACCGACACACAGAGACGGAGACACAGGTACAGAGACACACGGACAGAGGCATAGACACAGAGACAGGGACACAGAGACAGAGACACAGAGAGAGAGAGAGAGAGACACAGAGACAGAGACACGGAGGCAGAGAGACAGAGACAGAGAGACAGAGACAGAGGCATAGACACAGAGGCAGAGGCACAGAGACAGAGACACATAGACCGAGACACAGAGACAGAGACACAGAGACAGAGACACAGAGACAGAGACACAGAGACAGAGACACAGAGACAGAGACACAGAGACAGAGACACAGAGACAGAGACACAGAGACAGAGACACAGAGACAGAGACACAGAGACAGAGGCACAGAGACAGAGACACAGAGACAGAGACACAGAGACAGAGACACAGTGACATAAACACAAAGACTGAGACACAGAGACAGAGATTCAGAGACAGAGACTCAGAGACAGAGACACAGAGACAGTGACGGAGACACAGAGACAGAGACACAGAGACAGATTCACAGAGACAGAGGCACGGAGGCAGAGACACACGGACAGAGGCATAGACACAGAGACAGGGATACAGAGACAGAGACACAGAGAGAGAGAGACAGAGACAGAGAGACAGAGACACAGAGACAGAGACACGGAGGCAGAGACACAGAGACAGAGAGACAGAGACAGAGGCATAGACACAGAGGCAGAGGCACAGAGACAGAGACACATAGACCGAGACACAGAGACCTATTCACGGAGACGGAGACACACGGACAGAGACGCAGAGACAGGGACAAAGTGAGAGAGACAGAGACACAGAGACGGAGACACAGGGACAGAGACACAGAGATAGAGACACAGAGTCATGGACATAGAGACAGAAACACCGATACTGAGACACAGAGACCGACACACAGAGACGGAGACACAGGTACAGAGACACACGGACAGAGGCATAGACACAGAGACAGGGATACAGAGACAGAGACACTGAGAGAGAGAGAGACAGAGACAGAGAGACAGAGACAGAGAGACAGAGACAGAGAGACAGAGACAGAGAGACAGAGACAGAGAGACAGAGAGACAGAGACACAGAGACAGAGACACGGAGGCAGAGACACAGAGACAGAGAGACAGAGACAGAGGCATAGACACAGAGGCAGAGGCACAGAGACAGAGACACATAGAGCGAGACACAGAGACCTATTCACGGAGACGGAGACACAGGGACAGAGACGCAGAGACAGGGACAAAGTGAGAGAGACAGAGACACAGAGACGGAGACACAGGGACATAGACACAGAGATAGAGACACAGAGTCATGGACATAGAGACAGAGACACCGATACTGAGACACAGAGGCAGAGACACAGAGACCGACACCCAGAGACGGAGACGCAGGTACAGAGACACACGGACAGAGGCATAGACACAGAGACAGAGACACAGAGACAGAGACACAGAGAGAGAGACACAGACACAGCGACACAGAGACAAAGTCACAGAGACAGAGACACAGAGACAGAGACACAGAGGCAGAGACACAGAGACAGAGACACAGAGACAGAGACACAGAGACAGAGACACAGAGACAGAGACACAGAGACAGAGACACAGAGACAGAGATTCAGACACAGTGACACAGAGACAGAGTCAGAGGGACAGTGACACAGGGACAGAGACACCTATACAGAGACACAGGGGCAGAGACATAGAGACCGACACACAGAGACCGAGACACAGGTACAGAGACACACGGACAGAGGCATAGACACAGAGACAGGGACACAGAGACAGAGACACAGAGAGAGAGAGACGGAGACAGAGAGACAGAGACACAGAGACAGAGACACAGAGACAGAGACACGGAGGCAGAGAGACAGAGACAGAGAGACAGAGACAGAGGCATAGACACAGAGGCAGATTCACAGAGACAGAGACACAGAGACAGAGACATAATGACAGAAATACAGAGACAGAGACACAGAGACAGAGACGCAGAGACGGAGACACAGCGACAGAGACACAGAGACAGAGACACAGAGACCGAGACAGAGGCACAGAGACAGAGACACGGAGACAGAGACACAGAGACAGTGACACAGAGGAGGGGACACAGGGACAGAGACACCGAGACAGAGACACAGAGACAGAGACACAGAGACAGAGATACAGGACAGATACACAGAGACGCAGAGACAGAAACACAGAGACCGTGACACAGGGAGAGAGAAACAGAGACGTAGACACAGAGACAGAGACAGAGACAGAGACACAGAGACAGATACACAGAGACAGAGAAACAGAGACAGCGACACAGAGACAGAGACACAGAGACAGAGACACAGAGACAGAGACACAGAGGCAGAGACACAGAGACAGAGACACAGAGACAGAGACACAGAGACAGAGACACAGAGACAGAGACACAGAGAAAGAGATTCAGACACAGTGACACAGAGACAGAGTCAGAGGGACAGAGATACAGAGACGGAGACACAGGGCCAGAGACACAGAGACAGAAACACAGAGACAGATTCACAGAGACAGAGACACAGAGACAGAGACATAAGGACGGAGACAGGGACACGGTGACACAGACACAGAGACAGAGACACAGAGACAGAGACACAGAGACAGAGACACAGAGACAGAGACACAGAGACAGAGACACAGAGACAGAGACACAGAGACAGAGACACAGAGACAGAGACACAGAGACAGAGACACAGGGACAGAGACACAGAGACAGAGACACAGAGACGGAGACAGAGACAGAGACAGAGACAGAGAGACAGAGACAGAGACACAGAGACAGAGGCACAGAGACAGATATTCAGACACAGTGACACAGAGACAGAGTCAGAGGGACAGAGATACAGAGACGGAGACACAGGGCCAGAGACACAGAGACAGAAACACAGAGACAGATTCACAGAGACAGAGATACAGAGACAGAGACATAAGGACGGACACAGGGACACGGTGACACAGACACAGAGACCGACACACAGAGACGGAGACACAGGTACAGAGACACACGGACAAAGGCATAGACACAGTGACTGGAACACAGAGACAGAGACACAGAGAGAGAGAGACAGAGACAGCGAGACAGAGACACAGAGACAGAGACACGGAGGCAGAGACGCAGAGACAGAGACACAGAGACAGAGACACAGAGGCAGAGGCACAGAGACAGAGACACATAGACCGAGACACAGAGACGGAGACAGAGACACAGAGACAGAGAAAGAAGAGACAGATACAAAGAGATAGAGGCACAGAGACAGAGACAGAGATACAGGGACGGAGACACGGAGACAGAGACACAGAGACAGACACACAGGGACGGAGACAGAGACACAGAGACGGAGACACAGGGACAGAGACACAGAGACAGAGACACAGAGAAAGAGAAACAGAGACAGAGACAGAGACAGAGACAGAGACAGAGAGACAGAGACAGAGACACAGAGAAAGAGGCACAGAGACAGATATTCAGACACAGTGACACAGAGACAGAGTCAGAGGGACAGAGATACAGAGACGGAGACACAGGGCCAGAGACACAGAGACAGAAACACAGAGACAGATTCACAGAGACAGAGACACAGAGACAGAGACATAAGGACGGAGACAGGGACACGGTGACACAGACACAGAGACAGAGACACACAGACAGTGACACAGAGACGGAGACACAGAGACAGAGACAGAGACAGAGACAGAGACAGAGACACAGAGACAGAGATAGAGACACAGAGACAGGGACACAGAGACAGAGACAAAGAGACAGAGACACAGAGACAGAGACACAGAGACAGAGACACAGAGACAGAGACACAGAGAAAGAGATTCAGACACAGTGACACAGAGACAGAGTCAGAGGGACAGTGACACAGGGACAGAGACACCGAATCAGAGACACAGAGGCAGAGACACGGACACAGAGACACAGAGACAGATACACAGCGATAGAGGCACAGAGACAGAGACAGAGACACAGGGACGGAGACACGGAGACAGAGACACAGAGACGGAGACTCAGGGACAGAGACACAGACACAGAGACACAGAGAAAGAGGAACAGAGACAGAGACAGAGACATAGAGACAGAGACACAGAGACAGAGACACAGAGACAGATACACAGAGACAGAGACACAGAGACAGAGACACAGAGACAGAGACACAGAGACAGGGACACAGAGACAGAGACACAGAGAGAGAAACACAGAGACAGAGACACAGAGACAGAGACACAGAGACAGAGACACAGAGACAGAGACACAGAGACAGAGACACAGAGACAGAGACACAGAGACAGAGACACAGAGACAGAGACACAGAGACAGAGACACAGAGACGCAGAGACAGAAACACAGAGACCGTGACACAGGGAGAGAGAAACAGAGACAGAGACAGAGACAGAGACAGAGACAGAGGGACAGGGACACAGAGAGAGAGACTCAGAGACAGAGACACAGAGACAGAGATTCAGACACAGTGACACAGAGACAGAGTCAGAGGGACAGTGAAGCAGAGACGGAGACACAGGGACAGATACACAGAGACAGAGACACAGAGACGCAGAGACAGAAACGCAGAGACCGTGACACAGGGAGAGAGAAACAGAGACGTAGACACAGAGACAGAGACAGAGACAGAGACACAGAGACAGATACACAGAGACAGAGACACAGAGAAAGAGAAACAGAGACAGAGACAGACACATAGAGACAGAGACACAGAGACAGAGACACAGAGACAGAGACACAGAGACAGAGACACAGAGATAGAGACACAGAGACTGAGACACAGAGACAGAGACACATAGACCGAGACACAGAGTCCTATTCACGGAGACGGAGACACAGGGACAGAGACGCAGAGACGGGGACAAAGTGAGAGAGACAGAGACACAGAGACGGAGACACAGGGACAGAGACACAGAGATAGAGACACAGAGTCATGGACATAGAGACAGAGACACCGATACTGAGACACAGAGGCAGATACACAGAGACCGACACACAGAGACGGAGACACAGGTACAGAGACACACGGACAAAGGCATAGACACAGAGACTGGAACACAGAGACAGAGACACAGAGAGAGAGAGACAGAGACAGCGAGACAGAGACACAGAGACAGAGACACGGAGGCAGAGACGCAGAGACAGAGACACAGGGACAGAGACACAGAGGCAGAGGCACAGAGACAGAGACATATAGACCGAGACACAGAGACGGAGACAGAGACACAGAGACAGAGAAAAAAGAGACAGATACAAAGAGATAGAGGCACAGAGACAGAGACAGAGATACAGGGACGGAGACACGGAGACAGAGACACAGAGACAGACACACAGGGACGGAGACAGAGACACAGAGACGGAGACACAGGGACAGAGACACAGAGACAGAGACACAGAGAAAGAGAAACAGAGACAGAGACAGAGACAGAGACAGAGAGACAGAGACAGAGACACAGAGAAAGAGGCACAGAGACAGATATTCAGACACAGTGACACAGAGACAGAGTCAGAGGGACGGAGATACAGAGACGGAGACACAGTGCCAGAGACACAGAGGCAGAAACACAGAGACAGATTCACAGAGACAGAGACACAGAGACAGAGACATAAGGACGGAGACAGGGACACGGTGACACAGACACAGAGACAGAGACACACAGACAGTGACACAGAGACGGAGACACAGAGACAGAGACAGAGACAGAGAAAGAGACAGAGACAGAGACACAGGGACTGAGACAGAGACACAGAGACAGAGACACAGAGACAGAGACAAAGAGACAGAGACACAGAGACAGAGACACAGAGACAGAGACACAGAGACAGAGACACAGAGACAGAGACACAGAGACAGAGACACAGAGACAGAGACACAGAGACAGAGACACAGAGAAAGAGATTCAGACAGAGTGACACAGAGACAGAGTCAGAGGGACAGTGACACAGGGACAGAGACACCGAATCAGAGACACAGAGGCAGAGACATAGAGACCGACACACAGAGACGGAGACACAGGTACAGAGACACACGGACAGAGGCATAGACACAGAGACAGGGACACAGAGACAGAGACACAGAGAGAGAGAGACAGAGAAAGAGAGACAGAGACACAGAGACAGAGACACGGAGGCAGAGAGACAGAGACAGAGAGACAGAGACAGAGGCATAGACACAGCGGCAGAGGCACAGAGACAGAGACACATAGACCGAGACACAGAGACGGAGAGACAGAAACGCGGAGACCGTGACACAGGGAGAGAGAAACAGAGACGTAGACACAGAGACAGAGACAGAGACAAAGACGCAGAGGCAGAGACACAGAGACAGAGACAGAGACAGAGATACAGAGGCAGAGACACAGAGACAGAGACACAGAGACAGAGACACAGAGACAGAGACACAGAGACAGAGACACAGAGACAGAGACACAGAGACAGAGACACAGAGACAGAGACACAGAGACAGAGACACAGAGACAGCGACGCAGAGACAGAGACACAGAGCGAGAAACACGGAGACGGTGATACAGGGACAGAGACACAGAGACAGAGACACAGAGACAGAGACACAGAGACAGAGACACAGAGACAGAGACACAGAGACAGAGACACAGAGACCGAGACAGAGGCACAGAGACAGAGACGCGGAGACAGAGACACAGAGACAGTGACACAGAGGAGGGGACACAGGGACAGAGACACCGAGACAGAGACACAGAGAGAGAGACACAGAGACAGAGACACAGAGATGGAGATACAGGGCTGATACACAGAGACAGAGACACAGAGACGCAGAGACAGAAACACAGAGACCGTGACACATGGAGAGAGAAACAGAGACGTAGACACAGAGACAGAGACAGAGACAGAGACACAGAGACAGATACACAGAGACAGAGACACAGAGACAGCGACACAGAGACAGAGACACAGAGACAGAGACACAGAGGCAGAGACACAGAGACAGAGACACAGAGACAGAGACACAGAGACGGAGACACAGAGACAGACACACAGAGACAGAGACACAGTGACATAAACACAAAGACAGAGACACTGAGACAGAGATTCAGAGACAGCGACTCAGAGACAGAGACACAGAGACAGTGACGGACACACAGAGACAGAGACACAGAGACAGATACACAGAGACAGAGGCACGGAGACAGAGACACACGGACAGAGGCATAGACACAGAGACAGCGATACAGAGACAGAGACACAGAGAGAGAGAGACAGAGACAGAGAGACAGAGACACAGAGACAGAGACACGGAGGCAGAGACACAGAGACAGAGAGACAGAGACAGAGGCATAGACACAGAGGCAGAGGCACAGAGACAGAGACACATAGACCGAGACACAGAGACCTATTCACGGAGACGGAGACACAGGGACAGAGACGCAGAGACAGGGACAAAGTGAGAGAGACAGAGACACAGAGACGGAGACACAGGGACAGAGACACAGAGATAGAGACACAGAGTCATGGACATAGAGACAGAGACACCGATACTGAGACACAGAGGCAGAGACACAGAGACCGACACACAGAGACGGAGACACAGGTACAGAGACACACGGACAAAGGCATAGACACAGAGACTGGAACACAGAGACAGAGACACAGAGAGAGAGAGACAGAGACAGCGAGACAGAGACACAGAGACAGAGACACGGAGGCAGAGACGCAGAGACAGAGACACAGAGACAGAGACACAGAGGCAGAGGCACAGAGACAGAGACACATAGACCGAGACACAGAGACGGAGACAGAGACACAGAGACAGAGAAAAAAGAGACAGATACAAAGAGATAGAGGCACAGAGACAGAGACAGAGACACAGTGACGGAGACACGGAGACAGAGACACAGAGACAGACACACAGGGACGGAGACAGAGACACAGAGACGGAGACGCAGGGACAGAGACACAGAGACAGAGACACAGAGAAAGAGAAACAGAGACAGAGACAGAGACAGAGACAGAGACAGAGAGACAGAGACAGAGACACAGAGAAAGAGGCACAGAGACAGATATTCAGACACAGTGACACAGAGACAGAGTCAGAGGGACAGAGATAAAGAGACGGAGACACAGGGCCAGAGACACAGAGACAGAAACACAGAGACAGATTCACAGAGACAGAGACACAGAGACAGAGACATAAGGACGGAGACAGGGACACGGTGACACAGACACAGAGACAGAGACACACAGACAGTGACACAGAGACGGAGACACAGAGACAGAGACAGAGACAGAGACAGAGACAGAGACAGAGACAGAGACAGAGACAGAGACAGAGACACAGGGACAGAGACAGAGACACAGAGACAGAGACAAAGAGACAGAGACACAGAGACAGAGACACAGAGACAGAGACACAGAGACAGAGACACAGAGAAAGAGATTCAGACACAGTGACACAGAGACAGAGTCAGAGGGACAGTGACACAGGGACGGAGACACCGAATCAGAGACACAGAGGCAGAGACATAGAGACCGACACACAGAGACGGAGACACGGGTACAGAGACACACGGACAGAGGCATAGACACAGAGACAGGGACACAGAGACAGAGACACAGAGAGAGAGAGACAGAGAAAGAGAGACAGAGACACAGAGACAGAGACACGGAGGCAGAGAGACAGAGACAGAGAGACAGAGACAGAGGCATAGACACAGCGGCAGACGCACAGAGACAGAGGCACATAGACCGAGACACAGAGACGGAGACAGAGACACAGAGACAGAGAAAAAAGAGACAGATACACTGAGGCAGAGACACGGACACAGAGACACAGAGACAGATACACAGAGATAGAGGCACAGAGACAGAGACAGAGAGACAGAGACACAGAGACAGGGACACAGAGACAGAGACACAGGGACAGAGACAGAGACACAGAGACAGAGACACAGAGACAGAGACACAGAGACAGAGACACAGAGACAGAGACACAGAGACCGAGACAGAGGCACAGAGACAGAGACGCGGAGACGGAGACACGGAGACAGAGACACAGAGACGGAGACTCAGGGACAGAGACACAGAGACAGAGACACAGAGAAAGAGAAACAGAGACAGAGACAGAGACATAGAGACAGAGACACAGAGACAGAGACACAGAGACAGATACACAGAGACAGAGACACAGAGACAGAGACACAGAGACAGAGACACAGAGACAGGGACACAGAGAGAGAGACACAGAGAGAGAAACACAGAGACGGAGATACAGGGACAGAGACACAGAGACAGAGACACAGAGAAAGAGAAACAGAGACAGAGACAGACACATAGAGACAGAGACACAGAGACAGAGACACAGAGACAGAGACACAGAGACAGAGACACAGAGACGCAGAGACAGAAACACAGAGACCGTGACACAGGGAGGGAGAAACAGAGACATAGACACAGAGACAGGGACAGAGACAGAGACAGAGACACAGGGACAGAGACAGAGACACAGAGACAGAGACACAGAGACAGAGACAAAGAGACAGAGACACAGAGACAGAGACACAGAGACAGAGACACAGAGACAGAGACACAGAGAAAGAGATTCAGACACAGTGACACAGAGACAGAGTCAGAGGGACAGTGACACAGGGACGGAGACACCGAATCAGAGACACAGAGGCAGAGACATAGAGACCGACACACAGAGACGGAGACACGGGTACAGAGACACACGGACAGAGGCATAGACACAGAGACAGGGACACAGAGACAGAGACACAGAGAGAGAGAGACAGAGAAAGAGAGACAGAGACACAGAGACAGAGACACGGAGGCAGAGAGACAGAGACAGAGAGACAGAGACAGAGGCATAGACACAGCGGCAGACGCACAGAGACAGAGGCACATAGACCGAGACACAGAGACGGAGACAGAGACACAGAGACAGAGAAAAAAGAGACAGAGACACTGAGGCAGAGACACGGACACAGAGACACAGAGACAGATACACAGAGATAGAGGCACAGAGACAGAGACAGAGAGACAGAGACACAGAGACAGGGACACAGAGACAGAGACACAGGGACAGAGACAGAGACACAGAGACAGAGACACAGAGACAGAGACACAGAGACAGAGACACAGAGACAGAGACACAGAGACCGAGACAGAGGCACAGAGACAGAGACGCGGAGACGGAGACACGGAGACAGAGACACAGAGACGGAGACTCAGGGACAGAGACACAGAGACAGAGACACAGAGAAAGAGAAACAGAGACAGAGACAGAGACATAGAGACAGAGACACAGAGACAGAGACACAGAGACAGATACACAGAGACAGAGACACAGAGACAGAGACACAGAGACAGAGACACAGAGACAGGGACACAGAGAGAGAGACACAGAGAGAGAAACACAGAGACGGAGATACAGGGACAGAGACACAGAGACAGAGACACAGAGAAAGAGAAACAGAGACAGAGACAGACACATAGAGACAGAGACACAGAGACAGAGACACAGAGACAGAGACACAGAGACAGAGACACAGAGACGCAGAGACAGAAACACAGAGACCGTGACACAGGGAGGGAGAAACAGAGACATAGACACAGAGACAGGGACAGAGACAGAGACAGAGACAGAGGGACAGGGACACAGAGAGAGAGACTCAGAGACAGACACACAGAGACAGAGACACAGTGACATAAACACAAAGACAGAGACACTGAGACAGAGATTCAGAGACAGCGACTCAGAGACAGAGACACAGAGACAGTGACGGACACACAGAGACAGAGACACAGAGACAGATACACAGAGACAGAGGCACGGAGACAGAGACACACGGACAGAGGCATAGACACAGAGACAGCGATACAGAGACAGAGACACAGAGAGAGAGAGACAGAGACAGAGAGACAGAGACACAGAGACAGAGACACGGAGGCAGAGACACAGAGACAGAGAGACAGAGACAGAGGCATAGACACAGAGGCAGAGGCACAGAGACAGAGACACATAGACCCAGACACAGAGACCTATTCACGGAGACGGAGACACAGGGACAGAGACGCAGAGACAGGGACAAAGTGAGAGAGACAGAGACACAGAGACGGAGACACAGGGACAGAGACACAGAGATAGAGACACAGAGTCATGGACATAGAGACAGAGACACCGATACTGAGACACAGAGGCAGAGACACAGAGACCGACACACAGAGACGGAGACACAGGTACAGAGACACACGGACAAAGGCATAGACACAGAGACTGGAACACAGAGACAGAGACACAGAGAGAGAGAGACAGAGACAGCGAGACAGAGACACAGAGACAGAGACACGGAGGCAGAGACGCAGAGACAGAGACACAGAGACAGAGACACAGAGGCAGAGGCACAGAGACAGAGACACATAGACCGAGACACAGAGACGGAGACAGAGACACAGAGACAGAGAAAAAAGAGACAGATACAAAGAGATAGAGGCACAGAGACAGAGACAGAGACACAGTGACGGAGACACGGAGACAGAGACACAGAGACAGACACACAGGGACGGAGACAGAGACACAGAGACGGAGACACAGGGACAGAGACACAGAGACAGAGACACAGAGAAAGAGAAACAGAGACAGAGACAGAGACAGAGACAGAGACAGAGAGACAGAGACAGAGACACAGAGAAAGAGGCACAGAGACAGATATTCAGACACAGTGACACAGAGACAGAGTCAGAGGGACAGAGATAAAGAGACGGAGACACAGGGCCAGAGACACAGAGACAGAAACACAGAGACAGATTCACAGAGACAGAGACACAGAGACAGAGACATAAGGACGGAGACAGGGACACGGTGACACAGACACAGAGACAGAGACACACAGACAGTGACACAGAGACGGAGACACAGAGACAGAGACAGAGACAGAGACAGAGACAGAGACAGAGACAGAGACAGAGACAGAGACACAGGGACAGAGACAGAGACACAGAGACAGAGACACAGAGACAGAGACAAAGAGACAGAGACACAGAGACAGAGACACAGAGACAGAGACACAGAGACAGAGACACAGAGAAAGAGATTCAGACACAGTGACACAGAGACAGAGTCAGAGGGACAGTGACACAGGGACGGAGACACCGAATCAGAGACACAGAGGCAGAGACATAGAGACCGACACACAGAGACGGAGACACGGGTACAGAGACACACGGACAGAGGCATAGACACAGAGACAGGGACACAGAGACAGAGACACAGAGAGAGAGAGACAGAGAAAGAGAGACAGAGACACAGAGACAGAGACACGGAGGCAGAGAGACAGAGACAGAGAGACAGAGACAGAGGCATAGACACAGCGGCAGACGCACAGAGACAGAGGCACATAGACCGAGACACAGAGACGGAGACAGAGACACAGAGACAGAGAAAAAAGAGACAGAGACACTGAGGCAGAGACACGGACACAGAGACACAGAGACAGATACACAGAGATAGAGGCACAGAGACAGAGACAGAGAGACAGAGACACAGAGACAGGGACACAGAGACAGAGACACAGGGACAGAGACAGAGACACAGAGACAGAGACACAGAGACAGAGACACAGAGACAGAGACACAGAGACAGAGACACAGAGACCGAGACAGAGGCACAGAGACAGAGACGCGGAGACGGAGACACGGAGACAGAGACACAGAGACGGAGACTCAGGGACAGAGACACAGAGACAGAGACACAGAGAAAGAGAAACAGAGACAGAGACAGAGACATAGAGACAGAGACACAGAGACAGAGACACAGAGACAGATACACAGAGACAGAGACACAGAGACAGAGACACAGAGACAGAGACACAGAGACAGGGACACAGAGAGAGAGACACAGAGAGAGAAACACAGAGACGGAGATACAGGGACAGAGACACAGAGACAGAGACACAGAGAAAGAGAAACAGAGACAGAGACAGACACATAGAGACAGAGACACAGAGACAGAGACACAGAGACAGAGACACAGAGACAGAGACACAGAGACGCAGAGACAGAAACACAGAGACCGTGACACAGGGAGGGAGAAACAGAGACATAGACACAGAGACAGGGACAGAGACAGAGACAGAGACAGAGGGACAGGGACACAGAGAGAGAGACTCAGAGACAGAGACACAGAGACAGAGATTCAGACACAGTGACACAGAGACAGAGTCAGAGGGACAGTCAAGCCGAGACGGAGACACAGGGACAGATACACAGAGACAGAGACACAGAGACGCAGAGACAGAAACGCAGAGACCGTGACACAGGGAGAGAGAAACAGAGACGTAGACACAGAGACAGAGACAGAGACAGAGACACAGAGGCAGAGACACAGAGACAGAGACAGAGACAGAGACAGAGACAGAGGCAGAGACAGAGACAGAGACACAGAGACAGAGACAGAGACACAGAGACAGAGACACAGAGACAGAGACAAAGTGACAGAGACACAGAGACAGAGACACAGAGAAGGAGGCACAGGTATAGAGATACAGAGACAGAGACACAGAGAAAGAGAAACAGAGACAGAGACACAGAGAGAGAAACACAGAGAAGGAGACACAGGTATAGAGACACATAGACAGAGACACAGAGAAAGAGAAACAGAGACCGAGAGAGAGACAGAGTCACAGAGACAGAGACACAGAGACAGAGACACAGAGACAGAGACACAGAGACAGAGACACAGAGACAGAGACACAGAGACAGAGACACAGAGACAGAGACACAGAGACAGAGACACAGAGACAGAGACACAGAGACAGAGACACAGAGACAGAGACACAGAGACAGAGACACAGAGACAGAGACACAGAGACAGAGACACAGAGACAGAGACACAGAGACAGGGACACAGAGACAGAGACACAGAGACGGAGACAGAGACAGAGACAGAGACAGAGAGACAGAGACAGAGACACAGAGACAGAGGCACAGAGACAGATATTCAGACACAGTGACACAGAGACAGAGTCAGAGGGACAGAGATACAGAGACGGAGACACAGGGCCAGAGACACAGAGACAGAAACACAGAGACAGATTCACAGAGACAGAGATACAGAGACAGAGACATAAGGACGGACACAGGGACACGGTGACACAGACACAGAGACCGACACACAGAGACGGAGACACAGGTACAGAGACACACGGACAAAGGCATAGACACAGAGACTGGAACACAGAGACAGAGACACAGAGAGAGAGAGACAGAGACAGCGAGACAGAGACACAGAGACAGAGACACGGAGGCAGAGACGCAGAGACAGAGACACAGAGACAGAGACAGAGACACAGAGACAGAGAAAAAAGAGACAGATACAAAGAGATAGAGGCACAGAGACAGAGACAGAGATACAGGGACGGAGACACGGAGACAGAGACACAGAGACAGACACACAGGGACGGAGACAGAGACACAGAGACGGAGACACAGGGACAGAGACACAGAGACAGAGACACAGAGAAAGAGAAACAGAGACAGAGACAGAGACAGAGACAGAGACAGAGACAGAGAGACAGAGACAGAGACACAGAGAAAGAGGCACAGAGACAGATATTCAGACACAGTGACACAGAGACAGAGTCAGAGGGACAGAGATACAGAGACGGAGACACAGGGCCAGAGACACAGAGACAGAAACACAGAGACAGATTCACAGAGACAGAGACACAGAGACAGAGACATAAGGACGGAGACAGGGACACAGTGACACAGACACAGAGACAGAGACACACAGACAGTGACACAGAGACGGAGACACAGAGACAGAGACAGAGACAGAGACAGAGACAGAGACAGAGACAGAGACAGAGACAGAGACAGAGACAGAGACAGAGACAGAGACAGAGACAGAGACAGAGACAGAGACACAGAGACAGAGACAGAGACACAGAGACAGAGACACAGAGACAGAGACAAAGAGACAGAGACACAGAGACAGAGACACAGAGACAGAGACACAGAGACAGAGACACAAAGACAGAGACACAGAGACAGAGACACAGAGACAGAGACACAGAGAAAGAGATTCAGACACAGTGACACAGAGACAGAGTCAGAGGGACAGTGACACAGGGACAGAGACACCGAATCAGAGACACAGAGGCAGAGACATAGAGACCGACACACAGAGACGGAGACACAGGTACAGAGACACACGGACAGAGGCATAGACACAGAGACAGGGACACAGAGACAGAGACACAGAGAGAGGGAGACAGAGACAGAGAGACAGAGACACAGAGACAGAGACACGGAGGCAGAGAGACAGAGACAGAGAGACAGAGACAGAGGCATAGACACAGCGGCAGAGGCACAGAGACAGAGACACATAGACCGAGACACAGGGACGGAGACAGAGACACAGAGACAGAGAAAAAAGAGACAGAGACACTGAGGCAGAGACACGGACACAGAGACACAGAGACAGATACACAGAGATAGAGGCACAGAGACAGAGACAGAGACAGAGGGACAGGGACACAGAGAGAGAGACTCAGAGACAGAGACACAGAGACAGAGATTCAGACACAGTGACACAGAGACAGAGTCAGAGGGACAGTGAAGCAGAGACGGAGACACAGGGACAGATACACAGAGACAGAGACACAGAGACGCAGAGACAGAAACGCAGAGACCGTGACACAGGGAGAGAGAAACAGAGACGTAGACACAGAGACAGAGACAGATACACAGAGACAGAGACACAGAGACGCAGAGACAGATACACAGAGACAGAGACACAGAGACAGCGACACAGAGACAGAGACACAGAGACAGAGACACAGAGGCAGAGACACAGAGACAGAGACACAGAGACAGAGACACAGCGACAGAGACACAGAGACAGAGACACAGAGACAGAGACACAGCGACAGAGACACAGAGACAGAGACACAGAGACAGCGACACAGAGACAGAGACACAAAGACAGAGACACAGAGACAGAGACACAGAGACAGAGACACAGAGACAGAGACACAGAGAAAGAGATTCAGACACAGTGACACAGAGACAGAGTCAGAGGGACAGTGACACAGGGACAGAGACACCGAATCAGAGACACAGAGGCAGAGACATAGAGACCGACACACAGAGACGGAGACACAGGTACAGAGACACACGGACAGAGGCATAGACACAGAGACAGGGACACAGAGACAGAGACACAGAGAGAGAGAGACAGAGACAGAGAGACAGAGACACAGAGACAGAGACACGGAGGCAGAGAGACAGAGACAGAGAGACAGAGACAGAGGCATAGACACAGCGGCAGAGGCACAGAGACAGAGACACATAGACCGAGACACAGGGACGGAGACAGAGACACAGAGACAGAGAAAAAAGAGACAGAGACACTGAGGCAGAGACACGGACACAGAGACACAGAGACGGAGACTCTGGGACAGAGACACAGAGACAGAGACACAGAGACAGGGACACAGAGACAGAGACACAGAGAGAGAAACACAGAGACGGAGATACAGGGACAGAGACACAGAGACAGAGACACAGAGAAAGAGAAACAGAGACAGAGACAGACACATAGAGACAGAGACACAGAGACAGAGACACAGAGACAGAGACACAGAGACGCAGAGACAGAAACACAGAGACCGTGACACAGGGAGAGAGAAACAGAGACATAGACACAGCGACAGAGACAGAGACAGAGACAGAGACAGAGGGACAGGGACACAGAGAGAGAGACTCAGAGACAGAGACACAGAGACAGAGATTCAGACACAGTGACACAGAGACAGAGTCAGAGGGACAGTGAAGCAGAGACGGAGACACAGGGACAGATACACAGAGACAGAGACACAGAGGCGCAGAGACAGAAACGCAGAGACCGTGACACAGGGAGAGAGAAACAGAGACGTAGACACAGAGACAGAGACAGAGACACAGAGGCAGAGACACAGAGACAGAGACAGAGACAGAGACACAGAGGCAGAGACACAGAGACAGAGACACAGAGACAGCGACGCAGAGACAGAGACACAGAGCGAGAAACACGGAGACGGAGATACAGGGACAGAGACACAGAGACAGAGACACAGAGACAGAGACACAGAGACAGAGACACAGAGACCGAGACAGAGGCACAGAGACAGAGACGCGGAGACAGAGACACAGAGGCAGTGACACAGAGGAGGGGACACAGGGACAGAGACACCGAGACAGAGACACAGAGAGAGAGACACAGAGACAGAGACACAGAGATGGAGATACAGGGCTGATACACAGAGACAGAGACACAGAGACGCAGAGACAGAAACACAGAGACCGTGACACAGGGGGAGAGAAACAGAGACGTAGACACAGAGACAGAGACAGAGACAGAGGCACAGAGACAGATACACAGAGACAGAGACACAGAGACAGCGACACAGAGACAGAGACACAGAGACAGAGACACAGAGGCAGAGACACAGAGACAGAGACACAGAGACAGAGACACAGAGACAGATACACAGAGACAGAGGCACGGAGACAGAGACACACGGACAGAGGCATAGACACAGAGACAGGGATACAGAGACAGAGACACAGAGAGAGAGAGACAGAGACAGAGAGACAGAGACACAGAGACAGAGACACGGAGGCAGAGACACAGAGACAGAGAGACAGAGGCAGAGGCATAGACACAGAGGCAGAGGCACAGAGACAGAGACACATAGACCGAGACACAGAGACCTATTCACGGAGACGGAGACACAGGGACAGAGACGCAGGGACAGGGACAAAGTGAGAGAGACAGAGACAGAGACAGAGACACATCGGCAGACACACAGAGACAGAGACACAGAGACAGAGACACAGAGACAGAGACACAGAGACAGAGACACAGAGACAGAGACACAGAGACACAGAGACACAGAGACAGGGACACAGAGACAGAGACACAGAGAGAGAAACACGGAGACGGAGATACAGGGACAGAGACACAGAGACAGAGACACAGAGACAGAGACACAGAGACCGAGACAGAGGCACAGATACAGAGACGCGGAGACAGAGACACAGAGACAGTGACACAGAGGAGGGGACACAGGGACAGAGACACCGGGACAGAGACACAGAGACAGAGACACAGAGACAGAGACACAGAGATGGAGATACAGGACAGATACACAGAGACAGAGACACAGAGACGCAGAGACAGAAACACAGAGACCGTGACACAGGGAGAGAGAAACAGAGACGTAGACACATGGACAGTGACAGAGACAGAGACACAGAGACAGATACACAGAGACAGAGACACAGAGACAGCGACACAGAGACAGAGACACAGAGACAGAGACACAGAGGCAGAGACACAGAGACAGAGACACAGAGACAGAGACACAGAGACAGAGACACAGAGACAGAGACACAGAGACAGAGACACAGAGACAGAGACACAGAGACAGAGACACAGAGACAGAGACACAGAGACAGATACATAGAGACAGAGGCACAGAGACAGAGACACAGAGACAGAGACACAGAGACAGAGACACAGAGACAGAGACACTGAGAGAGAGAGACAGAGACAGAGGCACAGAGACACAGAGACAGAGACACAGAGACAGAGATTCAGACACAGTGACACAGAGACAGAGTCAGAGGGACAGTCAAGCCGAGACGGAGACACAGGGACAGATACACAGAGACAGAGACACAGAGACGCAGAGACAGAAACGCAGAGACCGTGACACAGGGAGAGAGAAACAGAGACGTAGACACAGAGACAGAGACAGAGACAGAGACACAGAGGCAGAGACACAGAGACAGAGACAGAGACAGAGACACAGAGGCAGAGACGCAGAGACAGAGACACAGAGACAGAGACACAGAGGCAGAGGCACAGAGACAGAGACACATAGACCGAGACACAGAGACGGAGACAGAGACACAGAGACAGAGAAAAAAGAGACAGATACAAAGAGATAGAGGCACAGAGACAGAGACAGAGACACAGTGACGGAGACACGGAGACAGAGACACAGAGACAGACACACAGGGACGGAGGCAGAGACACAGAGACGGAGACACAGGGACAGAGACACAGAGACAGAGACACAGAGAAAGAGAAACAGAGACAGAGACAGAGACAGAGACAGAGACAGAGAGACAGAGACAGAGACACAGAGAAAGAGGCACAGAGACAGCTATTCAGACACAGTGACACAGAGACAGAGTCAGAGGGACAGAGATACAGAGACGGAGACACAGGGCCAGAGACACAGAGACAGAAACACAGAGACAGATTCACAGAGACAGAGACACAGAGACAGAGACATAAGGACGGAGACAGGGACACGGTGACACAGACACAGAGACAGAGACACACAGACAGTGACACAGAGACGGAGACACAGAGACAGAGACAGAGACAGAGACAGAGACAGAGACAGAGACAGAGACAGAGACAGAGGCAGAGACAGAGACAGAGACACAGAGACAGAGACAGAGACACAGAGACAGAGACACAGAGACAGAGACAAAGAGACAGAGACACAGAGACAGAGACACAGAGAAGGAGGCACAGGTATAGAGATACAGAGACAGAGACACAGAGAAAGAGAAACAGAGACAGAGCCACAGAGAGAGAAACACAGAGAAGGAGACACAGGTATAGAGACACATAGACAGAGACACAGAGAAAGAGAAACAGAGACCGAGAGAGAGACAGAGTCACAGAGACAGAGACACAGAGACAGAGACACAGAGACAGAGACACAGAGACAGAGACACAGAGACAGAGACACAGAGACAGAGACACAGAGACAGAGACACAGAGACAGAGACACAGAGACAGAGACACAGAGACAGAGACACAGAGACAGAGACACAGAGACAGAGACACAGAGACAGAGACACAGAGACAGAGACACAGAGACAGAGACACAGAGACAGAGACACAGAGACAGAGACACAGAGACAGAGACACAGAGACAGGGACACAGAGACAGAGACACAGAGACGGAGACAGAGACAGAGACAGAGACAGAGAGACAGAGACAGAGACACAGAGACAGAGGCACAGAGACAGATATTCAGACACAGTGACACAGAGACAGAGTCAGAGGGACAGAGATACAGAGACGGAGACACAGGGCCAGAGACACAGAGACAGAAACACAGAGACAGATTCACAGAGACAGAGATACAGAGACAGTGACATAAGGACGGACACAGGGACACGGTGACACAGACACAGAGACCGACACACAGAGACGGAGACACAGGTACAGAGACACACGGACAAAGGCATAGACACAGAGACTGGAACACAGAGACAGAGACACAGAGAGAGAGAGACAGAGACAGCGAGACAGAGACACAGAGACAGAGACACGGAGGCAGAGACGCAGAGACAGAGACACAGAGACAGAGACAGAGACACAGAGACAGAGAAAAAAGAGACAGATACAAAGAGATAGAGGCACAGAGACAGAGACAGAGATACAGGGACGGAGACACGGAGACAGAGACACAGAGACAGACACACAGGGACGGAGACAGAGACACAGAGACGGAGACACAGGGACAGAGACACAGAGACAGAGACACAGAGAAAGAGAAACAGAGACAGAGACAGAGACAGAGACAGAGACAGAGACAGAGAGACAGAGACAGAGACACAGAGAAGGAGGCACAGAGACAGATATTCAGACACAGTGACACAGAGACAGAGTCAGAGGGACAGAGATACAGAGACGGAGACACAGGGCCAGAGACACAGAGACAGAAACACAGAGACAGATTCACAGAGACAGAGACACAGAGACAGAGACATAAGGACGGAGACAGGGACACAGTGACACAGACACAGAGACAGAGACACACAGACAGTGACACAGAGACGGAGACACAGAGACAGAGACAGAGACAGAGACAGAGACAGAGACAGAGACAGAGACAGAGACAGAGACAGAGACAGAGACAGAGACAGAGACAGAGACAGAGACAGAGACACAGAGACAGAGACAGAGACACAGAGACAGAGACACAGAGACAGAGACAAAGAGACAGAGACACAGAGACAGAGACACAGAGACAGAGACACAGAGACAGAGACACAAAGACAGAGACACAGAGACAGAGACACAGAGACAGAGACACAGAGAAAGAGATTCAGACACAGTGACACAGAGACAGAGTCAGAGGGACAGTGACACAGGGACAGAGACACCGAATCAGAGACACAGAGGCAGAGACATAGAGACCGACACACAGAGACGGAGACACAGGTACAGAGACACACGGACAGAGGCATAGACACAGAGACAGGGACACAGAGACAGAGACACAGAGAGAGGGAGACAGAGACAGAGAGACAGAGACACAGAGACAGAGACACGGAGGCAGAGAGACAGAGACAGAGAGACAGAGACAGAGGCATAGACACAGCGGCAGAGGCACAGAGACAGAGACACATAGACCGAGACACAGGGACGGAGACAGAGACACAGAGACAGAGAAAAAAGAGACAGAGACACTGAGGCAGAGACACGGACACAGAGACACAGAGACAGATACACAGAGATAGAGGCACAGAGACAGAGACAGAGACAGAGGGACAGGGACACAGAGAGAGAGACTCAGAGACAGAGACACAGAGACAGAGATTCAGACACAGTGACACAGAGACAGAGTCAGAGGGACAGTGAAGCAGAGACGGAGACACAGGGACAGATACACAGAGACAGAGACACAGAGACGCAGAGACAGAAACGCAGAGACCGTGACACAGGGAGAGAGAAACAGAGACGTAGACACAGAGACAGAGACAGATACACAGAGACAGAGACACAGAGACGCAGAGACAGATACACAGAGACAGAGACACAGAGACAGCGACACAGAGACAGAGACACAGAGACAGAGACACAGAGGCAGAGACACAGAGACAGAGACACAGAGACAGAGACACAGAGACAGAGACACAGAGACAGAGACACAGAGACAGAGACACAGAGACAGAGACACAGAGACAGAGACACAGCGACAGAGACACAGAGACAGAGACACAGAGACAGAGACACAGCGACAGAGACACAGAGACAGAGACACAGAGACAGCGACACAGAGACAGAGACACAAAGACAGAGACACAGAGACAGAGACACAGAGACAGAGACACAGAGACAGAGACACAGAGACAGAGACACAGAGAAAGAGATTCAGACACAGTGACACAGAGACAGAGTCAGAGGGACAGTGACACAGGGACAGAGACACCGAATCAGAGACGCAGAGGCAGAGACATAGAGACCGACACACAGAGACGGAGACACAGGTACAGAGACACACGGACAGAGGCATAGACACAGAGACAGGGACACAGAGACAGAGACACAGAGAGAGAGAGACAGAGACAGAGAGACAGAGACACAGAGACAGAGACACGGAGGCAGAGAGACAGAGACAGAGAGACAGAGACAGAGGCATAGACACAGCGGCAGAGGCACAGAGACAGAGACACATAGACCGAGACACAGGGACGGAGACAGAGACACAGAGACAGAGAAAAAAGAGACAGAGACACTGAGGCAGAGACACGGACACAGAGACACAGAGACGGAGACTCTGGGACAGAGACACAGAGACAGAGACACAGAGACAGGGACACAGAGACAGAGACACAGAGAGAGAAACACAGAGACGGAGATACAGGGACAGAGACACAGAGACAGAGACACAGAGAAAGAGAAACAGAGACAGAGACAGACACATAGAGACAGAGACACAGAGACAGAGACACAGAGACAGAGACACAGAGACGCAGAGACAGAAACACAGAGACCGTGACACAGGGAGAGAGAAACAGAGACATAGACACAGCGACAGAGACAGAGACAGAGACAGAGACAGAGGGACAGGGACACAGAGAGAGAGACTCAGAGACAGAGACACAGAGACAGAGATTCAGACACAGTGACACAGAGACAGAGTCAGAGGGACAGTGAAGCAGAGACGGAGACACAGGGACAGATACACAGAGACAGAGACACAGAGGCGCAGAGACAGAAACGCAGAGACCGTGACACAGGGAGAGAGAAACAGAGACGTAGACACAGAGACAGAGACAGAGACACAGAGGCAGAGACACAGAGACAGAGACAGAGACAGAGACACAGAGGCAGAGACACAGAGACAGAGACACAGAGACAGAGACACAGAGACAGCGACGCAGAGACAGAGACACAGAGCGAGAAACACGGAGACGGAGATACAGGGACAGAGACACAGAGACAGAGACACAGAGACAGAGACACAGAGACAGAGACACAGAGACCGAGACAGAGGCACAGAGACAGAGACGCGGAGACAGAGACACAGAGGCAGTGACACAGAGGAGGGATCACAGGGACAGAGACACCGAGACAGAGACACAGAGAGAGAGACACAGAGACAGAGACACAGAGATGGAGATACAGGGCTGATACACAGAGACAGAGACACAGAGACGCAGAGACAGAAACACAGAGACCGTGACACAGGGGGAGAGAAACAGAGACGTAGACACAGAGACAGAGACAGAGACAGAGGCACAGAGACAGATACACAGAGACAGAGACACAGAGACAGCGACACAGAGACAGAGACACAGAGACAGAGACACAGAGACAGAGACACGGAGGCAGAGACACAGAGACAGAGAGACAGAGGCAGAGGCATAGACACAGAGGCAGAGGCACAGAGACAGAGACACATAGACCGAGACACAGAGACCTATTCACGGAGACGGAGACACAGGGACAGAGACGCAGGGACAGGGACAAAGTGAGAGAGACAGAGACAGAGACAGAGACACATCGGCAGACACACAGAGACAGAGACACAGAGACAGAGACACAGAGACAGAGACACAGAGACAGAGACACAGAGACACAGAGACACAGAGACAGGGACACAGAGACAGAGACACAGAGAGAGAAACACGGAGACGGAGATACAGGGACAGAGACACAGAGACAGAGACACAGAGACAGAGACACAGAGACCGAGACAGAGGCACAGATACAGAGACGCGGAGACAGAGACACAGAGACAGTGACACAGAGGAGGGGACACAGGGACAGAGACACCGGGACAGAGACACAGAGACAGAGACACAGAGACAGAGACACAGAGATGGAGATACAGGACAGATACACAGAGACAGAGACACAGAGACGCAGAGACAGAAACACAGAGACCGTGACACAGGGAGAGAGAAACAGAGACGTAGACACATGGACAGTGACAGAGACAGAGACACAGAGACAGATACACAGAGACAGAGACACAGAGACAGCGACACAGAGACAGAGACACAGAGACAGAGACACAGAGGCAGAGACACAGAGACAGAGACACAGAGACAGAGACACAGAGACAGAGACACAGAGACAGAGACACAGAGACAGAGACACAGAGACAGAGACACAGAGACAGAGACACAGAGACAGATACATAGAGACAGAGGCACAGAGACAGAGACACAGAGACAGAGACACAGAGACAGAGACACAGAGACAGAGACACTGAGAGAGAGAGACAGAGACAGAGGCACAGAGACACAGAGACAGAGACACAGAGACAGATACACAGAGACAGAGACACGGAGACGCAAAGACAGAAACACAGAGACCGTGACACAGGGAGAGAGAAACAGAGGCGTAGACACAGAGACAGAGACAGAGACAAATACACAGAGACGGAGACACAGAGACAGAGACACAGAGACAGAGACTCAGAGACAGAGACACAGAGACAGAGACACAGAGACAGGGCCACAGAGAATGAGACACAGAGGCAGAGACACAGAGACAGAGACACAGAGACAGAGACACAGAGACAGAGACACAGAGACAGAGACACAGAGACAGAGACACAGAGACAGAGACACAGAGACAGAGACACAGAGACAGAGACACAGAGACAGAGACACGGAGAGAGAGAGACAGAGACAGAGGCACAGAGACACAGAGACAGAGACACAGAGACAGATACACAGAGACAGAGACACGGAGACGCAAAGACAGAAACACAGAGACCGTGACACAGGAAGAGAGAAACAGAGGCGTAGACACAGAGACAGAGACAGAGACAAATACACAGAGACGGAGACACAGAGACAGAGACACAGAGACAGAGACTCAGAGACAGAGACACAGAGACAGAGACACAGAGACAGGGCCACAGAGAATGAGACACAGAGGCAGAGACACAGAGACAGAGACACAGAGACAGAGACACAGAGACAGAGACACAGAGACAGAGACACAGAGACAGAGACACAGAGACAGAGACACAGAGAAAGAGAAACAGAGACAGAGACAGAGACATAGAGACAGAGACACAGAGACAGGGACACAGAGACAGATACTCAGATACAGAGACACACAGACAGAGACACAGGGACGGAGACACAGACACAGAGAAAGAGACGCAGAGCCGGAGACACAGAGACAGAGACACAGAGACAGAGACATAGAGACCGACACACAGAGACGGAGACACAGGTACAGAGACACGCGGACAGAGGCATAGACACAGAGACAGAGGCACAGAGACAGAGACACGGAGGGAGAGAGACAGAGACATACAGACAGAGACACAGAGACAGAGACACAGGACAGATACACAGAGACAGAGACACAGAGACGCAGAGACAGAAACACAGAGACCGTGACACAGGGAGAGAGAAACAGAGACGTAGACACAGAGACAGAGACTGAGACAGAGACACAGAGACAGAGACACAGAGACAGAGACACAGAGACAGAGACACAGAGACAGAGACACAGAGGCAGAGACACAGCGACAGAGACACAGAGACAGAGACACAGAGACAGAGACACAGAGACAGAGACACAGAGACAGAGACACAGAGGCAGAGATTCAGACACAGTGACACAGAGACAGAGTCAGAGGGACAGTGACACAGGGACAGAGACACCGATACAGAGACACAGAGGCAGAGACATAGAGACCGACACACAGAGACGGAGACACAGGTACAGAGACACACGGACAGAGGCGTAGACACAGAGACAGGGACACAGAGACAGAGACACAGAGAGAGAGAGACAGAGACAGAGAGACAGAGACACAGAGACAGATACACGGAGGCAGAGAGACGGAGACAGAGAGACAGAGACAGAGAGACAGAGACAGAGAGACAGAGACAGAGAGACAGAGACAGAGAGACAGAGACAGAGAGACAGAGACAGAGAGACAGAGACAGAGAGACAGAGACAGAGAGACAGAGACAGAGAGACAGAGACAGAGAGACAGAGACAGAGAGACAGAGACAGAGAGACAGAGACAGAGGAATAGACACAGAGGCAGAGGCACAGAGACAGAGACACATAGACCGAGACACAGAGACCAATTCACGGAGACGGAGACACTGGGACAGAGACGCAGAGTCAGGGACACAGAGACAGAGATTCAGAGACAGTGACACAGAGACAGAGACACAGAGACAGAGACACAGCGACAGAAACACAGAGACAGAGACACAGAGACAGAGACACAGAGACGGAGACACAGGGCCAGAGACACAGAGACAGAAACACAGAGACAGATTCACAGAGACAGAGACACAGAGACAGAGACACAGAGGCAGAGACACAGCTACAGAGACACAGAGACAGAGACACAGAGACAGAGACACAGAGACAGAGTCACAGAGACAGAAACACAGAGGATGAGACACAGAGACAGAGAGACACAGAGATAGAGACACAGAGAGTGAGAGACAGATACACAGAGACGGAGACACAGTGAGAGAGAGGCAGATACACAGAGACGGAGACACAGGGACAGAGGCATAGAGACAGAGACAGGGACACAGAGACAGAGACACAGAGAGAGAGAGACAGAGACAGCGAGACAGAGACACAGAGACAGAGACACGGAGATAGAGACGCAGAGACAGAGAGACAGAGACAGAGGCATAGACACAGAGACAGAAACACAGAGGCAGAGACACAGAGACAGAGAGACACAGAGATAGAGACACAGAGAGTGAGAGACAGATACACAGAGACGGAGACACAGTGAGAGAGAGGCAGATACACAGAGACGGAGACACAGGGACAGAGGCATAGAGACAGAGACAGGGACACAGAGACAGAGACACAGAGAGAGAGAGACAGAGACAGCGAGACAGAGACACAGAGACAGAGACACGGAGATAGAGACGCAGAGACAGAGAGACAGAGACAGAGGCATAGACACAGAGGCAGAGGCACAGAGACAGAGACACGGAGGCAGAGAGACAGAGACAGAGAGACAGAGACAGAGGAATAGACACAGAGGCAGAGGCACAGAGACAGAGACACATAGACCGAGACACAGAGACCAATTCACGGAGACCGGAGAGACAGGGACAGAGACGCAGAGACAGGGACACAGAGACAGAGATTCAGAGACAGTGACACAGGGACAGAGACACAGAGACAGAGACACAGAGACAGAGACAAAGAGACAGAGACACAGAGACAGAGACACAGAGACAGAGACACAGAGACAGAGACACACAGTCAGAGACACAGAGACAGGGACACAGAGACAGAGACACAGAGACAGAGACACAGAGACGGAGACGCAGGGACAGAGACACAGAGACAGAAACACAGAGACGGATTCTCAGAGACAGAGACACAGAGACTGAGGCACAGAGACAGAGACACAGAGATAGAGACACAGAGTCATGGACATAGAGACAGAGACACAGAGACAGAGACACAGAGACAGGGACACAGAGACAGAGACACAGAGAGAGAGAGACAGAGACAGAGATACAGAGACAGAGACACAGAGACGCAGAGACAGAGACGCAGAGACCGTGACACTGGGAGACAGAGACAGAGGCATGGACACAGAGGCAGAGACACAGAGACAGAGATTAAGAGACAGAGACTCAGAGACAGAGACACAGAGACAGTGACGGAGACACAGAGACAGAGGCACAGAGACAGATGCACAGAGACAGAGGCACAGAGACAGAGGCTCAGAGGCAGAGACACAGAGACAGAGATTCAGAGACAGTGACACAGAGACAGAGACACAGGGCCAGAGACACAGAGACAGAAACACAGAGACAGATTCACAGAGACAGAGACCCAGAGACAGAGACATAGGGACGGAGACAGGTACACGGTGAGACAGACACAGAGACACAGATACACAGACAGTGACGCAGGGACGGAGACACAGGGACAGAGACATCGAGACAGAGACACAGAGGCAGAGACACAGAGACAGAGACACAGAGACAGAGACACAGAGACAGAGATACAGAGACAGAGACACAGAGACAGAGACACAGAGACAGAGACACAGAGACAGAGACACAGAGGCAGAGACACAGCGACAGAGACAAAGTGAGAGAGACAGAGACACAGAGACGGAGATGCAGGGACAGAGACACAGAGACAGAAACACAGAGACGGATTCTCAGAGACAGAGACACAGAGACTGAGGCACAGAGACAGAGACACAGAGATAGAGACACAGAATCATGGACATAGAGACAGAGACACAGAGACAGAGACACAGAGACAGGGACACAGAGACAGAGACACAGAGAGAGAGAGACAGAGACAGAGATACAGAGACGGAGACACAGAGACGCAGAGACAGAGACGCAGAGACCGTGACACTGGGAGACAGAGACAGAGGCATAGACACAGAGGCAGAGACACAGAGACAGAGATTAAGAGACAGAGACTTAGAGACAGAGACACAGAGACAGTGACGGAGACACAGAGACAGAGACACAGAGACAGATACACAGAGACAGAGGCACAGAGACAGAGACACAGAGATAGAGACACAGAGAGTGAGAGACAGATACACAGAGACGGAGACACAGTGAGAGAGAGACAGATACACAGAGACGGAGACACAGGGACAGAGACACACGGACAGAGGCATAGACACAGAGACAGGGACACAGAGACAGAGACACAGAGAGAGAGAGACAGAGACAGAGACACAGAGACGCAGAGACAGAGACACAGAGACCGTGACACAGGGAGACAGAAACAGAGACATAGACACAGAGACAGAGGCAGAGACAGAGACACAGAGACAGATACGCAGAGACAGAGACACAGAGAGAGAGAGACAAAGTGAGAGAGACAGAGACAGAGACAGAGACACAGAGACAGAAACACAGAGACAGATTCTCAGAGACAGAGACACAGAGACAGAGGTACAGAGACAGAGACACAGAGTTAGAGACACAGTGTCACGGACATAGAGACAGAGACACAGAGACAGAGACATAGAGACAGAGATACAGAGACAGAGACACAGAGACGCAGAGACGCAGAGACAGAGACACAGAGACCGTGACACAGGGAGAGAGAAACAGAGACATAGACACAGAGACAGAGACAGAGAGACAGAGACACAGAGACAGATATTCAGACACAGTGACACAGAGACACAGTCGGAGGGACAGAGATACAGAGACGGAGACACAGGGCCAGAGACACAGAGACAGAAACACAGAGACAGATTCACAGAGACAGAGACCCAGAGACAGAGACATAGGGACGGAGACAGGTACACGGTGAGACAGACACAGAGACACAGATACACAGACAGTGACACAGAGACGGAGACACAGGGACAGAGACATCGAGACAGAGACACAGAGGCAGAGACACAGAGAGAGAGACACAGAGACAGAGACACAGAGACAGAGACACAGAGACAGTGACGGAGACACAGAGACAGAGACACAGAGACAGAGACACAGAGACAGAGACACAGAGGCAGAGACACAGCGACAGAGACACAGAGACGGAGACACAGAGACAGAGACACAGAGAGAGAGAGACAGAGACAGAGATACAGAGACAGAGACACAGAGACGCAGAGACAGAGACGCAGAGACCGTGACACAGGGAGACAGAGACAGAGGCATAGACACAGAGGCAGAGACACAGAGACAGAGATTAACAGACAGAGACTCAGAGACAGAGACACAGAGACATTGACGGAGACACAGAGACAGAGACACAGAGACAGATACACAGAGACAGAGGCACAGAGACAGAGGCTCAGAGACAGAGACACAGAGACAGGGACACAGAGACGGAGACAAAGAGAGAGAAACACAGAGAAGGAGACACAGGTATAGAGACACAGAGACAGAGACACAGAGAAAGAGAAACAGAGACCGAGAGAGAGACAGAGTTACACAGACAGATACACAGAAACAGAGACACAGAGGCAGAGACAGAGGGACAGGAACACAGAGGCGGAGACACAGGGACAGAGACACCGAGACAGAGACGCAGAGGCAGAGACGCAGAGACCGACACACAGAGACGGAGACACAGGTACAGAGACACACGGACAGAGGCATAGACACAGAGACAGGGACACAGAGACAGAGATACAGAGAGAGAGAGACAGAGACAGAGAGACAGAGACACAGAGACAGAGACACGGAGGCAGAGACACAGAGACAGAGAGACAGAGACAGAGGCATAGACACAGAGGCAAAGGCACAGAACAGAGACACATAGACCGAGACACAGAGACGGAGACAGAGACACAGAGACAGAGAAAAAAGAGACAGAGACACTGAGGCAGAGACACGGAGACAGAGACACGGAGACAGATACACAGAGATAGAGGCACAGAGACAGAGACAGAGACACAGGGACGGAGATACGGAGACAGAGACACAGAGACGGAGACACAGGGGCAGAGACACAGAGACAGAGACACAGAGAAAGAGAAACAGAGACAGAGACAGAGACATAGAGACAGAGACACAGAGACAGAGTCACAGAGGCAGATATACAGAGACAGAGACACAGAGACAGAGACACAGAGACAGAGACACAGAGACAGAGACACAGAGACAGGGACACAGAGACAGAGACACAGAGAGAGAAACACACAGACGGAGATACAGGGACAGAGACACAGAGAAAGAGAAACAGAGACAGAGACAGAGACATAGAGACAGAGACACAGAGACAGATACACAGAGACAGAGACACAGAGACAGAGACATAGAGACAGTGACACAGAGACGCAGAGACAGAAACACAGAGACCGTGACACAGGGAGAGAGAACCAGAGACATAGACACAGAGACAGAGACAGAGACAGAGACAGAGGGACAGGGACACAGAGAGAGAGACACAGAGACAGAGACACAGAGACAGAGACACAGAGACAGAGATACAGAGACAGAGACACAGGGACGCAGAGACAGAGACGCAGAGACTGTGACACAGGGAGACAGAGACAGAGGCATAAACACAGAGGCAGAGACACAGAGAGAGAGATTAAGAGACAGAGACTCAGAGACAGAGACACAGAGACAGTGACGGAGACACAGAGACAGAGACACAGAGACAGATACACAGAGACAGCGGCACAGAGACAGAGACTCAGAGACAGAGACTCAGAGACAGAGACACAGAGACAGAGATTCAGAGACAGTGACACAGAGACAGAGACACAGAGACAGAGACACAGAGACAGAGACACGGAGACAGAGACACAGAGACAGAGACACAGAGACAGAGACACAGAGACAGAGACACAGAGACAGAGACACAGAGACAGAGATTCAGAGACAGAGACTCAGAGACAGAGACACAGAGACAGTGACACAGGGAGAGAGAAACAGAGACATAGACACAGAGACAGAGACAGAGACAGAGACAGAGGGACAGGGACACGGAGAGAGAGACAGAGGGACAGGGACACAGAGGCGGAGACACAGGGACAGAGACACCGAGACAGAGACACAGAGGCAGAGACACAGAGACCGACACACAGAGACGGAGACACAGGTACAGAGACACACGGACAGAGGCATAGACACAGAGACAGAAACACAGAGACAGAGATACAGAGAGAGAGAGACAGAGACAGAGAGACAGAGACACAGGGACAGAGACACGGAGGCAGAGACACAGAGACAGAGAGACAGAGACAGAGGCATGGACACAGAGGCAGAGGCACAGAGACGGAGACACATAGACCGAGACACAGAGACGGAGACAGAGACACAGAGACAGGGAAAAAAGAGACAGAGACACTGAGGCAGAGACACGGAGACAGAGACACAGAGACAGATACACAGAGATAGAGGCACAGAGACAGAGACAGAGACACAGGGACGGAGATACGAAGACAGAGACACAGAGACGGAGACACAGGGGCAGAGACACAGAGACAGAGACACAGAGAAAGAGAAACAGAGACAGAGACAGAGACATAGAGACAGAGACACAGAGACAGAGACACAGAGACAGAGACACAGAGACAGAGATTCAGAGACAGGGACTCAGAGACAGAGACACAGAGACAGTGACGGAGACACAGAGACAGAGACACAGGGACAGATACACAGAGACAGAGGCACAGAGGCAGAGACTCAGAGACAGATAGACAGAGACAGGGACACAGAGACGGAGACACAGAGAGAGGAACACAGAGAAGGAGACACAGGGGCAGAGACACAGAGACAGAGACACAGAGAAAGAGAAACAGAGACAGAGACAGAGACATAGAGACAGAGACACAGAGACAGAGACACAGAGACAGAGACACAGAGACAGAGATTCAGAGACAGGGACTCAGAGACAGAGACACAGAGACAGTGACGGAGACACAGAGACAGAGACACAGGGACAGATACACAGAGACAGAGGCACAGAGGCAGAGACTCAGAGACAGATAGACAGAGACAGGGACACAGAGACGGAGACACAGAGAGAGGAACACAGAGAAGGAGACACAGGTATAGAGACACAGAGACAGAGACACAGAGAAAGAGAAACAGAGACAGACACACAGAGAGAGAAACACAGAGAAGGAGGCACAGGTGTAGAGACACAGAGACAGAGACACAGAGAAAGAGAAACAGAGACCGAGAGAGAGACAGAGTCACAGAGACAGATACACAGAAACAGAGACACAGAGACAGAGACAGAGGGACAGGGACACAGAGAGAGAGACTCAGAGACAGAGACACAGAGACAGAGATTCAGAGACAGATACACAGAGACAGAGACACAGAGACAGAGACACAGAGACAGGGACACAGAGACAGAGACACAGAGAGAGAAACACACAGACGGAGATACAGGGACAGAGACACAGAGACAGAGACAGAGACACAGAGAAAGAGACACAGAGACAGAGACACAGAGACAGAGATTAAGAGACAGAGACTCAGAGACAGAGACACAGAGGCAGTGACGGAGACACAGAGACAGAGGCACAGAGACAGATACACAGAGACAGAGGCACAGAGACAGAGGCTCAGAGACAGAGACACAGAGACAGAGATTCAGAGACAGTGACACAGAGACAGAGACACAGAGACAGATACACAGAGACAGAGGCACAGAGACAGAGACTCAGAGACAGAGACACAGAGACACAGAGACACAGAGACACAGAGACAGAGACACAGGGACGGAGACACAGACACAGAGAAACAGACGCAGAGCCGGAGACACAGAGACGGAGACACAGAGACAGGGATTCAGACACAGTGACACAGAGACAGAGTCAGGGGGACAGTGACACAGAGATGGAAACACAGGGACAGAGAGACCGAGACAGAGATACAGAGGCAGAGACACAGGTACAGAGACACACGGACAGAGGCATAGACACAGAGACGGGGACACAGAGACAGAGACACAGCGAGAGAGATACAGAGACAGAGAAATAGAGACAGTGACACCGAGACGGAGACACAGAGACAGAGTCACAGAGACAGAGACACAGAGGCAGAGACACAGAGACAGAGACACAGAGATAGAGACACAGAGAGTGAGAGACAGATACACAGAGACGGAGACACAGTGAGAGAGAGACAGGTACACAGAGACGGAGACACAGGGACAGAGACACACGGACAGAGGCATAGACACAGAGACAGGGACACAGAGACAGAGACACAGAGAGAGAGAGACAGAGACAGAGACACAGAGACGCAGAGACAGAGACACAGGGACCGTGACACAGGGAGAGAGAAACAGAGACATAGACACAGAGACAGAGACAGAGACAGAGACACAGAGACAGATACGCAGAGACAGAGACACAGAGAGAGAGACAAAGTGAGAGAGACAGAGACAGAGACAGAGACACAGAGACAGAAATACAGAGACAGATTCTCAGAGACAGAGACACAGAGACAGAGGTACAGAGACAGAGACACAGAGTTAGAGACACAGAGTCATGGACATAGAGACAGAGACACAGAGACAGAGACACAGAGACAGAGACACAGAGACGCAGAGACAGAGACACAGAGACCGTGACACAGGGAGAGAGAAACAGAGACATAGACACAAAGACAGAGACAGAGAGACAGAGCCACAGAGACAGATATTCAGACACAGTGACACAGAGACAGAGTCAGAGGGACAGAGATACAGAGACGGAGACACAGGGCCAGAGACACAGAGACAGAAACACAGAGACAGATTCACAGAGACAGAGACACAGAGACAGAGACATAGGTACGGAGACAGGTACACGGTGAGACAGACACAGAGACACAGATACACAGAGACAGAGATTCAGAGACAGATACACAGAGACAGAGACACAGAGACAGAGACACAGAGACAGGGACACAGAGACAGGGACACAGAGACAGAGACACAGAGAGAGAAACACACAGACGGAGATACAGGGACAGAGACACAGAGACAGAGACACTGAGACAGAGACACAGAGACAGAGACACAGAGACAGAGACACAGAGACAGAGACACAGAGACAGAGATTCAGAGACAGAGACTCAGAGACAGAGACACAGAGACAGTGACGGAGACACAGAGACAGAGACACAGGAACAGATACACAGAGACAGAGGCACAGAGACAGAGACTCAGAGACAGATACACAGAGACAGGGACACAGAGACGGAGACACAGAGAGAGAAACACAGAGAAGGAGACACAGGTATAGAGACACAGAGACAGAGACACAGAGAAAGAGAAACAGAGACAGACACACAGAGAGAGAAACACAGAGAAGGAGGCACAGGTGTAGAGACACAGAGACAGAGACACAGAGAAAGAGAAACAGAGACCGAGAGAGAGACAGAGTCACAGAGACAGATACACAGAAACAGAGACACAGAGACAGAGACAGAGGGACAGGGACACAGAGAGAGAGACTCAGAGACAGAGACACAGAGACAGAGATTCAGACACAGTGACACAGAGACAGAGTCAGAGGGACAGTGAAGCAGAGACGGAGACACAGGGACAGAGACACCGAGACAGAGACACAGAGGCAGAGACACAGAGACCGACACAGAGAGACGGGGACACAGGCACAGAGACACACGGACAGAGGCATAGACACAGAGACAGGGACACAGAGACAGAGACACAGAGATAGAGACACAGAGTCATGGACATAGAGACAGAGACACAGAGACAGAGACACTGAGACAGAGACACAGAGACAGAGACACAGAGACGGAGACACAGAGACAGAGACACAGAGACAGAGACACAGAGACAGAGACACAGAGACAGAGACACAGAGACAGAGACACAGAGACAGAGACAGAGAGACAGATACACAGAGACAGAGACACCGATACAGAGACACAGAGGCCGAGACACAGAGACCGACACACAGAGACGGAGACACAGGTACAGAGACACACGGACAGAGGCATAGACACAGAGACAGGGACACAGAGACAGAGACACAGAGAGAGAGAGACAGAGACAGAGAGACAGAGACACAGAGACAGAGACTCAGAGACAGAGACACAGAGACAGAGACACAGAGACAGAGAGACAGAGACAGAGGCATAGACACAGAGGCAGAGGCACAGTGTCAGAGACACATAGACCGAGACAGAGACACCTATTCACGGAGACGGCGACACAGGGACAGAGACGCAGAGACAGACACACAGAGAAAGAGAAACAGAGACAGAGACACAGAGAGAGAAACACAGAGAAGGAGACACAGGTGTAGAGACACAGAGACAGAGACACAGAGAAAGAGAAACAGAGACCGAGAGAGAGACAGAGTCACAGAGACAGATACACAGAAACAGAGACACAGAGACAGAGACAGAGGGACAGAGACACAGAGAGAGAGACTCAGAGACAGAGACACAGAGACAGAGATTCAGACACAGTGACACAGAGACAGAGTCAGAGGGACAGTGACACAGAGACGGAGACACAGAGGCAGAGACACAGAGCCCGACACACAGACACGGAGACGCAGGTACAGAGACACACGGACAGAGGCATAGACACAGAGACAGAGACACAGAGAGAGAGAGATAGAGACGGAGAGACAGAGACACAGAGACAGAGACACGGAGGCAGAAATACAGAGACACAGAGACAGAGACAGAGGGACAGGGACACAGAGAGAGAGACTCAGAGACAGAGACACAGAGACAGAGATTCAGACACAGTGACACAGAGACAGAGTCAGAGGGACATTGAAGCAGATTCGGAGACACAGGGACAGAGACACCGAGACAGAGACACAGAGGCAGAGACACAGAGACCGACACACCGAGACGGGGACACAGGCACAGAGACACACGGACAGAGGCATAGACACAGAGACAGGGACACAGAGACAGAGACACAGAGATAGAGACACAGAGTCATGGACATAGAGACAGAGACACAGAGACAGAGACACAGAGACAGAGACACGGAGACAGAGACACAGAGACAGAGACACAGAGACAGAGACACAGAGACAGAGACACAGAGACAGAGACACAGAGACAGAGACACAGAGACAGAGATTCAGAGACAGAGACATAGAGACAGAGACACAGAGACGCAGAGACACAAACACAGAGACCGTGACACTGGGAGAGAGAAACAGAGACATAGACACAGAGACAGAGACAGAGACAGAGACAGAGGGACAGGGACACAGAGAGAGAGACATAGAGACAGAGACACAGAGACAACGACACAGAGACAGAGACACAGAGACAGAGATACAGAGACAGAGACACAGAGACGCAGAGACAGAGACGCAGAGACCGTGACACAGGGAGACAGAGACAGAGGCATAAACACAGAGGCAGAGACACAGAGAGAGAGATTAAGAGACAGAGACTCAGAGACAGAGACACAGAGACAGTGACGGAGACACAGAGACAGAGACACAGAGACAGATACACAGAGGCAGAGGCACAGAGACAGAGACTCAGAGACAGAGACACAGAGACAGAGACACAGAGACGGAGACACAGAGACGGAGACACAGAGACAGAGACACAGAGACAGAGACACAGAGACAGAGACACAGAGACAGAGACACAGAGACAGAGACATAGAGAGAGAGACAGAGAGACAGATACACAGAGACAGAGACACCGATACAGAGACACAGAGGCCGAGACACAGAGACCGACACACAGAGACGGAGACACAGGTACAGAGACACACGGACAGAGGCATAGACAAAGAGACAGGGACACAGAGACAGAGACACAGAGAGAGAGAGACAGAGACAGAGAGGCAGAGACACAGAGACAGAGACACAGAGGCAGAGACACAGAGACAGAGAGACAGAGACAGAGGCATAGACACAGAGGCAGAGGCACAGTGTCAGAGACACATAGACCGAGACAGAGACACCTATACACGGAGACGGCGACACAGGACAGAGACGCAGAGACAGGGACACAGAGACAGAGATTCAGAGACAGTGACACAGAGACAAAGACACAGAGTCATGGACATAGAGACAGAGACACAGAGACAGAGACACAGAGACAGAGACACAGAGACAGAGATACAGAGACAGAGACACAGAGACAGAGACACAGAGACAGAGACACAGAGACAGAGACACAGAGACAGAGACACAGAGACAGAGACAGAGAGACAGGGACACAGAGACGGAGACACAGACAGAGAAACACAGAGAAGGAGACACAGGTATAGAGACACAGAGACAGACACACAGAGAAAGAGAAACAGAGACAGAGACACAGAGAGAGAAACACAGAGAAGGAGACACAGGTGTAGAGACACAGAGACAGAGACACAGAGAAAGAGAAACAGAGACCGAGAGAGAGACAGAGTCACAGAGACAGATAAACAGAAACAGAGACACAGAGACAGAGACAGAGGGACAGGGACACAGAGAGAGAGACTCAGAGACAGAGACACAGAGACAGAGATTCAGACACAGTGACACAGAGACAGAGTCAGAGGGACAGTGAAGCAGAGACGGAGACACAGGGACAGAGACACCGAGACAGAGACACAGAGGCAGAGACACAGAGACCGACACACAGAGACGGGGACACAGGCACAGAGACACACGGACAGAGGCATAGACACAGAGACAGGGACACAGAGACAGAGACACAGAGATAGAGACACAGAGTCATGGGCATAGAGACAGAGACACAGAGACAGAGACACTGAGACAGAGACACAGAGACAGAGACACAGAGACAGAGACAGAGACAGAGACACAGAGACAGAGACACAGAAACAGAGATACAGAGACAGAAACACAGAGGCACAGAGACAGATACACAGAGATAGAGGCACACAGAGAGAGACTCAGAGACAGAGACACAGAGACAGAGACTCAGAGACAGTGACACAGAGACAGAGACACAGAGACAGAGACACAGAGACAGAGACACAGAGACAGAGACACAGAGACAGAGACACAGAGACAGAGACATAGAGACAGAGACACAGAGACAGAGACACAGAGACAGAGACACAGAGACAGAGCCACAGAGACAGAGACAGAGAGACAGGGACACAGAGACGGAGACACAGACAGAGAAACACAGAGAAGGAGACACAGGTATAGAGACACAGAGACAGACACACAGAGAAAGAGAAACAGAGACAGAGACACAGAGAGAGAAACACAGAGAAGGAGACACAGGTGTAGAGACACAGAGAGAGAGACTCAGAGACAGAGACACAGAGACAGAGATTCAGACACAGTTACACAGAGACAGAGTCAGAGGGACAGTGGCACAGAGACGGAGACACAGAGGCAGAGACACAGAGACCGACACACAGACACGGAGACGCGGGTACAGAGACACACGGACAGAGGCATAGACACAGAGACAGAGACACAGAGAAAGAGAGATAGAGGCGGAGAGACAGAGACACAGAGACAGAGACACGGAGGCAGAAATACAGAGACAGAGAGACAGAGACACAGAGACAGAGACACAGAGGCAGAGACACAGAGACAGAGAGGCAGAGACAGAGGCATAGACACAGAGGCAGAGGCACAGTGTCAGAGACACATAGACCGAGACAGAGACACCTATTCACGGAGACGGCGACACAGGGACAGAGACGCAGAGACAGGGACACAGAGACAGAGATTCAGAGACAGTGACACAGAGACAAAGACACAGAGTCATGGACATAGAGACAGAGACACAGAGACAGAGACACTGAGACAGAGACACAGAGACAGAGATACAGAGACAGAGACACAGAGACAGAGACACAGAGACAGAGACACAGAGACAGAGACACAGAGACAGAGACACAGAGACCGAGACACAGAGACAGAGACACAGAGACAGAGACACTGAGACAGAGACACAGAGACAGAGACACAGAGACAGAGACAGAGACAGAGACACAGAGACAGAGACACAGAGAAAGAGAAACAGAGACCGAGAGAGAGACAGAGTCACAGAGACAGATACACAGAAACAGAGACACAGAGACAGAGGCAGAGGGACAGGGACACAGAGAGAGAGACTCAGAGACAGAGACACAGAGACAGAGATTCAGACACAGTGACACAGAGACAGAGTCAGAGGGACAGTGGCACAGAGACGGAGACACCGAGGCAGAGACACAGAGACCGACACACAGACACGGAGACGCAGGTACAGAGACACACGGACAGAGGCATAGACACAGAGACAGAGACACAGAGAGAGAGAGATAGAGACGGAGAGACAGAGACACAGAGACAGAGACACGGAGGCAGAAATACAGAGACAGAGAGACAGAGACACAGAGACAGAGACACAGAGGCAGAGACACAGAGACAGAGAGACAGAGACAGAGGCATAGACACAGAGGCAGAGGCACAGTGTCAGAGACACATAGACCGAGACAGAGACACCTATTCACGGAGACGGCGACACAGGGACAGAGACGCAGAGACAGGGACACAGAGACAGAGATTCAGAGACAGTGACACAGAGACAAAGACACAGAGTCATGGACATAGAGACAGAGACACAGAGACAGAGACACTGAGACAGAGACACAGAGACAGAGATACAGAGACAGAGACACAGAGACAGAGACACAGAGACAGAGACACAGAGACAGAGACACAGAGACAGAGACACAGAGACCGAGACACAGAGACAGAGACACAGAGACAGAGACACAGAGACAGAGACACAGAGACAGAGACACAGAGACAGAGACAGAGAGACAGGGACACAGAGACGGAGACACAGACAGAGAAACACAGAGAAGGAGACACAGGTATAGAGACATAGAGACAGACACACAGAGAAAGAGAAACAGAGACAGAGACACAGAGAGAGAAACACAGAGAAGGAGACACAGGTGTAGAGACACAGAGACAGAGACACAGAGAAAGAGAAACAGAGACCGAGAGAGAGACAGATTCACAGAGACAGATACACAGAAACAGAGACACAGAGACAGAGACAGAGGGACAGGGACACAGAGAGAGAGACTCAGAGACAGAGACACAGAGACAGAGATTCAGACACAGTGACACAGAGACAGAGTCAGAGGGACAGTGACACAGAGACGGAGACACAGAGGCAGAGACACAGAGACCGACACACAGACACGGAGACGCAGGTACAGAGACACACGGACAGAGGCATAGACACAGAGACAGAGACACAGAGAGAGAGAGATAGAGACGGAGAGACAGAGACACGGAGGCAGAAATACAGAGACACAGAGACAGAGACAGAGGGACAGGGACACAGAGAGAGAGACTCAGAGACAGAGACACAAAGACAGAGATTCAGACACAGTGACACAGAGACAGAGTCAGAGGGACATTGAAGCAGAGACGGAGACACAGGGACAGAGACACCGAGACAGAGACACAGAGACCGACACACCGAGACGGGGACACAGGCACAGAGACACACGGACAGAGGCATAGACACAGAGACAGGGACACAGAGACAGAGACACAGAGATAGAGACACAGAGTCATGGACATAGAGACAGAGACACAGAGACAGAGACACAGAGACAGAGACACAGAGACAGAGACACAGAGACAGAGACACGGAGACAGAGACACAGAGACAGAGACACAGAGACAGAGACACAGAGACAGAGACACAGAGACAGAGACACAGAGACAGAGACACAGAGACAGAGACACAGAGACAGAGACACGGAGACAGAGACACAGAGACAGAGACACAGAGACAGAGACATAGAGACAGAGACACAGAGACAGAGACACAGAGACAGAGACACAGAGACAGAGCCACAGAGACAGAGACAGAGAGACAGGGACACAGAGACGGAGACACAGACAGAGAAACGCAGAGAAGGAGACACAGGTATAGAGACACAGAGACAGACACACAGAGAAAGAGAAACAGAGACAGAGACACAGAGAGAGAAACACAGAGAAGGAGACACAGGTGTAGAGACACAGAGACAGAGACACAGAGAAAGAGAAACAGAGACCGAGAGAGAGACAGAGTCACAGAGACAGATACACAGAAACAGAGACACAGAGACAGAGACAGAGGGACAGGGACACAGAGAGAGAGACTCAGAGACAGAGACACAGAGACAGAGATTCAGACACAGTTACACAGAGACAGAGTCAGAGGGACAGTGGCACAGAGACGGAGACACAGAGGCAGAGACACAGAGACCGACACACAGACACGGAGACGCAGGTACAGAGACACACGGACAGAGGCATAGACACAGAGACAGAGACACAGAGAGAGAGAGATAGAGACGGAGAGACAGAGACACAGAGACAGAGACACGGAGGCAGAAATACAGAGACAGAGAGACAGAGACACAGAGACAGAGACACAGAGGCAGAGACACAGAGACAGAGAGGCAGAGACAGAGGCATAGACACAGAGGCAGAGGCACAGTGTCAGAGACACATAGACCGAGACAGAGACACCTATTCACGGAGACGGCGACACAGGGACAGAGACGCAGAGACAGGGACACAGAGACAGAGATTCAGAGACAGTGACACAGAGACAAAGACACAGAGTCATGGACATAGAGACAGAGACACAGAGACAGAGACACTGAGACAGAGACACAGAGACAGAGATACAGAGACAGAGACACAGAGACAGAGACACAGAAACAGAGACACAGAGACAGAGACACAGAGACAGAGACACAGAGACCGAGACACAGAGACAGAGACACAGAGACAGAGACACTGAGACAGAGACACAGAGACAGAGACACAGAGACAGAGACAGAGACAGAGACACAGAGACAGAGAAACAGAGACCGAGAGAGAGACAGAGTCACAGAGACAGATACACAGAAACAGAGACACAGAGACAGAGACAGAGGGACAGGGACACAGAGAGAGAGACTCAGAGACAGAGACACAGAGACAGAGATTCAGACACAGTGACACAGAGACAGAGTCAGAGGGACAGTGGCACAGAGACGGAGACACAGAGGCAGAGACACAGAGACCGACACACAGACACGGAGACGCAGGTACAGAGACACACGGACAGAGGCATAGACACAGAGACAGAGACACAGAGAGAGAGAGATAGAGACGGAGAGACAGAGACACAGAGACAGAGACACGGAGGCAGAAATACAGAGACAGAGAGACAGAGACACAGAGACAGAGACACAGAGGCAGAGACACAGAGACAGAGAGACAGAGACAGAGGCATAGACACAGAGGCAGAGGCACAGTGTCAGAGACACATAGACCGAGACAGAGACACCTATTCACGGAGACGGCGACACAGGGACAGAGACGCAGAGACAGGGACACAGAGACAGAGATTCAGAGACAGTGACACAGAGACAAAGACACAGAGTCATGGACATAGAGACAGAGACACAGAGACAGAGACACTGAGACAGAGACACAGAGACAGAGATACAGAGACAGAGACACAGAGACAGAGACACAGAGACAGAGACACAGAGACAGAGACACAGAGACAGAGACACAGAGACCGAGACACAGAGACAGAGACAGAGACAGAGACAGAGGGACAGGGACACAGAGAGAGAGACATAGAGACAGAGACACAGAGACAACGACACAGAGACAGAGACACAGAGACAGAGATACAGAGACAGAGACACAGAGACGCAGAGACAGAGACGCAGAGACCGTGACACAGGGAGACAGAGACAGAGGCATAAACACAGAGGCAGAGACACAGAGAGAGAGATTAAGAGACAGAGACTCAGAGACAGAGACACAGAGACAGTGACGGAGACACAGAGACAGAGACACAGAGACAGATACACAGAGGCAGAGGCACAGAGACAGAGACTCAGAGACAGAGACACAGAGACAGAGACACAGAGACGGAGACACAGAGACGGAGACACAGAGACAGAGACACAGAGACAGAGACACAGAGACAGAGACACAGAGACAGAGACACAGAGACAGAGACATAGAGAGAGAGACAGAGAGACAGATACACAGAGACAGAGACACCGATACAGAGACACAGAGGCCGAGACACAGAGACCGACACACAGAGACGGAGACACAGGTACAGAGACACACGGACAGAGGCATAGACAAAGAGACAGGGACACAGAGACAGAGACACAGAGAGAGAGAGACAGAGACAGAGAGGCAGAGACACAGAGACAGAGACACAGAGGCAGAGACACAGAGACAGAGAGACAGAGACAGAGGCATAGACACAGAGGCAGAGGCACAGTGTCAGAGACACATAGACCGAGACAGAGACACCTATACACGGAGACGGCGACACAGGACAGAGACGCAGAGACAGGGACACAGAGACAGAGATTCAGAGACAGTGACACAGAGACAAAGACACAGAGTCATGGACATAGAGACAGAGACACAGAGACAGAGACACAGAGACAGAGACACAGAGACAGAGATACAGAGACAGAGACACAGAGACAGAGACACAGAGACAGAGACACAGAGACAGAGACACAGAGACAGAGACACAGAGACAGAGACAGAGAGACAGGGACACAGAGACGGAGACACAGACAGAGAAACACAGAGAAGGAGACACAGGTATAGAGACACAGAGACAGACACACAGAGAAAGAGAAACAGAGACAGAGACACAGAGAGAGAAACACAGAGAAGGAGACACAGGTGTAGAGACACAGAGACAGAGACACAGAGAAAGAGAAACAGAGACCGAGAGAGACAGAGTCACAGAGACAGATAAACAGAAACAGAGACACAGAGACAGAGACAGAGGGACAGGGACACAGAGAGAGAGACTCAGAGACAGAGACACAGAGACAGAGATTCAGACACAGTGACACAGAGACAGAGTCAGAGGGACAGTGAAGCAGAGACGGAGACACAGGGACAGAGACACCGAGACAGAGACACAGAGGCAGAGACACAGAGACCGACACACAGAGACGGGGACACAGGCACAGAGACACACGGACAGAGGCATAGACACAGAGACAGGGACACAGAGACAGAGACACAGAGATAGAGACACAGAGTCATGGACATAGAGACAGAGACACAGAGACAGAGACACTGAGACAGAGACACAGAGACAGAGACACAGAGACAGAGACAGAGACAGAGACACAGAGACAGAGACACAGAAACAGAGATACAGAGACAGAAACACAGAGGCACAGAGACAGATACACAGAGATAGAGGCACACAGAGAGAGACTCAGAGACAGAGACACAGAGACAGAGACTCAGAGACAGTGACACAGAGACAGAGACACAGAGACAGAGACACAGAGACAGAGACACAGAGACAGAGACACAGAGACAGAGACACAGAGACAGAGACATAGAGACAGAGACACAGAGACAGAGACACAGAGACAGAGACACAGAGACAGAGCCACAGAGACAGAGACAGAGAGACAGGGACACAGAGACGGAGACACAGACAGAGAAACACAGAGAAGGAGACACAGGTATAGAGACACAGAGACAGACACACAGAGAAAGAGAAACAGAGACAGAGACACAGAGAGAGAAACACAGAGAAGGAGACACAGGTGTAGAGACACAGAGAGAGAGACTCAGAGACAGAGACACAGAGACAGAGATTCAGACACAGTTACACAGAGACAGAGTCAGAGGGACAGTGGCACAGAGACGGAGACACAGAGGCAGAGACACAGAGACCGACACACAGACACGGAGACGCGGGTACAGAGACACACGGACAGAGGCATAGACACAGAGACAGAGACACAGAGAGAGAGAGATAGAGGCGGAGAGACAGAGACACAGAGACAGAGACACGGAGGCAGAAATACAGAGACAGAGAGACAGAGACACAGAGACAGAGACACAGAGGCAGAGACACAGAGACAGAGAGGCAGAGACAGAGGCATAGACACAGAGGCAGAGGCACAGTGTCAGAGACACATAGACCGAGACAGAGACACCTATTCACGGAGACGGCGACACAGGGACAGAGACGCAGAGACAGGGACACAGAGACAGAGATTCAGAGACAGTGACACAGAGACAAAGACACAGAGTCATGGACATAGAGACAGAGACACAGAGACAGAGACACAGAGACAGAGACACAGAGACAGAGATACAGAGACATAGACACAGAGACAGAGACACAGAGACAGAGACACAGAGACAGAGACACAGAGACAGAGACACAGAGACAGAGACAGAGAGACAGGGACACAGAGACGGAGACACAGACAGAGAAACACAGAGAAGGAGACACAGGTATAGAGACACAGAGACAGACACACAGAGAAAGAGAAACAGAGACAGAGACACAGAGAGAGAAACACAGAGAAGGAGACACAGGTGTAGAGACACAGAGACAGAGACACAGAGAAAGAGAAACAGAGACCGAGAGAGAGACAGAGTCACAGAGACAGATACACAGAAACAGAGACACAGAGACAGAGACAGAGGGACAGGGACACAGAGAGAGAGACATAGAGACAGAGACACAGAGACAACGACACAGAGACAGAGACACAGAGACAGAGATACAGAGACAGAGACACAGAGACGCAGAGACAGAGACGCAGAGACCGTGACACAGGGAGACAGAGACAGAGGCATAAACACAGAGGCAGAGACACAGAGAGAGAGATTAAGAGACAGAGGCTCAGAGACAGAGACACACAGACAGTGACGGAGACACAGAGACAGAGACACAGAGACAGATACACAGAGGCAGAGGCACAGAGACAGAGACTCAGAGACAGAGACACAGAGACAGAGATTCAGAGACAGTGACACAGAGACAGAGACACAGAGACAGAGACACAGAGACAGAGACACGGAGACAGAGACACAGAGACAGAGACACAGAGACAGAGACACAGAGACAGAGACACAGAGACAGAGACACAGGAACAGATACACAGAGACAGAGGCACAGAGACAGAGACTCAGAGACAGATACACAGAGACAGGGACACAGAGACGGAGACACAGAGAGAGAAACACAGAGAAGGAGACACAGGTATAGAGACACAGAGACAGAGACACAGAGAAGGAGAAACAGAGACAGACACACAGAGAGAGAAACACAGAGAAGGAGGCACAGGTGTAGAGACACAGAGACAGAGACACAGAGAAAGAGAAACAGAGACCGAGAGAGAGACATAGTCACAGAGACAGATACACAGAAACAGAGACACAGAGACAGAGACAGAGGGACAGGGACACAGAGAGAGAGACTCAGAGACAGAGACACAGAGACAGAGATTCAGACACAGTGACACAGAGACAGAGTCAGAGGGACAGTGAAGCAGAGACGGAGACACAGGGACAGAGACACCGAGACAGAGACACAGAGGCAGAGACACAGAGACCGACACACAGAGACGGGGACACAGGCACAGAGACACACGGACAGAGGCATAGACACAGAGACAGGGACACAGAGACAGAGACACAGAGATAGAGACACAGAGACAGAGACACAGAGACAGAGACACAGAGACAGAGACACAGAGACAGAGACACAGAGACAGAGACACAGAGACAGAGACACAGAGACAGAGACACAGAGAGAGAGACAGAGAGACAGATACACAGAGACAGAGACACCGATACAGAGACACAGAGGCCGAGACACAGAGACCGACACACAGAGACGGAGACACAGGTACAGAGACACACGGACAGAGGCATAGACAAAGAGACAGGGACACAGAGACAGAGACACAGAGAGAGAGAGACAGAGACAGAGAGACAGAGACACAGAGACAGAGACACAGAGGCAGAGACACAGAGACAGAGAGACAGAGACAGAGGCATAGACACAGAGGCAGAGGCACAGTGTCAGAGACACATAGACCGAGACAGAGACACCTATTCACGGAGACGGCGACACAGGGACAGAGACGCAGAGACAGGGACACAGAGACAGAGATTCAGAGACAGTGACACAGAGACAAAGACACAGAGTCATGGACATAGAGACAGAGACACAGAGACAGAGACACAGAGACAGAGACACAGAGACAGAGATACAGAGACATAGACACAGAGACAGAGACACAGAGACAGAGACACAGAGACAGAGACACAGAGACAGAGACACAGAGACAGAGACAGAGAGACAGGGACACAGAGACGGAGACACAGACAGAGAAACACAGAGAAGGAGGCACAGGTATAGAGACACAGAGACAGACACACAGAGAAAGAGAAACAGAGACAGAGACACAGAGAGAGAAACACAGAGAAGGAGACACAGGTGTAGAGACACAGAGACAGAGACACAGAGAAAGAGAAACAGAGACCGAGAGAGAGACAGAGTCACAGAGACAGATACACAGAAACAGAGACACAGAGACAGAGACAGAGGGACAGGGACACTGAGAGAGAGACTCAGAGACAGAGACACAGAGACAGAGATTCAGACACAGTGACACAGAGACAGAGTCAGAGGGACAGTGAAGCAGAGACGGAGACACAGGGACAGAGACACCGAGACAGAGACACAGAGGCAGAGACACAGAGACCGACACACAGAGACGGGGACACAGGCACAGAGACACACGGACAGAGGCATAGACACAGAGACAGGGACACAGAGACAGAGACACAGAGATAGAGACACAGAGTCATGGACATAGAGACAGAGACACAGAGACAGAGACACTGAGACAGAGACACAGAGACAGAGACACAGAGACAGAGACAGAGACAGAGACACAGAGACAGAGACACAGAAACAGAGATACAGAGACAGATACACAGAGGCACAGAGACAGATACACAGAGATAGAGGCACAGAGAGAGAGACTCAGAGACAGAGACACAGAGACAGAGACTCAGAGACAGTGACACAGAGACAGAGACACAGAGACAGAGACACAGAGACAGAGACACGGAGACAGAGACACAGAGACAGAGACACAGAGACAGAGACATAGAGACAGAGACACAGAGACAGAGACACAGAGACAGAGACACAGAGACAGAGACACAGAGACAGAGACACAGAGACAGAGACAGAGAGGCAGGGACACAGAGACGGAGACACAGACAGAGAAACACAGAGAAGGAGACACAGGTATAGAGACACAGAGACAGACACACAGAGAAAGAGAAACAGAGACAGAGACACAGAGAGAGAAACACAGAGAAGGAGACACAGGTGTAGAGACACAGAGACAGAGACACAGAGAAAGAGAAACGGAGACCGAGAGAGAGACAGAGTCACAGAGACAGATACACAGAAACAGAGACACAGAGACAGAGACAGAGGGACAGGGACACAGAGAGAGAGACTCAGAGACAGAGACACAGAGACAGAGATTCAGACACAGTGACACAGAGACAGAGTCAGAGGGACAGTGGCACAGAGACGGAGACACAGAGGCAGAGACACAGAGACCGACACACAGACACGGAGACGCAGGTACAGAGACACACGGACAGAGGCATAGACACAGAGACAGAGACACAGAGAGAGAGAGATAGAGACGGAGAGACAGAGACACAGAGACAGAGACACGGAGGCAGAAATACAGAGACAGAGAGACAGAGACACAGAGACAGAGACACAGAGGCAGAGAGACAGAGACAGAGGCATAGACACAGAGGCAGAGGCACAGTGTCAGAGACACATAGACCGAGACAGAGACACCTATTCACGGAGACGGCGACACAGGGACAGAGACGCAGAGACAGGGACACAGAGACAGAGATTCAGAGACAGTGACACAGAGACAAAGACACAGAGTCATGGACATAGAGACAGAGACACAGAGACAGAGACACTGAGACAGAGACACAGAGACAGAGATACAGAGACAGAGACACAGAGACAGAGACACAGAGACAGAGACACAGAGACAGAGACACAGAGACCGAGACACAGAGACAGAGACACAGAGACAGAGACACTGAGACAGAGACACAGAGACAGAGACACAGAGACAGAGACAGAGACAGAGACACAGAGACAGAGACACAGAGAAAGAGAAACAGAGACCGAGAGAGAGACAGAGTCACAGAGACAGATACACAGAAACAGAGACACAGAGACAGAGACAGAGGGACAGGGACACAGAGAGAGAGACTCAGAGACAGAGACACAGAGACAGAGATTCAGACACAGTGACACAGAGACAGAGTCAGAGGGACAGTGGCACAGAGACGGAGACACAGAGGCAGAGACACAGAGACCGACACACAGACACGGAGACGCAGGTACAGAGACACACGGACAGAGGCATAGACACAGAGACAGAGACACAGAGAGAGAGAGATAGAGACGGAGAGACAGAGACACAGAGACAGAGACACGGAGGCAGAAATACAGAGACAGAGAGACAGAGACACAGAGACAGAGACACAGAGGCAGAGACACAGAGACAGAGAGACAGAGACAGAGGCATAGACACAGAGGCAGAGGCACAGTGTCAGAGACACATAGACCGAGACAGAGACACCTATTCACGGAGACGGCGACACAGGGACAGAGACGCAGAGACAGGGACACAGAGACAGAGATTCAGAGACAGTGACACAGAGACAAAGACACAGAGTCATGGACATAGAGACAGAGACACAGAGACAGAGACACTGAGACAGAGACACAGAGACAGAGATACAGAGACAGAGACACAGAGACAGAGACACAGAGACAGAGACACAGAGACAGAGACACAGAGACAGAGACACAGAGACCGAGACACAGAGACAGAGACACAGAGACAGAGACACAGAGACAGAGACACAGAGACAGAGACACAGAGACCGAGACTCAGAGACAGAGACAAAGAGACGGAGACACAGGTACAGAGACACACGGACAGAGGCATAGACACAGAGACAGGGACACAGAGACAGAGATACAGAAAGAGAGAGACAGAGACAGAGAGACAGAGACACAGAGACAGATACACAGAGACAGAGGCACAGAGACAGAGACTCAGAGACAGAGACACAGAGACAGAGATTTAGAGACAGTGACACAGAGACAGAGACACAGAGACAGAGACACAGAGACAGAGACACGGAGACAGAGACACAGAGACAGAGACACAGAGACAGAGACACAGAGACAGAGACACAGAGACAGAGACACAGAGACAGAGATTCAGAGACAGAGACTCAGAGGCAGAGACACAGAGACAGTGACACAGGGAGAGAGAAACAGAGACATAGACACAGAGACAGAGACAGAGACAGAGACAGAGACAGAGGGACAGGGACACAGAGAGAGAGACAGAGGGACAGGGACACCGAGGCGGAGACACAGGGACAGAGACACCGAGACAGAGACACAGAGGCAGAGACACAGAGACCGACACACAGAGACGGAGACACAGGTACAGAGACACACGGACAGAGGCATAGACACAGAGACAGGGACACAGAGACAGAGATACAGAGAGAGAGAGACAGAGACAGAGAGACAGAGACACAGAGACAGATACACAGAGACAGAGACACAGAGACAGAGACATAGAGACAGAGACACAGAGACGCAGAGACACAAACACAGAGACCGTGACACAGGGAGAGAGAAACAGAGACATAGACACAGAGACAGAGACAGAGACAGAGACAGAGGGACAGGGACACAGAGAGAGAGACATAGAGACAGAGACACAGAGACAACGACACAGAGACAGAGACACAGAGACAGAGATACAGAGACAGAGACACAGAGACGCAGAGACAGAGACGCAGAGACCGTGACACAGGGAGACAGAGACAGAGGCATAAACACAGAGGCAGAGACACAGAGAGAGAGATTAAGAGACAGAGACACAGAGACAGTGACGGAGACACAGAGACAGAGACACAGAGACAGATACACAGAGGCAGAGGCACAGAGACAGAGACTCAGAGACAGAGACACAGAGACAGAGATTCAGAGACAGTGACACAGAGACAGAGACACAGAGACAGAGACACAGAGACAGAGACACAGAGACAGAGACACGGAGACAGAGACACAGAGACAGAGACGCAGAGACAGAGACACAGAGACAGAGACACAGAGACAGAGACACAGAGACAGAGACACAGAGACAGAGATTCAGAGACAGAGACTCAGAGACAGAGACACAGAGACAGTGACGGAGACACAGAGACAGAGACACAGGAACAGATACACAGAGACAGAGGCACAGAGACAGAGACTCAGAGACAGATACACAGAGACAGGGACACAGAGACGGAGACACAGAGAGAGAAACACACAGAAGGAGACACAGGTATAGAGACACAGAGACAGAGACACAGAGACAGAGACACAGAGACAGAGACACAGAGACAGAGATTCAGAGACAGAGACTCAGAGACAGAGACACAGAGACAGTGACGGAGACACAGAGACAGAGACACAGGAACAGATACACAGAGACAGAGTCAGAGGGACAGTGACACAGAGACGGAGACACAGAGGCAGAGACACAGAGACCGACACACAGACACGGTGACGCAGGTACAGAGACACACGGACAGAGGCATAGACACAGAGACAGAGACACCGAGACAGAGACACAGAGAGAGAGAGACAGAGACAGAGAGACAGAGACACAGAGACAGAGACACGGAGGCAGAGACACAGAGACAGAGAGACAGAGACAGAGGCATAGACACAGAGGCAGAGGCACAGAGACGGAGACACATAGACCGAGACACAGAGACGGAGACAGAGACACAGAGACAGGGAAAAAAGAGACAGAGACACTGAGGCAGAGACACGGAGACAGAGACACAGAGACAGAGGCACAGAGACAGAGACATAGAGACAGGGACACAGAGACGCAGAGACACAAACACAGAGACCGTGACACAGGGAGAGAGAAACAGAGACATAGACACAGAGACAGAGACAGAGACAGAGACAGAGGGACAGGGACACAGAGAGAGAGACATAGAGACAGAGACACAGAGACAACGACACAGAGACAGAGACACAGAGACAGAGATACAGAGACAGAGACACAGAGACGCAGAGACAGAGACGCAGAGACCGTGACACAGGGAGACAGAGACAGAGGCATAAACACAGAGGCAGAGACACAGAGAGAGAGATTAAGAGACAGAGACACAGAGACAGTGACGGAGACACAGAGACAGAGACACAGAGACAGATACACAGAGGCAGAGGCACAGAGACAGAGACTCAGAGACAGAGACACAGAGACAGAGATTCAGAGACAGTGACACAGAGACAGAGACACAGAGACAGAGACACAGAGACAGAGACACGGAGACAGAGACACAGAGACAGAGACGCAGAGACAGAGACACAGAGACAGAGACACAGAGACAGAGACACAGAGACAGAGACACAGAGACAGAGATTCAGAGACAGAGACTCAGAGACAGAGACACAGAGACAGTGACGGAGACACAGAGACAGAGACACAGGAACAGATACACAGAGACAGAGGCACAGAGACAGAGACTCAGAGACAGATACACAGAGACAGGGACACAGAGACGGAGACACAGAGAGAGAAACACAGAGAAGGAGACACAGGTATAGAGACACAGAGACAGAGACACAGAGAAGGAGAAACAGAGACAGACACACAGAGAGAGAAACACAGAGAAGGAGGCACAGGTGTAGAGACACAGAGACAGAGACACAGAGAAAGAGAAACAGAGCCCGAGAGAGAGACAGAGTCACAGAGACAGATACACAGAAACAGAGACACAGAGACAGAGACAGAGGGACAGGGACTCAGAGAGAGAGACTCAGAGACAGAGACACAGAGACAGAGATTCAGACACAGTGACACAGAGACAGAGTCAGAGGGACAGTGAAGCAGAGACGGAGACACAGGGACAGAGACACCGAGACAGAGACACAGAGGCAGAGACACAGAGACCGACACACAGAGACGGGGACACAGGCACAGAGACACACGGACAGAGGCATAGACACAGAGACAGGGACACAGAGACAGAGACACAGAGATAGAGACACAAAGTCATGGACATAGAGACAGAGACACAGAGACAGAGACACAGAGACAGAGACACAGAGACAGAGACAGAGACAGAGACAGAGACACAGAGACAGAGACACAGAAACAGAGATACAGAGACAGAAACACAGAGGCACAGAGACAGATACACAGAGATAGAGGCACAGAGAGAGAGACTCAGAGACAGAGACACAGAGACAGAGATTCAGAGACAGTGACACAGAGACAGAGACACAGAGACAGAGACACGGAGACAGAGGCAGAGAGACAGGGACACAGAGACGGAGACACAGACAGAGAAACACAGAGAAGGAGACACAGGTATAGAGACACAGAGACAGACAGACAGAGAAAGAGAAACAGAGACAGAGACACAGAGAGAGAAACACAGAGAAGGAGACACAGGTGTAGAGACACAGAGACAGAGACACAGAGAAAGAGAAACAGAGACCGAGAGAGAGACAGAGTCACAGAGACAGATACACAGAAACAGAGACACAGAGACAGAGACAGAGGGACAGGGACACAGAGAGAGAGACTCAGAGACAGAGACACAGAGACAGAGATTCAGACACAGTGACACAGAGACAGAGTCAGAGGGACAGTGACACAGAGACGGAGACACAGAGGCAGAGACACAGAGACCGACACACAGACACGGAGACGCAGGTACAGAGACACACGGACAGAGGCATAGACACAGAGACAGAGACACAGAGAGAGAGAGATAGAGACGGAGAGACAGAGACACAGAGACAGAGACACGGAGGCAGAAATACAGAGACAGAGAGACAGAGACAGAGGCATAGACACAGGGGCAGAGGCACAGAGACAGTGACACATAGACCGAGACACAGAGACGGAGACAGAGACACAGAGACAGATACACAGAGATAGAGGCACAGAGACAGAGACACATGGACGGAGACACGGAGACAGGGACACAGAGACAGAGACACAGAGAGAGAAACACAGAGACGGAGATACAGGGACAGAGACACAGAGACGGAGACACAGAGAAAGAGAAACAGAGACAGAGACAGACACATAGAGGCAGAGACACAGAGACAGACACACAGAGACGCAGAGACAGAAACACAGAGACCGTGACACAGGGAGAGAGAAACAGAGACATAGACACAGAGACAGAGACAGAGACAGAGACAGAGGGACATGGACACAGAGAGAGAGACACAGAGACAGAGACACAAAGACAGAGATACAGAAACAGAGACACAGAGACGCAGAGACAGAGGCGCAGAGACCGTCACACAGGGAGACAGAGACAGAGGCATAAACACAGAGGCAGAGACACAGAGAGAGAGATTAAGAGACAGAGACACAGAGACAGAGACACAGAGACAGAGAGACAGATACAGAGACACAGAGACAGATACACAGAGACACCGATACCGAGACACAGAGGCCGAGACACAGAGACCGACACACAGAGACGGAGACACAGGTACAGAGACACACGGACAGAGGCATAGACACAGAGACAGGGACACAGAGACAGAGACACAGAGAGAGAGAGACAGAGACAGAGAGACAGAGACACAGAGACAGAGACACAGAGGCAGAGACACAGAGACAGAGAGACAGAGACAGAGGCATAGACACAGAGGCAGAGGCACAGTGTCAGAGACACATAGACCGAGACAGAGACACCTATTCACGGAGACGGCGACACAGGGACAGAGACGCAGAGACAGGGACACAGAGACAGAGATTCAGAGACAGTGACACAGAGACAAAGACACAGAGTCATGGACATAGAGACAGAGACACAGAGACAGAGACACAGAGACAGAGACAGAGACAGAGACACAGAGACAGAGACACAGAAACAGAGATACAGAGACAGAAACACAGAGGCACAGAGACAGATACACAGAGATAGAGGCACAGAGAGAGAGACTCAGAGACAGAGACACAGAGACAGAGATTCAGAGACAGTGACACAGAGACAGAGACACAGAGACAGAGACACGGAGACAGAGACACAGAGACAGAGACACAGAGACAGAGACATAGAGACAGAGACACAGAGACAGAGACACAGAGACAATGACACAGAGACAGAGACACAGAGACAGAGACAGAGAGACAGGGACACAGAGACGGAGACACAGACAGAGAAACACAGAGAAGGAGACACAGGTATAGAGACACAGAGACAGAGACACAGAGAAAGAGAAACAGAGACCGAGAGAGAGACAGAGTCACAGAGACAGATACACAGAAACAGAGACACAGAGACAGAGACAGAGGGACAGGGACACAGAGAGAGAGACTCAGAGACAGAGACACAGAGACAGAGATTCAGACACAGTGACACAGAGACAGAGTCAGAGGGACATTGAAGCAGAGACGGAGACACAGGGACAGAGACACCGAGACAGAGACACAGAGGCAGAGACACAGAGACAGAGACACAGAGACAGAGACACAGAGACAGAGATTCAGAGACAGAGACTCAGAGACAGAGACACAGAGGCAGGGACACAGAGACCGACACACAGAGACGGGGACACAGGCACAGAGACACACGGACAGAGGCATAGACACAGAGACAGGGACACAGAGACAGAGACACAGAGATAGAGACACAGAGTCATGGACATAGAGACAGAGACACAGAGACGGAGACACAGAGAAAGAGAAACAGAGACAGAGACAGACACATAGAGGCAGAGACACAGAGACAGAGACACAGAGACGCAGAGACAGAAACACAGAGACCGTGACACAGGGAGAGAGAAACAGAGACATAGACACAGAGACAGAGACAGAGACAGAGACAGAGGGACAGGGACACAGAGAGAGAGACACAGAGACAGAGACACAAAGACAGAGATACAGAAACAGAGACACAGAGACGCAGAGACAGAGACAGAGGCATAAACACAGAGGCAGAGACACAGAGAGAGAGATTAAGAGACAGAGACACAGAGACAGAGACACAGAGACAGAGAGACAGAGACAGAGACACAGAGACAGATACACAGAGACAGAGACACCGATACAGAGACACAGAGGCCGAGACACAGAGACCGAGACACAGAGACCGACACACAGAGACGGAGACACAGGTACAGAGACACACGGACAGAGGCATAGACACAGAGACAGGGACACAGAGACAGAGACACAGAGAGAGAGAGACAGAGACAGAGAGACAGAGACACAGAGACAGAGACACAGAGGCAGAGACACAGAGACAGAGAGACAGAGACAGAGGCATAGACACAGAGGCAGAGGCACAGTGTCAGAGACACATATACCGAGACAGAGACACCTATTCACGGAGACGGCGACACAGGGACAGAGACGCAGAGACAGGGACACAGAGACAGAGATTCAGAGACAGTGACACAGAGACAAAGACACAGAGTCATGGACATAGAGACAGAGACACAGAGACAGAGACACAGAGACAGAGACAGAGACAGAGACACAGAGACAGAGACACAGAAACAGAGATACAGAGACAGAAACACAGAGGCACAGAGACAGATACACAGAGATAGAGGCACAGAGAGAGAGACTCAGAGACAGAGACACAGAGACAGAGATTCAGAGACAGTGACACAGAGACAGAGACACAGAGACAGAGACACGGAGACAGAGACACAGAGACTGAGACACAGAGACAGAGACATAGAGACAGAGACACAGAGACAGAGACACGGAGACAGAGACACAGAGACAGAGACACAGAGACAGAGACACAGAGACAGAGACACAGAGACAGAGACACAGAGACAGAGACACACAGACAGAGACACAGAGACAGAGATTCAGAGACAGACACTCAGAGACAGAGACACAGAGACAGTGACACAGGGAGAGAGAAACAGAGACATAGACACAGAGACAGAGACAGAGACAGAGACAGAGACAGAGGGACAGGGACACAGAGAGAGAGACAGAGGGACAGGGACACAGAGGCGGCGACACAGGGACAGAGACACCGAGACAGAGACACAGAGGCAGAGACACAGAGACCGACACACAGAGACGGAGACACAGGTACAGAGACACACGGACAGAGGCATAGACACAGAGACAGGGACACAGAGACAGAGATACAGAGAGAGAGAGACAGAGACAGAGAGACAGAGACACAGAGACAGAGACACGGAGGCAGAGACACAGAGACAGAGAGACAGAGACAGAGGCATAGACACAGAGGCAGAGGCACAGAGACGGAGACACATAGACCGAGACACAGAGACGGAGACAGAGACACAGAGACAGGGAAAAAAGAGACAGAGACACTGAGGCAGAGACACGGAGACAGAGACACAGAGAGAGAGACACACAGACGGAGATACAGGGACAGAGACAGAGAGACAAAGACACAGAGAAAGAGGAACAGAGACTGAGACAGAGACATAGAGACAGAGACACAGAGACAGAGACACAGAGACAGATACACAGAGACAGAGACACAGAGACAGAGACATAGAGACAGAGACACAGAGACGCAGAGACACAAACACAGAGACCGTGACACAGGGAGAGAGAAACAGAGACATAGACACAGAGACAGAGACAGAGACAGAGACAGAGGGACAGGGACACAGAGAGAGAGACATAGAGACAGAGACACAGAGACAACGACACAGAGACAGAGACACAGAGACAGAGATACAGAGACAGAGACACAGAGACGCAGAGACAGAGACGCAGAGACCGTGACACAGGGAGACAGAGACAGAGGCATAAACACAGAGGCAGAGACACAGAGAGAGAGATTAAGAGACAGAGACACAGAGACAGTGACGGAGACACAGAGACAGAGACACAGAGACAGATACACAGAGGCAGAGGCACAGAGACAGAGACTCAGAGACAGAGACACAGAGACAGAGATTCAGAGACAGTGACACCGAGACAGAGACACAGAGACAGAGACACAGAGACAGAGACACGGAGACAGAGACACAGAGACAGAGACGCAGAGACAGAGACACAGAGACAGAGACACAGAGACAGAGACACAGAGACAGAGACACAGAGACAGAGATTCAGAGACAGAGACTCAGAGACAGAGACACAGAGACAGTGACGGAGACACAGAGACAGAGACACAGGAACAGATACACAGAGACAGAGGCACAGAGACAGAGACTCAGAGACAGATACACAGAGACAGGGACACAGAGACGGAGACACAGAGAGAGAAACACAGAGAAGGAGACACAGGTATAGAGACACAGAGACAGAGACACAGAGACAGAGACACAGAGACAGAGACACAGAGAGAGAAACACAGAGAAGGAGGCACAGGTGTAGAGACACAGAGACAGAGACACAGAGAAAGAGAAACAGAGACCGAGAGAGAGACAGAGTCACAGAGACAGATACACAGAAACAGAGACACAGAGACAGAGACAGAGGGACAGGGACACAGAGAGAGAGACTCAGAGACAGAGACACAGAGACAGAGATTCAGACACAGTGACACAGAGACAGAGTCAGAGGGACAGTGAAGCAGAGACGGAGACACAGGGACAGAGACACCGAGACAGAGACACAGAGGCAGGGACACAGAGACCGACACACAGAGACGGGGACACAGGGACAGAGACACCGAGACAGAGACACAGAGGCAGGGACACAGAGACCGACACACAGAGACGGGGACACAGGCACAGAGGCACACGGACAGAGGCATAGACACAGAGACAGGGACACAGAGACAGAGACACAGAGATAGAGACACAGAGTCATGGACATAGAGACAGAGACACAGAGACAGAGACACAGAGACAGAGACACAGAGACAGAGACACAGAGACGGAGACACAGAGACAGAGACACAGAGACAGAGACACAGAGACAGAGACACAGAGACAGAGACACAGAGACAGAGACACAGAGACCGAGACACAGAGACAGAGACACAGAGACAGAGACAGAGAGACAGATACACAGAGACAGAGACACCGATACAGAGACACAGAGGCCGAGACACAGAGACCGACACACAGAGACGGAGACACAGGTACAGAGACACACGGACAGAGGCATAGACAAAGAGACAGGGACACAGAGACAGAGACACAGAGAGAGAGAGACAGAGACAGAGAGACAGAAACACAGAGACAGAGACACAGAGGCAGAGACACAGAGACAGAGAGACAGAGACAGAGGCATAGACACAGAGGCAGAGGCACAGTGTCAGAGACACATAGACCGAGACAGAGACACCTATTCACGGAGACGGCGACACAGGGACAGAGACGCAGAGACAGGGACACAGAGACAGAGATTCAGAGACAGTGACACAGAGACAAAGACACAGAGTCATGGACATAGAGACAGAGACACAGAGACAGAGACACAGAGGCAGAGACACAGAGACAGAGATACAGAGACAGAGACACAGAGACAGAGACACAGAGACAGAGACACAGAGACAGAGACACAGAGACAGAGACACAGAGACAGAGTCACAGAGACAGAGATTCAGACACAGTGACACAGAGACAGAGTCAGAGGGACAGTGAAGCAGAGACGGAGACACAGGGACAGAGACACCGAGTCAGAGACACAGAGGCAGAGACACAGAGACCGACACACAGAGACGGGGACACAGGCACAGAGACACACGGACAGAGGCATAGACACAGAGACAGGTACACAGAGACAGAGACACAGAGATAGAGACACAGAGTCATGGACATAGAGACAGAGACACAGAGACAGAGACACTGAGACAGAGACACAGAGACAGAGACACAGAGACGGAGACTCAGAGACAGAGACGCAGAGACAGAGACACAGAGACAGAGACACAGAGACAGAGACACAGAGACAGAGACACAGAGACAGAGACACAGAGACAGATACACAGAGACAGAGACACCGATACAGAGACACAGAGGCCGAGACACAGAGACCGAGACACAGAGACCGACACACAGAGACGGAGACACAGGTACAGAGACACACGGACAGAGGCATAGACACAGAGACAGGGACACAGAGACAGAGACACAGAGAGAGAGAGACAGAGACAGAGAGACTGAGACACAGAGACAGAGACACAGAGACAGAGACACAGAGACAGAGAGACAGAGACAGAGGCATAGACACAGAGGCAGAGGCACAGTGTCAGAGACACATAGGCCGAGACAGAGACACCTATTCACGGAGACGGCGACACAGGGACAGAGACGCAGAGACAGGGACACAGAGACAGAGATTCAGAGACAGTGACACAGAGACAAAGACACAGAGTCATGGACATAGAGACAGAGACACAGAGACGCAGAGACACAAACACAGAGACCGTGACACAGGGAGAGAGAAACAGAGACATAGACACAGAGACAGAGACAGAGACAGAGACAGAGACAGAGACAGAGGGACAGGGACACAGAGAGAGAGACATAGAGACAGAGACACAGAGACAACGACACAGAGACAGAGACACAGAGACAGAGATACAGAGACAGAGACACAGAGACGCAGAGACAGAGACGCAGAGACCGTGACACAGGGAGACAGAGACAGAGGCATAAACACAGAGGCAGAGACACAGAGAGAGAGATTAAGAGACAGAGACACAGAGACAGAGACAGAGACAGAGACAGAGACACAGAGACAGAGACACAGAAACAGAGATACAGAGACAGAAACACAGAGACAGAGACACAGAAACAGAGACACAGAGACCGAAACACAGAGACGGAGACACAGGTACAGAGACACACGGACAGAGGCATAGACACAGAGACAGGGACACAGAGACAGAGACACAGAGACAGAGAGACAGAGACAGAGAGACAGAGACACAGAGACAGAGACACAGAGACAGAGACACAGAGACAGAGAGACAGAGACAGAGGCATAGACACAGAGGCAGAGGCACAGTGTCAGAGACACATAGACCGAGACAGAGACACCTATTCACGGAGACGGCGACACAGAGACAGAGACGCAGAGACAGGGACACAGAGACAGAGATTCAGAGACAGTGACACAGAGACAAAGACACAGAGTCATGGACATAGAGACAGAGACACAGAGACAGAGACACAGAGACAGAGACAGAGACAGAGACACAGAGACAGAGACACAGAAACAGAGATACAGAGACAGAAACACAGAGGCACAGAGACAGATACACAGAGATAGAGGCACAGAGAGAGAGACTCAGAGACAGAGACACAGAGACAGAGATTCAGAGACAGTGACACAGAGACAGAGACACAGAGACAGAGACACAGAGACAGAGACACAGAGACAGAGACACAGAGACAGAGACACGGAGACAGAGACACAGAGACAGAGACACAGAGACAGAGACATAGAGACAGAGACACAGAGACAGAGACACAGAGACAGAGACACAGAGACAGAGACACAGAGACAGAGACAGAGAGACAGGGACACAGAGACGGAGACACAGACAGAGAAACACAGAGAAGGAGACACAGGTATAGAGACACAGAGACAGACAGACAGAGAAAGAGAAACAGAGACAGAGACACAGAGAGAGAAACACAGAGAAGGAGACACAGGTGTAGAGACACAGAGACAGAGACACAGAGAAAGAGAAACAGAGACCGAGAGAGAGACAGAGTCACAGAGACAGATACACAGAAACAGAGACACAGAGACAGAGACAGAGGGACAGGGACACAGAGAGAGAGACTCAGAGACAGAGACACAGAGACAGATTCAGACACAGTGACACAGAGACAGAGTCAGAGGGACAGTGACACAGAGACGGAGACACAGAGGCAGAGACACAGAGACCGACACACAGACACGGAGACGCAGGTACAGAGACACACGGACAGAGGCATAGACACAGAGACAGAGGCACAGAGACAGTGACACATAGACCGAGACACAGAGACAGATACACAGAGATAGAGGCACAGAGACAGAGACACAGGGACGGAGACACGGAGACAGGGACACAGAGACAGAGACACAGAGAGAGAAACACAGAGACGGAGATACAGGGACAGAGACACAGAGACAGAGACACAGAGAAAGAGAAACAGAGACAGAGACAGACACATAGAGGCAGAGACACAGAGACAGAGACACAGAGACGCAGAGACAGAAACACAGAGACCGTGACACAGGGAGAGAGAAACAGAGACATAGACACAGAGACAGAGACAGAGACAGAGACAGAGGGAGAGGGACACAGAGAGAGAGACACAGAGACAGAGACACAAAGACAGAGATACAGAGACAGAGACACAGAGACGCAGAGACAGAGACGCAGAGACCGTCACACAGGGAGACAGAGACAGAGGCATAAACACAGAGGCAGAGACACAGAGAGAGAGATTAAGAGACAGAGACTCAGAGACAGAGACACAGAGACAGTGACGGAGACACAGAGACAGAGACACAGAGACAGATACACAGAGACAGAGGCACAGAGACAGTGACACAGGGACGGAGACACGGAGACAGAGACACAGAGACGGAGACTCAGGGACAGAGACACAGAGACAGAGACACAGAGAAAGAGAAACAGAAACAGAGACAGAGACATAGAGACAGAGACACAGAGACAGAGAAACAGAGACAGATACACAGAGACAGAGACACAGAGACACAGAGACAGAGACACAGAGACAGGGACACAGAGACAGAGACACAGAGAGAGAAACACAGAGACGGAGATACAGGGACAGAGACACAAAGACAGAGACACAGAGAAAGAGAAACAGAGACAGGGACAGACACATAGAGACAGAGACACAGAGACAGAGACAGAGGCATAGACACAGAGGCAGAGGCACAGAGACAGAGACACATAGAGTGAGACACAGAGACCTATTCACGGAGACGGAGACACAGGGACAGAGACGCAGAGACAGGGACAAAGTGAGAGAGACAGAGACACACAGACGGAGACACAGGGACATAGACAAAGAGATAGAGACACAGAGCCATGGACATAGAGACAGAGACACCGATACTGAGACACAGAGGCAGAGACACAGAGACCGACACACAGAGACGGAGACGCAGGTACAGAGACACACGGACAGAGGCATAGACACAGAGACAGGGACACAGAGACAGAGACACAGAGAGAGAGAGACAGAGACAGAGAGACAGAGACACAGAGACAGGGACACGGAGGCAGAGACACAGAGACAGAGAGACAGAGACAGAGGCATAGACACAGAGGCAGAGGCACAGAGACAGAGACACATAGACCGAGACACAGAGACCTATTCACGGAGACGGAGACACAGGGACAGAGACGCAGACACAGGGACACAGAGACAGAGATTCAGAGACAGTGACACAGAGACAGAGACACAGAGACAGAGACACAGAGACAGAGACACAGAGACAGAGACACAGAGACAGAGACACAGAGACAGAGACACAGAGACAGAGACACAGAGACAGAGACACAGAGACAGAGACACAGAGACAGAGACACAGAGACAGAGACACAGAGACAGAGACACAGAGACAGAGACACAGAGACAGAGACACAGAGACAGAGACACAGAGACAGAGACACAGAGACAGAGACACAGAGACAGAGACACAGAGACAGAGACACAGAGACAGAAACACAGAGACAGAGACACAGAGACAGAGACACAGAGACAGAGACACAGAGACAGATACACAGAGACAGAGACACCGATACAGAGACACAGAGGCCGAGACACAGAGACCGAGACACAGAGACCGACACACAGAGACGGAGACACAGGTACAGAGACACACGGACAGAGGCATAGACACAGAGACAGGGACACAGAGACAGAGACACAGAGACAGAGAGACAGAGACAGAGAGACAGAGACACAGAGACAGAGACACAGAGACAGAGACGCAGAGACAGAGAGACAGAGACAGAGGCATAGACACAGAGGCAGAGGCACAGTGTCAGAGACACATAGACCGAGACAGAGACACCTATTCACGGAGACGGCGACACAGAGACAGAGACGCAGAGACAGGGACACAGAGACAGAGATTCAGAGACAGTGACACAGAGACAAAGACACAGAGTCATGGACATAGAGACAGAGACACAGAGACAGAGACACAGAGACAGAGACAGAGACAGAGACACAGAGACAGAGACACAGAAACAGAGATACAGAGACAGAAACACAGAGGCACAGAGACAGATACACAGAGATAGAGGCACAGAGAGAGAGACTCAGAGACAGAGACACAGAGACAGAGATTCAGAGACAGTGACACAGAGACAGGGACACAGAGACAGAGACACAGAGACAGAGACACAGAGACAGAGACACAGAGACAGAGACACGGAGACAGAGACACAGAGACAGAGACACAGAGACAGAGACATAGAGACAGAGACACAGAGACAGAGACACAGAGACAGAGACACAGAGACAGAGACACAGAGACAGAGACAGAGAGACAGGGACACAGAGACGGAGACACAAACAGAGAAACACAGAGAAGGAGACACAGGTATAGAGACACAGAGACAGACAGACAGAGAAAGAGAAACAGAGACAGAGACACAGAGAGAGAAACACAGAGAAGGAGACACAGGTGTAGAGACACAGAGACAGAGACACAGAGAAAGAGAAACAGAGACCGAGAGAGAGACAGAGTCACAGAGACAGATACACAGAAACAGAGACACAGAGACAGAGACAGAGGGACAGGGACACAGAGAGAGAGACTCAGAGACAGAGACACAGAGACAGATTCAGACACAGTGACACAGAGACAGAGTCAGAGGGACAGTGACACAGAGACGGAGACACAGAGGCAGAGACACAGAGACCGACACACAGACACGGAGACGCAGGTACAGAGACACACGGACAGAGGCATAGACACAGAGACAGAGGCACAGAGACAGTGACACATCGACCGAGACACAGAGACAGATACACAGAGATAGAGGCACAGAGACAGAGACACAGGGACGGAGACACGCAGACAGGGACACAGAGACAGAGACACAGAGAGAGAAACACAGAGACGGAGATACAGGGACAGAGACACAGAGACAGAGACACAGAGAAAGAGAAACAGAGACAGAGACAGACACATAGAGGCAGAGACACAGAGACAGAGACACAGAGACGCAGAGACAGAAACACAGAGACCGTGACACAGGGAGAGAGAAACAGAGACATAGACACAGAGACAGAGACAGAGACAGAGACAGAGGGACAGGGACACAGAGAGAGAGACACAGAGACAGAGACACAAAGACAGAGATACAGAGACAGAGACACAGAGACGCAGAGACAGAGACGCAGAGACCGTCACACAGGGAGACAGAGACAGAGGCATAAACACAGAGGCAGAGACACAGAGAGAGAGATTAAGAGACAGAGACTCAGAGACAGAGACACAGAGACAGTGACGGAGACACAGAGACAGAGACACAGAGACAGATACACAGAGACAGAGGCACAGAGACAGTGACACAGGGACGGAGACACGGAGACAGAGACACAGAGACGGAGACTCAGGGACAGAGACACAGAGACAGAGACACAGAGAAAGAGAAACAGAAACAGAGACAGAGACATAGAGACAGAGACACAGAGACAGAGAAACAGAGACAGATACACAGAGACAGAGACACAGAGACACAGAGACAGAGACACAGAGACAGGGACACAGAGACAGAGACACAGAGAGAGAAACACAGAGACGGAGATACAGGGACAGAGACACAGAGAAAGAGAAACAGAGACAGGGACAGACACATAGAGACAGAGACACAGAGACAGGGACAGAGGCATAGACACAGAGGCAGAGGCACAGAGACAGAGACACATAGAGTGAGACACAGAGACCTATTCACGGAGACGGAGACACAGGGACAGAGACGCAGAGACAGGGACAAAGTGAGAGAGACAGAGACATAGACACAGAGACAGAGACAGAGACAGAGACAGAGGGACAGGGACACAGAGAGAGAGACACAGAGACAGAGACACAAAGACAGAGATACAGAGACAGAGACACAGAGACGCAGAGACAGAGACGCAGAGACCGTCACACAGGGAGACAGAGACAGAGGCATAAACACAGAGGCAGAGACACAGAGAGAGAGATTAAGAGACAGAGACTCAGAGACAGAGACACAGAGACAGTGACGGAGACACAGAGACAGAGACACAGAGACAGATACACAGAGACAGAGGCACAGAGACAGTGACACAGGGACGGAGACACGGAGACAGAGACACAGAGACGGAAACTCAGGGACAGAGACACAGAGACAGAGACACAGAGAAAGAGAAACAGAAACAGAGACAGAGACATAGAGACAGAGACACAGAGACAGAGAAACAGAGACAGATACACAGAGACAGAGACACAGAGACACAGAGACAGAGACACAGAGACAGGGACACAGAGACAGAGACACAGAGAGAGAAACACAGAGACGGAGATACAGGGACAGAGACACAAAGACAGAGACACAGAGAAAGAGAAACAGAGACAGGGACAGACACATAGAGACAGAGACACAGAGACAGAGACAGAGGCATAGACACAGAGGCAGAGGCACAGAGACAGAGACACATAGAGTGAGACACAGAGACCTATTCACGGAGACGGAGACACAGGGACAGAGACGCAGAGACAGGGACAAAGTGAGAGAGACAGAGACACACAGACGGAGACACAGGGACATAGACAAAGAGATAGAGACACAGAGCCATGGACATAGAGACAGAGACACCGATACTGAGACACAGAGGCAGAGACACAGAGACCGACACACAGAGACGGAGACGCAGGTACAGAGACACACGGACAGAGGCATAGACACAGAGACAGGGACACAGAGACAGAGACACAGAGAGAGAGAGACAGAGACAGAGAGACAGAGACACAGAGACAGGGACACGGAGGCAGAGACACAGAGACAGAGAGACAGAGACAGAGGCATAGACACAGAGGCAGAGGCACAGAGACAGAGACACATAGACCGAGACACAGAGACCTATTCACGGAGACGGAGACACAGGGACAGAGACGCAGAGACAGGGACACAGAGACAGAGACACAGAGACAGAGACACAGAGACAGAGACGCAGAGACAGAGAGACAGAGACAGAGGCATAGACACAGAGGCAGAGGCACAGTGTCAGAGACACATAGACCGAGACAGAGACACCTATTCACGGAGACGGCGACACAGAGACAGAGACGCAGAGACAGGGACACAGAGACAGAGATTCAGAGACAGTGACACAGAGACAAAGACACAGAGTCATGGACATAGAGACAGAGACACAGAGACAGAGACAGAGACAGAGACAGAGACACAGAGACAGAGACACAGAAACAGAGATACAGAGACAGAAACACAGAGGCACAGAGACAGATACACAGAGATAGAGGCACAGAGAGAGAGACTCAGAGACAGAGACACAGAGACAGAGATTCAGAGACAGTGACACAGAGACAGGGACACAGAGACAGAGACACAGAGACAGAGACACAGAGACAGAGACACAGAGACAGAGACACGGAGACAGAGACACAGAGACAGAGACACAGAGACAGAGACATAGAGACAGAGACACAGAGACAGAGACACAGAGACAGAGACACAGAGACAGAGACACAGAGACAGAGACAGAGAGACAGGGACACAGAGACGGAGACACAGACAGAGAAACACAGAGAAGGAGACACAGGTATAGAGACACAGAGACAGACAGACAGAGAAAGAGAAACAGAGACAGAGACACAGAGAGAGAAACACAGAGAAGGAGACACAGGTGTAGAGACACAGAGACAGAGACACAGAGAAAGAGAAACAGAGACCGAGAGAGAGACAGAGTCACAGAGACAGATACACAGAAACAGAGACACAGAGACAGAGACAGAAGGACAGGGACACAGAGAGAGAGACTCAGAGACAGAGACACAGAGACAGATTCAGACACAGTGACACAGAGACAGAGTCAGAGGGACAGTGACACAGAGACGGAGACACAGAGGCAGAGACACAGAGACCGACACACAGACACGGAGACGCAGGTACAGAGACACACGGACAGAGGCATAGACACAGAGACAGAGGCACAGAGACAGTGACACATCGACCGAGACACAGAGACAGATACACAGAGATAGAGGCACAGAGACAGAGACACAGGGACGGAGACACGGAGACAGGGACACAGAGACAGAGACACAGAGAGAGAAACACAGAGACGGAGATACAGGGACAGAGACACAGAGACAGAGACACAGAGAAAGAGAAACAGAGACAGAGACAGACACATAGAGGCAGAGACACAGAGACAGAGACACAGAGACGCAGAGACAGAAACACAGAGACCGTGACACAGGGAGAGAGAAACAGAGACATAGACACAGAGACAGAGACAGAGACAGAGACAGAGGGACAGGGACACAGAGAGAGAGACACAGAGACAGAGACACAAAGACAGAGATACAGAGACAGAGACACAGAGACGCAGAGACAGAGACGCAGAGACCGTCACACAGGGAGACAGAGACAGAGGCATAAACACAGAGGCAGAGACACAGAGAGAGAGATTAAGAGACAGAGACTCAGAGACAGAGACACAGAGACAGTGACGGAGACACAGAGACAGAGACACAGAGACAGATACACAGAGACAGAGGCACAGAGACAGTGACACAGGGACGGAGACACGGAGACAGAGACACAGAGACGGAGACTCAGGGACAGAGACACAGAGACAGAGACACAGAGAAAGAGAAACAGAAACAGAGACAGAGACATAGAGACAGAGACACAGAGACAGAGAAACAGAGACAGATACACAGAGACAGAGACACAGAGACAGAGATACAGGACAGATACACAGAGACGCAGAGACAGAAACAGAGAGACCGTGACACAGGGAGAGAGAAACAGAGACGTAGACACAGAGACAGAGACAGAGACAGAGACACAGAGACAGATACACAGAGACAGAGACACAGAGACAGAGACACAGAGACAGGGACACAGAGACGCAGAGACAGAAACACAGAGACCGTGACACAGGGAGAGAGAAACGGAGACGTAGACACAGAGACAGAGACAGAGACAGAGACAGAGACACAGAGACAGAGACACAGAGACAGCGACACAGAGACAAAGCCACAGAGACAGAGACACAGAGACAGAGACACAGAGGCAGAGACACAGAGAGAGAGACACAGAGGCGTAGACACAGAGACAGAGACAGAGACAGAGACACAGAGACAGATACACAGAGACAGAGAAACAGAGACAGCGACACAGAGACAGAGACACAGAGACAGAGACACAGAGGCAGAGACACAGAGACAGAGACACAGAGACAGAGACACAGAGACAGAGACACAGAGACAGAGACAGAGAGACAGAGACACAGAGAAAGAGATTCAGACACAGTGACACAGAGACAGAGTCAGAGGGACAGAGATACAGAGATGGAGACACAGGGCCAGAGACACAGAGACAGAAACACAGAGACAGATTCACAGAGACAGAGACACAGAGACAGAGACATAAGGACGGAGACAGGGACATGGTGACACAGACACAGAGACAGAGACACACAGACAGTGACACAGAGACGGAGACACAGAGACAGAGACAGAGACAGAGACAGAGACAGATACAGAGACAGAGACAGAGACACAGAGACAGAGACAGAGACAGAGACACAGAGACAGAGACACAGAGACAGAGACAAAGAGACAGAGACACAGAGACAGAGACACAGAGAAGGAGACACAGGTATAGAGACACAGAGACAGAGACACAGAGAAAGAGAAACAGAGACAGAGACACAGAGAGAGAAACACAGAGAAGGAGACACAGGTATAGAGACACAGAGACAGAGACACAGAGAAAGAGAAACAGAGACCGAGAGAGAGACAGAGTCACAGAGACAGAGACACAGAGACAGAGACACAGAGACAGAGACACAGAGACAGAGACACAGAGACAGAGACAGAGACACAGAGACAGAGACACAGAGACAGAGACACAGAGACAGAGACACAGAGACAGAGACACAGAGACAGAGACACAGAGACAGAGACACAGAGACAGAGACACAGAGACAGAGACACAGAGACGGAGACAGAGTCAGAGACAGAGACAGAGAGACAGAGACAGAGACACAGAGACAGAGGCACAGAGACAGATATTCAGACACAGTGACACAGAGACAGAGTCAGAGGGACAGAGATACAGAGACGGAGACACAGGGCCAGAGACACAGAGACAGAAACACAGAGACAGATTCACAGAGACAGAGATACAGAGACAGAGACATAAGGACGGACACAGGGACACGGTGACACAGACACAGAGACCGACACACAGAGAAAGAGATTCAGACACAGTGACACAGAGACAGAGTCCGAGGGACAGTGACACAGGGACAGAGACACCGAATCAGAGACACAGAGGCAGAGACATAGAGACCGACACACAGAGACGGAGACACAGGTACAGAGACACACGGACAGAGGCATAGACACAGAGACAGGGACACAGAGACAGAGACACAGAGAGAGAGAGACAGAGACACAGAGACAGAGACACGGAGGCAGAGAGACAGAGACAGAGAGACAGAGACAGAGGCATAGACACATAGGCAGAGGCACAGAGACAGAGACACATAGACCGAGACACAGAGACAGAGACACAGAGACAGAGACACAGAGACAGAGACACAGAGACAGAGACACAGAGACAGAGACACAGAGACAGAGACACAGAGACAGAGACACAGAGACAGAGACACAGAGACAGAGACACAGAGACAGAGGCACAGAGACAGAGACACAGAGACAGAGACACAGAGACAGAGACACAGTGACATAAACACAAAGACTGAGACACAGAGACAGAGATTCAGAGACAGAGACTCAGAGACAGAGACACAGAGACAGTGACGGAGACACAGAGACAGAGACACAGAGACAGATTCACAGAGACAGAGGCACGGAGGCAGAGACACACGGACAGAGGCATAGACACAGAGACAGGGATACAGAGACAGAGACACAGAGAGAGAGAGACAGAGACAGAGAGACAGAGACACAGAGACAGAGACACGGAGGCAGAGACACAGAGACAGAGAGACAGAGACAGAGGCATAGACACAGAGGCAGAGGCACAGAGACAGAGACACATAGACCGAGACACAGAGACCTATTCACGGAGACGGAGACACACGGACAGAGACGCAGAGACAGGGACAAAGTGAGAGAGACAGAGACACAGAGACGGAGACACAGGGACAGAGACACAGAGATAGAGACACAGAGTCATGGACATAGAGACAGAAACACCGATACTGAGACACAGAGACCGACACACAGAGACGGAGACACAGGTACAGAGACACACGGACAGAGGCATAGACACAGAGACAGGGATACAGAGACAGAGACACTGAGAGAGAGAGAGACAGAGACAGAGAGACAGAGACAGAGAGACAGAGACAGAGAGACAGAGACAGAGAGACAGAGACAGAGAGACAGAGACACAGAGACAGAGACACGGAGGCAGAGACACAGAGACAGAGAGACAGAGACAGAGGCATAGACACAGAGGCAGGGGCACAGAGACAGAGACACATAGAGCGAGACACAGAGACCTATTCACGGAGACGGAGACACAGGGACAGAGACGCAGAGACAGGGACAAAGTGAGAGAGACAGAGACACAGAGACGGAGACACAGGGACATAGACACAGAGATAGAGACACAGAGTCATGGACATAGAGACAGAGACACCGATACTGAGACACAGAGGCAGAGACACAGAGACCGACACCCAGAGACGGAGACGCAGGTACAGAGACACACGGACAGAGGCATAGACACAGAGATAGAGACACAGAGTCATGGACATAGAGACAGAGACACCGATACTGAGACACAGAGGCAGAGACACAGAGACCGACACACAGAGACGGAGGCGCAGGTACAGAGACACACGGACAGAGGCATAGACACAGAGACAGAGACACAGAGACAGAGACACAGAGAGAGAGACACAGACACAGCGACACAGAGACAAAGTCACAGAGACAGAGACACAGAGACAGAGACACAGAGGCAGAGACACAGAGACAGAGACACAGAGACAGAGACACAGAGACAGAGACACAGAGACAGAGACACAGAGACAGAGACACAGAGACAGAGATTCAGACACAGTGACACAGAGACAGAGTCAGAGGGACAGTGACACAGGGACAGAGACACCTATACAGAGACACAGGGGCAGAGACATAGAGACCGACACACAGAGACCGAGACACAGGTACAGAGACACACGGACAGAGGCATAGACACAGAGACAGGGACACAGAGACAGAGACACAGAGAGAGAGAGACGGAGACAGAGAGACAGAGACACAGAGACAGAGACACAGAGACAGAGACACGGAGGCAGAGAGACAGAGACAGAGAGACAGAGACAGAGGCATAGACACAGAGGCAGATTCACAGAGACAGAGACACAGAGACAGAGACATAATGACAGAAATACAGAGACAGAGACACAGAGACAGAGACGCAGAGACGGAGACACAGCGACAGAGACACAGAGACAGAGACACAGAGACCGAGACAGAGGCACAGAGACAGAGACACGGAGACAGAGACACAGAGACAGTGACACAGAGGAGGGGACACAGGGACAGAGACACCGAGACAGAGACACAGAGACAGAGACACAGAGACAGAGATACAGGACAGATACACAGAGACGCAGAGACAGAAACACAGAGACCGTGACACAGGGAGAGAGAAACAGAGACGTAGACACAGAGACAGAGACAGAGACAGAGACACAGAGACAGATACACAGAGACAGAGAAACAGAGACAGCGACACAGAGACAGAGACACAGAGACAGAGACACAGAGACAGAGACACAGAGGCAGAGACACAGAGACAGAGACACAGAGACAGAGACACAGAGACAGAGACACAGAGACAGAGACACAGAGAAAGAGATTCAGACACAGTGACACAGAGACAGAGTCAGAGGGACAGAGATACAGAGACGGAGACACAGGGCCAGAGACACAGAGACAGAAACACAGAGACAGATTCACAGAGACAGAGACACAGAGACAGAGACATAAGGACGGAGACAGGGACACGGTGACACAGACACAGAGACAGAGACACAGAGACAGAGACACAGAGACAGAGACACAGAGACAGAGACACAGAGACAGAGACACAGAGACAGAGACACAGAGACAGAGACACAGAGACAGAGACACAGGGACAGAGACACAGAGACAGAGACACAGAGACGGAGACAGAGACAGAGACAGAGACAGAGAGACAGAGACAGAGACACAGAGACAGAGGCACAGAGACAGATATTCAGACACAGTGACACAGAGACAGAGTCAGAGGGACAGAGATACAGAGACGGAGACACAGGGCCAGAGACACAGAGACAGAAACACAGAGACAGATTCACAGAGACAGAGATACAGAGACAGAGACATAAGGACGGACACAGGGACACGGTGACACAGACACAGAGACCGACACACAGAGACGGAGACACAGGTACAGAGACACACGGACAAAGGCATAGACACAGTGACTGGAACACAGAGACAGAGACACAGAGAGAGAGAGACAGAGACAGCGAGACAGAGACACAGAGACAGAGACACGGAGGCAGAGACGCAGAGACAGAGACACAGAGACAGAGACACAGAGGCAGAGGCACAGAGACAGAGACACATAGACCGAGACACAGAGACGGAGACAGAGACACAGAGACAGAGAAAGAAGAGACAGATACAAAGAGATAGAGGCACAGAGACAGAGACAGAGATACAGGGACGGAGACACGGAGACAGAGACACAGAGACAGACACACAGGGACGGAGACAGAGACACAGAGACGGAGACACAGGGACAGAGACACAGAGACAGAGACACAGAGAAAGAGAAACAGAGACAGAGACAGAGACAGAGACAGAGACAGAGAGACAGAGACAGAGACACAGAGAAAGAGGCACAGAGACAGATATTCAGACACAGTGACACAGAGACAGAGTCAGAGGGACAGAGATACAGAGACGGAGACACAGGGCCAGAGACACAGAGACAGAAACACAGAGACAGATTCACAGAGACAGAGACACAGAGACAGAGACATAAGGACGGAGACAGGGACACGGTGACACAGACACAGAGACAGAGACACACAGACAGTGACACAGAGACGGAGACACAGAGACAGAGACAGAGACAGAGACAGAGACAGAGACAGAGACACAGAGACAGAGATAGAGACACAGAGACAGGGACACAGAGACAGAGACAAAGAGACAGAGACACAGAGACAGAGACACAGAGACAGAGACACAGAGACAGAGACACAGAGAAAGAGATTCAGACACAGTGACACAGAGACAGAGTCAGAGGGACAGTGACACAGGGACAGAGACACCGAATCAGAGACACAGAGGCAGAGACACGGACACAGAGACACAGAGACAGATACACAGCGATAGAGGCACAGAGACAGAGACAGAGACACAGGGACGGAGACACGGAGACAGAGACACAGAGACGGAGACTCAGGGACAGAGACACAGACACAGAGACACAGAGAAAGAGGAACAGAGACAGAGACAGAGACATAGAGACAGAGACACAGAGACAGAGACACAGAGACAGATACACAGAGACAGAGACACAGAGACAGAGACACAGAGACAGAGACACAGAGACAGGGACACAGAGACAGAGACACAGAGAGAGAAACACAGAGACGGAGATACAGGGACAGAGACACAGAGACAGAGACACAGAGAAAGAGAAACAGAGACAGAGACAGACACATAGAGACAGAGACACAGAGACAGAGACACAGAGACAGAGACACAGAGACAGAGACACAGAGACTTAGACACAGAGACAGAGACACAGAGACAGAGACACAGAGACAGAGACACAGAGACAGAGACACAGAGACGCAGAGACAGAAACACAGAGACCGTGACACAGGGAGAGAGAAACAGAGACATAGACACAGAGACAGAGACAGAGACAGAGACAGAGACAGAGGGACAGGGACACAGAGAGAGAGACTCAGAGACAGAGACACAGAGACAGAGATTCAGACACAGTGACACAGAGACAGAGTCAGAGGGACAGTGAAGCAGAGACGGAGACACAGGGACAGATACACAGAGACAGAGACACAGAGACGCAGAGACAGAAACGCAGAGACCGTGACACAGGGAGAGAGAAACAGAGACGTAGACACAGAGACAGAGACAGAGACAGAGACACAGAGACAGATACACAGAGACAGAGACACAGAGAAAGAGAAACAGAGACAGAGACAGACACATAGAGACAGAGACACAGAGACAGAGACACAGAGACAGAGACACAGAGACAGAGACACAGAGACAGAGACACAGAGACTGAGACACAGAGACAGAGACACATAGACCGAGACACAGAGTCCTATTCACGGAGACGGAGACACAGGGACAGAGACGCAGAGACAGGGACAAAGTGAGAGAGACAGAGACACAGAGACGGAGACACAGGGACAGAGACACAGAGATAGAGACACAGAGTCATGGACATAGAGACAGAGACACCGATACTGAGACACAGAGGCAGATACACAGAGACCGACACACAGAGACGGAGACACAGGTACAGAGACACACGGACAAAGGCATAGACACAGAGACTGGAACACAGAGACAGAGACACAGAGAGAGAGAGACAGAGACACAGAGACAGAGACACGGAGGCAGAGACGCAGAGACAGAGACACAGGGACAGAGACACAGAGGCAGAGGCACAGAGACAGAGACATATAGACCGAGACACAGAGACGGAGACAGAGACACAGAGACAGAGAAAAAAGAGACAGATACAAAGAGATAGAGGCACAGAGACAGAGACAGAGATACAGGGACGGAGACACGGAGACAGAGACACAGAGACAGACACACAGGGACGGAGACAGAGACACAGAGACGGAGACACAGGGACAGAGACACAGAGACAGAGACACAGAGAAAGAGAAACAGAGACAGAGACAGAGACAGAGACAGAGAGACAGAGACAGAGACACAGAGAAAGAGGCACAGAGACAGATATTCAGACACAGTGACACAGAGACAGAGTCAGAGGGACGGAGATACAGAGACGGAGACACAGTGCCAGAGACACAGAGACAGAAACACAGAGACAGATTCACAGAGACAGAGACACAGAGACAGAGACATAAGGACGGAGACAGGGACACGGTGACACAGACACAGAGACAGAGACACACAGACAGTGACACAGAGACGGAGACACAGAGACAGAGACAGAGACAGAGACAGAGACAGAGACAGAGACAGAGACAGAGACACAGGGACTGAGACAGAGACACAGAGACAGAGACACAGAGACAGAGACAAAGAGACAGAGACACAGAGACAGAGACACAGAGACAGAGACACAGAGACAGAGACACAGAGACAGAGACACAGAGACAGAGACACAGAGACAGAGACACAGAGAAAGAGATTCAGACAGAGTGACACAGAGACAGAGTCAGAGGGACAGTGACACAGGGACAGAGACACCGAATCAGAGACACAGAGGCAGAGACATAGAGACCGACACACAGAGACGGAGACACAGGTACAGAGACACACGGACAGAGGCATAGACACAGAGACAGGGACACAGAGACAGAGACACAGAGAGAGAGAGACAGAGAAAGAGAGACAGAGACACAGAGACAGAGACACGGAGGCAGAGAGACAGAGACAGAGAGACAGAGACAGAGGCATAGACACAGAGGCAGAGGCACAGAGACAGAGACACATAGACCGAGACACAGAGACGGAGAGACAGAAACGCGGAGACCGTGACACAGGGAGAGAGAAACAGAGACGTAGACACAGAGACAGAGACAGAGACAAAGACACAGAGGCAGAGACACAGAGACAGAGACAGAGACAGAGATACAGAGGCAGAGACACAGAGACAGAGACACAGAGACAGAGACACAGAGACAGAGACACAGAGACAGAGACACAGAGACAGAGACACAGAGACAGAGACACAGAGACAGAGACACAGAGACAGAGACACAGAGACAGCGACGCAGAGACAGAGACACAGAGCGAGAAACACGGAGACGGTGATACAGGGACAGAGACACAGAGACAGAGACACAGAGACAGAGACACAGAGACAGAGACACAGAGACAGAGACACAGAGACAGAGACACAGAGACCGAGACAGAGGCACAGAGACAGAGACGCGGAGACAGAGACACAGAGACAGTGACACAGAGGAGGGGACACAGGGACAGAGACACCGAGACAGAGACACAGAGAGAGAGACACAGAGACAGAGACACAGAGATGGAGATACAGGGCTGATACACAGAGACAGAGACACAGAGACGCAGAGACAGAAACACAGAGACCGTGACACATGGAGAGAGAAACAGAGACGTAGACACAGAGACAGAGACAGAGACAGAGACACAGAGACAGATACACAGAGACAGAGACACAGAGACAGCGACACAGAGACAGAGACACAGAGACAGAGACACAGAGGCAGAGACACAGAGACAGAGACACAGAGACAGAGACACAGAGACGGAGACACAGAGACAGACACACAGAGACAGAGACACAGTGACATAAACACAAAGACAGAGACACTGAGACAGAGATTCAGAGACAGCGACTCAGAGACAGAGACACAGAGACAGTGACGGACACACAGAGACAGAGACACAGAGACAGATACACAGAGACAGAGGCACGGAGACAGAGACACACGGACAGAGGCATAGACACAGAGACAGGGATACAGAGACAGAGACACAGAGAGAGAGAGACAGAGACAGAGAGACAGAGACACAGAGACAGAGACACGGAGGCAGAGACACAGAGACAGAGAGACAGAGACAGAGGCATAGACACAGAGGCAGAGGCACAGAGACAGAGACACATAGACCGAGACACAGAGACCTATTCACGGAGACGGAGACACAGGGACAGAGACGCAGAGACAGGGACAAAGTGAGAGAGACAGAGACACAGAGACGGAGACACAGGGACAGAGACACAGAGATAGAGACACAGAGTCATGGACATAGAGACAGAGACACCGATACTGAGACACAGAGGCAGAGACACAGAGACCGACACACAGAGACGGAGACACAGGTACAGAGACACACGGACAAAGGCATAGACACAGAGACTGGAACACAGAGACAGAGACACAGAGAGAGAGAGACAGAGACAGCGAGACAGAGACACAGAGACAGAGACACGGAGGCAGAGACGCAGAGACAGAGACACAGAGACAGAGACACAGAGGCATAGACACAGAGACAGAGACACATAGACCGAGACACAGAGACGGAGACAGAGACACAGAGACAGAGACACGGAGGCAGAGAGACAGAGACAGAGAGACAGAGACAGAGGCATAGACACAGAGGCAGAGGCACAGAGACAGAGACACATAGACCGAGACACAGAGACAGAGACACAGAGACAGAGACACAGAGACAGAGACACAGAGACAGAGACACAGAGACAGAGACACAGAGACAGAGACACAGAGACAGAGACACAGAGACAGAGACACAGAGACAGAGACACAGAGACAGAGACACAGAGACAGAGGCACAGAGACAGAGACACAGAGACAGAGACACAGAGACAGAGACACAGTGACATAAACACAAAGACTGAGACACAGAGACAGAGATTCAGAGACAGAGACTCAGAGACAGAGACACAGAGACAGTGACGGAGACACAGAGACAGAGACACAGAGACAGATTCACAGAGACAGAGGCACGGAGGCAGAGACACACGGACAGAGGCATAGACACAGAGACAGGGATACAGAGACAGAGACACAGAGAGAGAGAGACAGAGACAGAGAGACAGAGACACAGAGACAGAGACACGGAGGCAGAGACACAGAGACAGAGAGACAGAGACAGAGGCATAGACACAGAGGCAGAGGCACAGAGACAGAGACACATAGACCGAGACACAGAGACCTATTCACGGAGACGGAGACACACGGACAGAGACGCAGAGACAGGGACAAAGTGAGAGAGACAGAGACACAGAGACGGAGACACAGGGACAGAGACACAGAGATAGAGACACAGAGTCATGGACATAGAGACAGAAACACCGATACTGAGACACAGAGACCGACACACAGAGACGGAGACACAGGTACAGAGACACACGGACAGAGGCATAGACACAGAGACAGGGATACAGAGACAGAGACACTGAGAGAGAGAGAGACAGAGACAGAGAGACAGAGACAGAGAGACAGAGACAGAGAGACAGAGACAGAGAGACAGAGACAGAGAGACAGAGACACAGAGACAGAGACACGGAGGCAGAGACACAGAGACAGAGAGACAGAGACAGAGGCATAGACACAGAGGCAGAGGCACAGAGACAGAGACACATAGAGCGAGACACAGAGACCTATTCACGGAGACGGAGACACAGGGACAGAGACGCAGAGACAGGGACAAAGTGAGAGAGACAGAGACACAGAGACGGAGACACAGGGACATAGACACAGAGATAGAGACACAGAGTCATGGACATAGAGACAGAGACACCGATACTGAGACACAGAGGCAGAGACACAGAGACCGACACCCAGAGACGGAGACGCAGGTACAGAGACACACGGACAGAGGCATAGACACAGAGATAGAGACACAGAGTCATGGACATAGAGACAGAGACACCGATACTGAGACACAGAGGCAGAGACACAGAGACCGACACACAGAGACGGAGGCGCAGGTACAGAGACACACGGACAGAGGCATAGACACAGAGACAGAGACACAGAGACAGAGACACAGAGAGAGAGACACAGACACAGCGACACAGAGACAAAGTCACAGAGACAGAGACACAGAGACAGAGACACAGAGGCAGAGACACAGAGACAGTGACACAGAGACAGAGACACAGAGACAGAGACACAGAGACAGAGACACAGAGACAGAGACACAGAGACAGAGACACAGAGACAGAGATTCAGACACAGTGACACAGAGACAGAGTCAGAGGGACAGTGACACAGGGACAGAGACACCTATACAGAGACACAGGGGCAGAGACATAGAGACCGACACACAGAGACCGAGACACAGGTACAGAGACACACGGACAGAGGCATAGACACAGAGACAGGGACACAGAGACAGAGACACAGAGAGAGAGAGACGGAGACAGAGAGACAGAGACACAGAGACAGAGACACAGAGACAGAGACACGGAGGCAGAGAGACAGAGACAGAGAGACAGAGACAGAGGCATAGACACAGAGGCAGATTCACAGAGACAGAGACACAGAGACAGAGACATAATGACAGAAATACAGAGACAGAGACACAGAGACAGAGACGCAGAGACGGAGACACAGCGACAGAGACACAGAGACAGAGACACAGAGACCGAGACAGAGGCACAGAGACAGAGACACGGAGACAGAGACACAGAGACAGTGACACAGAGGAGGGGACACAGGGACAGAGACACCGAGACAGAGACACAGAGACAGAGACACAGAGACAGAGATACAGGACAGATACACAGAGACGCAGAGACAGAAACACAGAGACCGTGACACAGGGAGAGAGAAACAGAGACGTAGACACAGAGACAGAGACAGAGACAGAGACACAGAGACAGATACACAGAGACAGAGAAACAGAGACAGCGACACAGAGACAGAGACACAGAGACAGAGACACAGAGACAGAGACACAGAGACAGAGACACAGAGACAGAGACACAGAGGCAGAGACACAGAGACAGAGACACAGAGACAGAGACACAGAGACAGAGACACAGGGACAGAGACACAGAGACAGAGACAGAGACAGAGACAGAGACAGAGACAGAGACAGAGAGACAGAGACACAGAGACAGAGGCACAGAGACAGATATTCAGACACAGTGGCACAGAGACAGAGTCAGAGGGACAGAGATACAGAGACGGAGACACAGGGCCAGAGACACAGAGACAGAAACACAGAGACAGATTCACAGAGACAGAGATACAGAGACAGAGACATAAGGACGGACACAGGGACACGGTGACACAGACACAGAGACCGACACACAGAGACGGAGACACAGGTACAGAGACACACGGACAAAGGCATAGACACAGTGACTGGAACACAGAGACAGAGACACAGAGAGAGAGAGACAGAGACAGCGAGACAGAGACACAGAGACAGAGACACGGAGGCAGAGACGCAGAGACAGAGACACAGAGACAGAGACACAGAGGCAGAGGCACAGAGACAGAGACACATAGACCGAGACACAGAGACGGAGACAGAGACACAGAGACAGAGAAAGAAGAGACAGATACAAAGAGATAGAGGCACAGAGACAGAGAGAGAGATACAGGGACGGAGACACGGAGACAGAGACACAGAGACAGACACACAGGGACGGAGACAGAGACACAGAGACGGAGACACAGGGACAGAGACACAGAGACAGAGACACAGAGAAAGAGAAACAGAGACAGAGACAGAGACAGAGACAGAGACAGAGAGACAGAGACAGAGACACAGAGAAAGAGGCACAGAGACAGATATTCAGACACAGTGACACAGAGACAGAGTCAGAGGGACAGAGATACAGAGACGGAGACACAGGGCCAGAGACACAGAGACAGAAACACAGAGACAGATTCACAGAGACAGAGACACAGAGACAGAGACATAAGGACGGAGACAGGGACACGGTGACACAGACACAGAGACAGAGACACACAGACAGTGACACAGAGACGGAGACACAGAGACAGAGACAGAGACAGAGACAGAGACAGAGACAGAGACACAGAGACAGAGATAGAGACACAGAGACAGGGACACAGAGACAGAGACAAAGAGACAGAGACACAGAGACAGAGACACAGAGACAGAGACACAGAGACAGAGACACAGAGAAAGAGATTCAGACACAGTGACACAGAGACAGAGTCAGAGGGACAGTGACACAGGGACAGAGACACCGAATCAGAGACACAGAGGCAGAGACACGGACACAGAGACACAGAGACAGATACACAGCGATAGAGGCACAGAAACAGAGACAGAGACACAGGGACGGAGACACGGAGACAGAGACACAGAGACGGAGACTCAGGGACAGAGACACAGACACAGAGACACAGAGAAAGAGGAACAGAGACAGAGACAGAGACATAGAGACAGAGACACAGAGACAGAGACACAGAGACAGATACACAGAGACAGAGACACAGAGACAGAGACACAGAGACAGAGACACAGAGACAGGGACACAGAGACAGAGACACAGAGAGAGAAACACAGAGACGGAGATACAGGGACAGAGACACAGAGACAGAGACACAGAGAAAGAGAAACAGAGACAGAGACAGACACATAGAGACAGAGACACAGAGACAGAGACACAGAGACAGAGACACAGAGACAGAGACACAGAGACAGAGACACAGAGACAGAGACACAGAGACAGAGACACAGAGACAGAGACACAGAGACAGAGACACAGAGACGCAGAGACAGAAACACAGAGACCGTGACACAGGGAGAGAGAAACAGAGACATAGACACAGAGACAGAGACAGAGACAGAGACAGAGACAGAGGGACAGGGACACAGAGAGAGAGACTCAGAGACAGAGACACAGAGACAGAGATTCAGACACAGTGACACAGAGACAGAGTCAGAGGGACAGTGAAGCAGAGACGGAGACACAGGGACAGATACACAGAGACGCAGCGACAGAAACGCAGAGACCGTGACACAGGGAGAGAGAAACAGAGACGTAGACACAGAGACAGAGACAGAGACAGAGACACAGAGACAGATACACAGAGACAGAGACACAGAGAAAGAGAAACAGAGACAGAGACAGACACATAGAGACAGAGACACAGAGACAGAGACACAGAGACAGAGACACAGAGACAGAGACACAGAGACAGAGACACAGAGACTGAGACACAGAGACAGAGACACATAGACCGAGACACAGAGTCCTATTCACGGAGACGGAGACACAGGGACAGAGACGCAGAGACAGGGACAAAGTGAGAGAGACAGAGACACAGAGACGGAGACACAGGGACAGAGACACAGAGATAGAGACACAGAGTCATGGACATAGAGACAGAGACACCGATACTGAGACACAGAGGCAGATACACAGAGACCGACACACAGAGACGGAGACACAGGTACAGAGACACACGGACAAAGGCATAGACACAGAGACTGGAACACAGAGACAGAGACACAGAGAGAGAGAGACAGAGACAGCGAGACAGAGACACAGAGACAGAGACACGGAGGCAGAGACGCAGAGACAGAGACACAGGGACAGAGACACAGAGGCAGAGGCACAGAGACAGAGACATATAGACCGAGACACAGAGACGGAGACAGAGACACAGAGACAGAGAAAAAAGAGACAGATACAAAGAGATAGAGGCACAGAGACAGAGACAGAGATACAGGGACGGAGACACGGAGACAGAGACACAGAGACAGACACACAGGGACGGAGACAGAGACACAGAGACGGAGACACAGGGACAGAGACACAGAGACAGAGACACAGAGAAAGAGAAACAGAGACAGAGACAGAGACAGAGACAGAGAGACAGAGACAGAGACACAGAGAAAGAGGCACAGAGACAGATATTCAGACACAGTGACACAGAGACAGAGTCAGAGGGACGGAGATACAGAGACGGAGACACAGTGCCAGAGACACAGAGACAGAAACACAGAGACAGATTCACAGAGACAGAGACACAGAGACAGAGACATAAGGACGGAGACAGGGACACGGTGACACAGACACAGAGACAGAGACACACAGACAGTGACACAGAGACGGAGACACAGAGACAGAGACAGAGACAGAGACAGAGACAGAGACAGAGACACAGGGACTGAGACAGAGACACAGAGACAGAGACACAGAGACAGAGACAAAGAGACAGAGACACAGAGACAGAGACACAGAGACAGAGACACAGAGACAGAGACACAGAGACAGAGACACAGAGACAGAGACACAGAGACAGAGACACAGAGACAGAGACACACAGAAAGAGATTCAGACAGAGTGACACAGAGACAGAGTCAGAGGGACAGTGACACAGGGACAGAGACACCGAATCAGAGACACAGAGGCAGAGACATAGAGACCGACACACAGAGACGGAGACACAGGTACAGAGACACACGGACAGAGGCATAGACACAGAGACAGGGACACAGAGACAGAGACACAGAGAGAGAGAGACAGAGAAAGAGAGACAGAGACACAGAGACAGAGACACGGAGGCAGAGAGACAGAGACAGAGAGACAGAGACAGAGGCATAGACACAGCGGCAGAGGCACAGAGACAGAGACACATAGACCGAGACACAGAGACGGAGAGACAGAAACGCGGAGACCGTGACACAGGGAGAGAGAAACAGAGACGTAGACACAGAGACAGAGACAGAGACAAAGACACAGAGGCAGAGACACAGAGACAGAGACAGAGACAGAGATACAGAGGCAGAGACACAGAGACAGAGACACAGAGACAGAGACACAGAGACAGAGACACAGAGACAGAGACACAGAGACAGAGACACAGAGACAGAGACACAGAGACAGAGACACAGAGACAGAGACACAGAGACAGCGACGCAGAGACAGAGACACAGAGCGAGAAACACGGAGACGGTGATACAGGGACAGAGACACAGAGACAGAGACACAGAGACAGAGACACAGAGACAGAGACACAGAGACAGAGACACAGAGACAGAGACACAGAGACAGAGACACAGAGACCGAGACAGAGGCACAGAGACAGAGACGCGGAGACAGAGACACAGAGACAGTGACACAGAGGACGGGACACAGGGACAGAGACACCGAGACAGAGACACAGAGAGAGAGACACAGAGACAGAGACACAGAGATGGAGATACAGGGCTGATACACAGAGACAGAGACACAGAGACGCAGAGACAGAAACACAGAGACCGTGACACATGGAGAGAGAAACAGAGACGTAGACACAGAGACAGAGACAGAGACAGAGACACAGAGACAGATACACAGAGACAGAGACACAGAGACAGCGACACAGAGACAGAGACACAGAGACAGAGACACAGAGGCAGAGACACAGAGACAGAGACACAGAGACAGAGACACAGAGACGGAGACACAGAGACAGACACACAGAGACAGAGACACAGTGACATAAACACAAAGACAGAGACACTGAGACAGAGATTCAGAGACAGCGACTCAGAGACAGAGACACAGAGACAGTGACGGACACACAGAGACAGAGACACAGAGACAGATACACAGAGACAGAGGCACGGAGACAGAGACACACGGACAGAGGCATAGACACAGAGACAGGGATACAGAGACAGAGACACAGAGAGAGAGAGACAGAGACACACGGACAGAGGCATAGACACAGAGACAGGGATACAGAGACAGAGACACAGAGAGAGAGAGACAGAGACAGAGAGACAGAGACACAGAGACAGAGACACGGAGGCAGAGACACAGAGACAGAGAGACAGAGACAGAGGCATAGACACAGAGGCAGAGGCACAGAGACAGAGACACATAGACCGAGACACAGAGACCTATTCACGGAGACGGAGACACAGGGACAGAGACGCAGAGACAGGGACAAAGTGAGAGAGACAGAGACACAGAGACGGAGACACAGGGACAGAGACACAGAGATAGAGACACAGAGTCATGGACATAGAGACAGAGACACCGATACTGAGACACAGAGGCAGAGACACAGAGACCGACACACAGAGACGGAGACACAGGTACAGAGACACACGGACAAAGGCATAGACACAGAGACTGGAACACAGAGACAGAGACACAGAGAGAGAGAGAGACAGAGACAGCGAGACAGAGACACAGAGACAGAGACACGGAGGCAGAGACGCAGAGACAGAGACACAGAGACAGAGACACAGAGGCAGAGGCACAGAGACAGAGACACATAGACCGAGACACAGAGACGGAGACAGAGACACAGAGACAGAGAAAAAAGAGACAGATACAAAGAGATAGAGGCACAGAGACAGAGACAGAGACACAGTGACGGAGACACGGAGACAGAGACACAGAGACAGACACACAGGGACGGAGACAGAGACACAGAGACGGAGACACAGGGACAGAGACACAGAGACAGAGACACAGAGAAAGAGAAACAGAGACAGAGACAGAGACAGAGACAGAGACAGAGAGACAGAGACAGAGACACAGAGAAAGAGGCACAGAGACAGATATTCAGACACAGTGACACAGAGACAGAGTCAGAGGGACAGAGATAAAGAGACGGAGACACAGGGCCAGAGACACAGAGACAGAAACACAGAGACAGATTCACAGAGACAGAGACACAGAGACAGAGACATAAGGACGGAGACAGGGACACGGTGACACAGACACAGAGACAGAGACACACAGACAGTGACACAGAGACGGAGACACAGAGACAGAGACAGAGACAGAGACAGAGACAGAGACAGAGACAGAGACAGAGACAGAGACAGAGACAGAGACACAGGGACAGAGACAGAGACACAGAGACAGAGACACAGAGACAGAGACAAAGAGACAGAGACACAGAGACAGAGACACAGAGACAGAGACACAGAGACAGAGACACAGAGAAAGAGATTCAGACACAGTGACACAGAGACAGAGTCAGAGGGACAGTGACACAGGGACGGAGACACCGAATCAGAGACACAGAGGCAGAGACATAGAGACCGACACACAGAGACGGAGACACGGGTACAGAGACACACGGACAGAGGCATAGACACAGAGACAGGGACACAGAGACAGAGACACAGAGAGAGAGAGACAGAGAAAGAGAGACAGAGACACAGAGACAGAGACACGGAGGTAGAGAGACAGAGACAGAGAGACAGAGACAGAGGCATAGACACAGCGGCAGACGCACAGAGATAGAGGCACATAGACCGAGACACAGAGACGGAGACAGAGACACAGAGACAGAGAAAAAAGAGACAGAGACACTGAGGCAGAGACACGGACACAGAGACACAGAGACAGATACACAGAGATAGAGGCACAGAGACAGAGACAGAGAGACAGAGACACAGAGACAGGGACACAGAGACAGAGACACTGGGACAGAGACAGAGACACAGAGACAGAGACACAGAGACAGAGACACAGAGACAGAGACACAGAGACAGAGACACAGAGACAGAGACACAGAGACAGAGACACAGAGACCGAGACAGAGGCACAGAGACAGAGACGCGGAGACGGAGACACGGAGACAGAGACACAGAGACGGAGACTCAGGGACAGAGACACAGAGACAGAGACACAGAGAAAGAGAAACAGAGACAGAGACAGAGACATAGAGACAGAGACACAGAGACAGAGACACAGAGACAGATACACAGAGACAGAGACACAGAGACAGAGACACAGAGACAGAGACACAGAGACAGGGACACAGAGACAGAGACACAGAGAGAGAAACACAGAGACGGAGATACAGGGACAGAGACACAGAGACAGAGACACAGAGAAAGAGAAACAGAGACAGAGACAGAGACACAGAGACAGAGACACAGAGACAGAGACACAGAGACAGAGACACAGAGACAGAGACACAGAGACGCAGAGACAGAAACACAGAGACCGTGACACAGGGAGGGAGAAACAGAGACATAGACACAGAGACAGAGACAGAGACAGAGACAGAGACAGAGGGACAGGGACACAGAGAGAGAGACTCAGAGACAGAGACACAGAGACAGAGATTCAGACACAGTGACACAGAGACAGAGTCAGAGGGACAGTCAAGCAGAGACGGAGACACAGGGACAGATACACAGAGACAGAGACACAGAGACGCAGAGACAGAAACGCAGAGACCGTGACACAGGGAGAGAGAAACAGAGACGTAGACACAGAGACAGAGACAGAGACAGAGACACAGAGGCAGAGACACAGAGACAGAGACAGAGACAGAGACACAGAGGCAGAGACGCAGAGACAGAGACACAGAGACAGAGACACAGAGGCAGAGGCACAGAGACAGAGACACATAGACCGAGACACAGAGACGGAGACAGAGACACAGAGACAGAGAAAAAAGAGACAGATACAAAGAGATAGAGGCACAGAGACAGAGACAGAGACACAGTGACGGAGACACGGAGACAGAGACACAGAGACAGACACACAGGGACGGAGGCAGAGACACAGAGACGGAGACACAGGGACAGAGACACAGAGACAGAGACACAGAGAAAGAGAAACAGAGACAGAGACAGAGACAGAGACAGAGACAGAGAGACAGAGACAGAGACACAGAGAAAGAGGCACAGAGACAGCTATTCAGACACAGTGACACAGAGACAGAGTCAGAGGGACAGAGATACAGAGACGGAGACACAGGGCCAGAGACACAGAGACAGAAACACAGAGACAGATTCACAGAGACAGAGACACAGAGACAGAGACATAAGGACGGAGACAGGGACACGGTGACACAGACACAGAGACAGAGACACACAGACAGTGACACAGAGACGGAGACACAGAGACAGAGACAGAGACAGAGACAGAGACAGAGACAGAGACAGAGACAGAGACAGAGACAGAGGCAGAGACAGAGACAGAGACACAGAGACAGAGACAGAGACACAGAGACAGAGACACAGAGACAGAGACAAAGAGACAGAGACACAGAGACAGAGACACAGAGAAGGAGGCACAGGTATAGAGATACAGAGACAGAGACACAGAGAAAGAGAAACAGAGACAGAGACACAGAGAGAGAAACACAGAGAAGGAGACACAGGTATAGAGACACATAGACAGAGACGCAGAGAAAGAGAAACAGAGACCGAGAGAGAGACAGAGTCACAGAGACAGAGACACAGAGACAGAGACACAGAGACAGAGACACAGAGACAGAGACACAGAGACAGAGACACAGAGACAGAGACACAGAGACAGAGACACAGAGACAGAGACACAGAGACAGAGACACAGAGACAGAGACACAGAGACAGAGACACAGAGACAGAACCACAGAGACAGAGACACAGAGACAGAGACACAGAGACAGAGACACAGAGACAGAGACACAGAGACAGAGACACAGAGACAGAGACACAGAGACAGAGACACAGAGACAGAGACACAGAGACAGAGACACAGAGACAGAGACACAGAGACAGAGACACAGAGACAGAGACACAGAGACAGAGACACAGAGACAGAGACACAGAGACAGAGACACAGAGACAGAGACACAGAGACAGAGACACAGAGACAGAGACACAGAGACAGAGACACAGAGACAGAGACACAGAGACAGAGACACAGAGACAGAGACACAGAGACAGAGACACAGAGACAGAGACACAGAGACAGAGACACAGAGACAGGGACACAGAGACAGAGACACAGAGACGGAGACAGAGACAGAGACAGAGACAGAGAGACAGAGACAGAGACACAGAGACAGAGGCACAGAGACAGATATTCAGACACAGTGACACAGAGACAGAGTCAGAGGGACAGAGATACAGAGACGGAGACACAGGGCCAGAGACACAGAGACAGAAACACAGAGACAGATTCACAGAGACAGAGATACAGAGACAGAGACATAAGGACGGACACAGGGACACGGTGACACAGACACAGAGACCGACACACAGAGACGGAGACACAGGTACAGAGACACACGGACAAAGGCATAGACACAGAGACTGGAACACAGAGACAGAGACACAGAGAGAGAGAGACAGAGACAGCGAGGCAGAGACACAGAGACAGAGACACGGAGGCAGAGACGCAGAGACAGAGACACAGAGACAGAGACAGAGACACAGAGACAGAGAAAAAAGAGACAGATACAAAGAGATAGAGGCACAGAGACAGAGACAGAGATACAGGGACGGAGACACGGAGACAGAGACACAGAGACAGACACAAAGGGACGCAGACAGAGACACAGAGACGGAGACACAGGGACAGAGACACAGAGACAGAGACACAGAGAAAGAGAAACAGAGACAGAGACAGAGACAGAGACAGAGACAGAGACAGAGACAGAGAGACAGAGACAGAGACACAGAGAAAGAGGCACAGAGACAGATATTCAGACACAGTGACACAGAGACAGAGTCAGAGGGACAGAGATACAGAGACGGAGACACAGGGCCAGAGACACAGAGACAGAAACACAGAGACAGATTCACAGAGACAGAGACACAGAGACAGAGACATAAGGACGGAGACAGGGACACAGTGACACAGACACAGAGACAGAGACACACAGACAGTGACACAGAGACGGAGACACAGAGACAGAGACAGAGACAGAGACAGAGACAGAGACAGAGACAGAGACAGAGACAGAGACAGAGACAGAGACAGAGACAGAGACAGAGACAGAGACAGAGACAGAGACACAGAGACAGAGACAGAGACACAGAGACAGAGACACAGAGACAGAGACAAAGAGACAGAGACACAGAGACAGAGACACAGAGACAGAGACACAGAGACAGAGACACAAAGACAGAGACACAGAGACAGAGACACAGAGACAGAGACACAGAGAAAGAGTTTCAGACACAGTGACACAGAGACAGAGTCAGAGGGACAGTGACACAGGGACAGAGACACCGAATCAGAGACACAGAGGCAGAGACATAGAGACCGACACACAGAGACGGAGACACAGGTACAGAGACACACGGACAGAGGCATAGACACAGAGACAGGGACACAGAGACAGAGACACAGAGAGAGAGAGACAGAGACAGAGAGACAGAGACACAGAGACAGAGACACGGAGGCAGAGAGACAGAGACAGAGAGACAGAGACAGAGGCATAGACACAGCGGCAGAGGCACAGAGACAGAGACACATAGACCGAGACACAGGGACGGAGACAGAGACACAGAGACAGAGAAAAAAGAGACAGAGACACTGAGGCAGAGACACGGACACAGAGACACAGAGACAGATACACAGAGATAGAGGCACAGAGACAGAGACAGAGACAGAGGGACAGGGACACAGAGAGAGAGACTCAGAGACAGAGACACAGAGACAGAGATTCAGACACAGTGACACAGAGACAGAGTCAGAGGGACAGTGAAGCAGAGACGGAGACACAGGGACAGATACACAGAGACAGAGACACAGAGACGCAGAGACAGAAACGCAGAGACCGTGACACAGGGAGAGAGAAACAGAGACGTAGACACAGAGACAGAGACAGATACACAGAGACAGAGACACAGAGACGCAGAGACAGATACACAGAGACAGAGACACAGAGACAGCGACACAGAGACAGAGACACAGAGACAGAGACACAGAGGCAGAGACACAGAGACAGAGACACAGAGACAGAGACACAGAGACAGAGACACAGAGACAGAGACACAGAGACAGAGACACAGAGACAGAGACACAGAGACAGAGACACAGAGACAGAGACACAGCGACAGATACACAGAGACAGAGACACAGAGACAGAGACACAGCGACAGAGACACAGAGACAGAGACACAGAGACAGCGACACAGAGACAGAGACACAAAGACAGAGACACAGAGACAGAGACACAGAGACAGAGACACAGAGAAAGAGATTCAGACACAGTGACACAGAGACAGAGTCAGAGGGACAGTGACACAGGGACAGAGACACCGAATCAGAGACACAGAGGCAGAGACATAGAGATCGACACACAGAGACGGAGACACAGGTACAGAGACACACAGACAGAGGCATAGACACAGAGACAGGGACACAGAGACAGAGACACAGAGAGAGAGAGACAGAGACAGAGAGACAGAGACACAGAGACAGAGACACGGAGGCAGAGAGACAGAGACAGAGAGACAGAGACAGAGGCATAGACACAGCGGCAGAGGCACAGAGACAGAGACACATAGACCGAGACACAGGGACGGAGACAGAGACACAGAGACAGAGAAAAAAGAGACAGAGACACTGAGGCAGAGACACGGACACAGAGACACAGAGACGGAGACTCTGGGACAGAGACACAGAGACAGAGACACAGAGACAGGGACACAGAGACAGAGACACAGAGATGGAGATACAGGGCTGATACACAGAGACAGAGACACAGAGACGCAGAGACAGAAACAAAGAGACCGTGACACAGGGGGAGAGAAACAGAGACGTAGACACAGAGACAGAGACAGAGACAGAGGCACACGGACAGAGGCATAGACACAGAGACAGGGATACAGAGACAGAGACACAGAGAGAGAGAGACAGAGACAGAGAGACAGAGACACAGAGACAGAGACACGGAGGCAGAGACACAGAGACAGAGAGACAGAGACAGAGGCATAGACACAGAGGCAGAGGCACAGAGACAGAGACACATAGACCGAGACACAGAGACCTATTCACGGAGACGGAGACACAGGGACAGAGACGCAGAGACAGGGACAAAGTGAGAGAGACAGAGACACAGAGACGGAGACACAGGGACAGAGACACAGAGATAGAGACACAGAGTCATGGACATAGAGACAGAGACACCGATACTGAGACACAGAGGCAGAGACACAGAGACCGACACACAGAGACGGAGACACAGGTACAGAGACACACGGACAAAGGCATAGACACAGAGACTGGAACACAGAGACAGAGACACAGAGAGAGAGAGACAGAGACAGCGAGACAGAGACACAGAGACAGAGACACGGAGGCAGAGACGCAGAGACAGAGACATAGAGACCGACACACAGAGACGGAGACACGGGTACAGAGACACACGGACAGAGGCATAGACACAGAGACAGGGACACAGAGACAGAGACACAGAGAGAGAGAGACAGAGAAAGAGAGACAGAGACACAGAGACAGAGACACGGAGGCAGAGAGACAGAGACAGAGAGACAGAGACAGAGGCATAGACACAGCGGCAGACGCACAGAGACAGAGGCACATAGACCGAGACACAGAGACGGAGACAGAGACACAGAGACAGAGAAAAAAGAGACAGAGACACTGAGGCAGAGACACGGACACAGAGACACAGAGACAGATACACAGAGATAGAGGCACAGAGACAGAGACAGAGAGACAGAGACACAGAGACAGGGACACAGAGACAGAGACACAGGGACAGAGACAGAGACACAGAGACAGAGACACAGAGACAGAGACGCAGAGACAGAGACACAGAGACAGAGACACAGAGACCGAGACAGAGGCACAGAGACAGAGACGCGGAGACGGAGACACGGAGACAGAGACACAGAGACGGAGACTCAGGGACAGAGACACAGAGACAGAGACACAGAGAAAGAGAAACAGAGACAGAGACAGAGACATAGAGACAGAGACACAGAGACAGAGACACAGAGACAGATACACAGAGACAGAGACACAGAGACAGAGACACAGAGACAGAGACACAGAGACAGGGACACAGAGAGAGAGACACAGAGAGAGAAACACAGAGACGGAGATACAGGGACAGAGACACAGAGACAGAGACACAGAGAAAGAGAAACAGAGACAGAGACAGACACATAGAGACAGAGACACAGAGACAGAGACACAGAGACAGAGACACAGAGACGGAGACTCAGGGACAGAGACACAGAGACAGAGACACAGAGAAAGAGAAACAGAGACAGAGACAGAGACATAGAGACAGAGACACAGAGACAGAGACACAGAGACAGATACACAGAGACAGAGACACAGAGACAGAGACACAGAGACAGAGACACAGAGACAGGGACACAGAGAGAGAGACACAGAGAGAGAAACACAGAGACGGAGATACAGGGACAGAGACACAGAGACAGAGACACAGAGAAAGAGAAACAGAGACAGAGACAGACACATAGAGACAGAGACACAGAGACAGAGACACAGAGACAGAGACACAGAGACAGAGACACAGAGACAGAGACACAGAGACAGAGACACAGAGACGCAGAGACAGAAACACAGAGACCGTGACACAGGGAGGGAGAAACAGAGACATAGACACAGAGACAGGGACAGAGACAGAGACAGAGACAGAGGGACAGGGACACAGAGAGAGAGACTCAGAGACAGAGACACAGAGACAGAGATTCAGACACAGTGACACAGAGACAGAGTCAGAGGGACAGTCAAGCAGAGACGGAGACACAGGGACAGATACACAGAGACAGAGACACAGAGACGCAGAGACAGAAACGCAGAGACCGTGACACAGGGAGAGAGAAACAGAGACGTAGACACAGAGACAGAGACAGAGACAGAGACACAGAGGCAGAGACACAGAGACAGAGACAGAGACAGAGACAGAGACACAGAGGCAGAGACGCAGAGACAGAGACACAGAGACAGAGACACAGAGGCAGAGGCACAGAGACAGAGACACATAGACCGAGACACAGAGACGGAGACAGAGACACAGAGACAGAGAAAAAAGAGACAGATACAAAGAGATAGAGGCACAGAGACAGAGACAGAGACACAGTGACGGAGACACGGAGACAGAGACACAGAGACAGACACACAGGGACGGAGGCAGAGACACAGAGACGGAGACACAGGGACAGAGACACAGAGACAGAGACACAGAGAAAGAGAAACAGAGACAGAGACAGAGACAGAGACAGAGACAGAGAGACAGAGACAGAGACACAGAGAAAGAGGCACAGAGACAGCTATTCAGACACAGTGACACAGAGACAGAGTCAGAGGGACAGAGATACAGAGACGGAGACACAGGGCCAGAGACACAGAGACAGAAACACAGAGACAGATTCACAGAGACAGAGACACAGAGACAGAGACATAAGGACGGAGACAGGGACACGGTGACACAGACACAGAGACAGAGACACACAGACAGTGACACAGAGACGGAGACACAGAGACAGAGACAGAGACAGAGACAGAGACAGAGACAGAGACAGAGACAGAGACAGAGGCAGAGACAGAGACAGAGACACAGAGACAGATACAGAGACACAGAGACAGAGACACAGAGACAGAGACAAAGAGACAGAGACACAGAGACAGAGACACAGAGAAGGAGGCACAGGTATAGAGATACAGAGACAGAGACACAGAGAAAGAGAAACAGAGACAGAGACACAGAGAGAGAAACACAGAGAAGGAGACACAGGTATAGAGACACATAGACAGAGACACAGAGAAAGAGAAACAGAGACCGAGAGAGAGACAGAGTCACAGAGACAGAGACACAGAGACAGAGACACAGAGACAGAGACACAGAGACAGAGACACAGAGACAGAGACACAGAGACAGAGACACAGAGACAGAGACACAGAGACAGAGACACAGAGACAGAGACACAGAGACAGAGACACAGAGACAGAGACACAGAGACAGAGACACAGAGACAGAGACACAGAGACAGAGGCACAGAGACAGAGACACAGAGACAGAGACACAGAGACAGAGACACAGAGACAGAGACACAGAGACAGAGACACAGAGACAGAGACACAGAGACAGAGACACAGAGACAGAGACACAGAGACAGAGACACAGAGACAGAGACACAGAGACAGAGACACAGAGACAGAGACACAGAGACAGAGACACAGAGACAGAGACACAGAGACAGAGACACAGAGACAGAGACACAGAGACAGAGACACAGAGACAGAGACACAGAGACAGAGACACAGAGACAGAGACACAGAGACAGGGACACAGAGACAGAGACACAGAGACGGAGACAGAGACAGAGACAGAGACAGAGAGACAGAGACAGAGACACAGAGACAGAGGCACAGAGACAGATATTCAGACACAGTGACACAGAGACAGAGTCAGAGGGACAGAGATACAGAGACGGAGACACAGGGCCAGAGACACAGAGACAGAAACACAGAGACAGATTCACAGAGACAGAGATACAGAGACAGAAACATAAGGACGGACACAGGGACACGGTGACACAGACACAGAGACCGACACACAGAGACGGAGACACAGGTACAGAGACACACGGACAAAGGCATAGACACAGAGACTGGAACACAGAGACAGAGACACAGAGAGAGAGAGACAGAGACAGCGAGACAGAGACACAGAGACAGAGACACGGAGGCAGAGACGCAGAGACAGAGACACAGAGACAGAGACAGAGACACAGAGACAGAGAAAAAAGAGACAGATACAAAGAGATAGAGGCACAGAGACAGAGACAGAGATACAGGGACGGAGACACGGAGACAGAGACACAGAGACAGACACACAGGGACGGAGACAGAGACACAGAGACGGAGACACAGGGACAGAGACACAGAGACAGAGACACAGAGAAAGAGAAACAGAGACAGAGACAGAGACAGAGACAGAGACAGAGACAGAGAGACAGAGACAGAGACACAGAGAAAGAGGCACAGAGACAGATATTCAGACACAGTGACACAGAGACAGAGTCAGAGGGACAGAGATACAGAGACGGAGACACAGGGCCAGAGACACAGAGACAGAAACACAGAGACAGATTCACAGAGACAGAGACACAGAGACAGAGACATAAGGACGGAGACAGGGACACAGTGACACAGACACAGAGACAGAGACACACAGACAGTGACACAGAGACGGAGACACAGAGACAGAGACAGAGACAGAGACAGAGACAGAGACAGAGACAGAGACAGAGACAGAGACAGAGACAGAGACAGAGACAGAGACAGAGACAGAGACAGAGACACAGAGACAGAGACAGAGACACAGAGACAGAGACACAGAGACAGAGACAAAGAGACAGAGACACAGAGACAGAGACACAGAGACAGAGACACAGAGACAGAGACACAAAGACAGAGACACAGAGACAGAGACACAGAGACAGAGACACAGAGAAAGAGATTCAGACACAGTGACACAGAGACAGAGTCAGAGGGACAGTGACACAGGGACAGAGACACCGAATCAGAGACACAGAGGCAGAGACATAGAGACCGACACACACAGACGGAGACACAGGTACAGAGACACACGGACAGAGGCATAGACACAGAGACAGGGACACAGAGACAGAGACACAGAGAGAGAGAGACAGAGACAGAGAGACAGAGACACAGAGACAGAGACACGGAGGCAGAGAGACAGAGACAGAGAGACAGAGACAGAGGCATAGACACAGCGGCAGAGGCACAGAGACAGAGACACATAGACCGAGACACAGGGACGGAGACAGAGACACAGAGACAGAGAAAAAAGAGACAGAGACACTGAGGCAGAGACACGGACACAGAGACACAGAGACAGATACACAGAGATAGAGGCACAGAGACAGAGACAGAGACAGAGGGACAGGGACACAGAGAGAGAGACTCAGAGACAGAGACACAGAGACAGAGATTCAGACACAGTGACACAGAGACAGAGTCAGAGGGACAGTGAAGCAGAGACGGAGACACAGGGACAGATACACAGAGACAGAGACACAGAGACGCAGAGACAGAAACGCAGAGACCGTGACACAGGGAGAGAGAAACAGAGACGTAGACACAGAGACAGAGACAGATACACAGAGACAGAGACACAGAGACGCAGAGACAGATACACAGAGACAGAGACACAGAGACAGCGACACAGAGACAGAGACACAGAGACAGAGACACAGAGGCAGAGACACAGAGACAGAGACACAGAGACAGAGACACAGAGACAGAGACACAGAGACAGAGACACAGAGACAGAGACACAGAGACAGAGACACAGAGACAGAGACACAGAGACAGAGACACAGCGACAGAGACACAGAGACAGAGACACAGAGACAGAGACACAGCGACAGAGACACAGAGACAGAGACACAGAGACAGCGACACAGAGACAGAGACACAAAGACAGAGACACAGAGACAGAGACACAGAGAAAGAGATTCAGACACAGTGACACAGAGACAGAGTCAGAGGGACAGTGACACAGGGACAGAGACACCGAATCAGAGACACAGAGGCAGAGACATAGAGACCGACACACAGAGACGGAGACACAGGTACAGAGACACACGGACAGAGGCATAGACACAGAGACAGGGACACAGAGACAGAGACACAGAGAGAGAGAGACAGAGACAGAGAGACAGAGACACAGAGACAGAGACACGGAGGCAGAGAGACAGAGACAGAGAGACAGAGACAGAGGCATAGACACAGCGGCAGAGGCACAGAGACAGAGACACATAGACCGAGACACAGGGACGGAGACAGAGACACAGAGACAGAGAAAAAAGAGACAGAGACACTGAGGCAGAGACACGGACACAGAGACACAGAGACGGAGACTCTGGGACAGAGACACAGAGACAGAGACACAGAGACAGGGACACAGAGACAGAGACACAGAGAGAGAAACACAGAGACGGAGATACAGGGACAGAAACACAGAGACAGAGACACAGAGAAAGAGAAACAGAGACAGAGACAGACACATAGAGACAGAGACACAGAGACAGAGACACAGAGACAGAGACACAGAGACGCAGAGACAGAAACACAGAGACCGTGACACAGGGAGAGAGAAACAGAGACATAGACACAGCGACAGAGACAGAGACAGAGACAGAGGGACAGGGACACAGAGAGAGAGACTCAGAGACAGAGACACAGAGACAGAGATTCAGACACAGTGACACAGAGACAGAGTCAGAGGGACAGTGAAGCAGAGACGGAGACACAGGGACAGATACACAGAGACAGAGACACAGAGGCGCAGAGACAGAAACGCAGAGACCGTGACACAGGGAGAGAGAAACAGAGACGTAGACACAGAGACAGAGACAGAGACACAGAGGCAGAGACACAGAGACAGAGACAGAGACAGAGACACAGAGGCAGAGACACAGAGACAGAGACACAGAGACAGAGACACAGAGACAGCGACGCAGAGACAGAGACACAGAGCGAGAAACACGGAGACGGAGATACAGGGACAGAGACACAGAGACAGAGACACAGAGACAGAGACACAGAGACAGAGACACAGAGACCGAGACAGAGGCACAGAGACAGAGACGCGGAGACAGAGACACAGAGGCAGTGACACAGAGGAGGGGACACAGGGACAGAGACACCGAGACAGAGACACAGAGAGAGAGACACAGAGACAGAGACACAGAGATGGAGATACAGGGCTGATACACAGAGACAGAGACACAGAGACGCAGAGACAGAAACACAGAGACCGTGACACAGGGGGAGAGAAACAGAGACGTAGACACAGAGACAGAGACAGAGACAGAGGCACAGAGACAGATACACAGAGACAGAGACACAGAGACAGCGACACAGAGACAGAGACACAGAGACAGAGACACAGAGGCAGAGACACAGAGACAGAGACACAGAGACAGAGACACAGAGACAGATACACAGAGACAGAGGCACGGAGACAGAGACACACGGACAGAGGCATAGACACAGAGACAGGGATACAGAGACAGAGACACAGAGAGAGAGAGACAGAGACAGAGAGACAGAGACACAGAGACAGAGACACGGAGGCAGAGACACAGAGACAGAGAGACAGAGGCAGAGGCATAGACACAGAGGCAGAGGCACAGAGACAGAGACACATAGACCGAGACACAGAGACCTATTCACGGAGACGGAGACACAGGGACAGAGACGCAGGGACAGGGACAAAGTGAGAGAGACAGAGACAGAGACAGAGACACATCGGCAGACACACAGAGACAGAGACACAGAGACAGAGACACAGAGACAGAGACACAGAGACAGAGACACAGAGACAGAGACACAGAGACACAGAGACACAGAGACAGGGACACAGAGACAGAGACACAGAGAGAGAAACACGGAGACGGAGATACAGGGACAGAGACACAGAGACAGAGACACAGAGACAGAGACACAGAGACCGAGACAGAGGCACAGATACAGAGACGCGGAGACAGAGACACAGAGACAGTGACACAGAGGAGGGGACACAGGGACAGAGACACCGGGACAGAGACACAGAGACAGAGACACAGAGACAGAGACACAGAGATGGAGATACAGGACAGATACACAGAGACAGAGACACAGAGACGCAGAGACAGAAACACAGAGACCGTGACACAGGGAGAGAGAAACAGAGACGTAGACACATGGACAGTGACAGAGACAGAGACACAGAGACAGATACACAGAGACAGAGACACAGAGACAGCGACACAGAGACAGAGACACAGAGACAGAGACACAGAGGCAGAGACACAGAGACAGAGACACAGAGACAGAGACACAGAGACAGAGACACAGAGACAGATACACAGAGACAGAGACACAGAGACAGCGACACAGAGACAGAGGCACAGAGACAGATACACAGAGACAGAGACACAGAGACAGCGACACAGAGACAGAGACACAGAGACAGAGACACAGAGGCAGAGACACAGAGACAGAGACACAGAGACAGAGACACAGAGACAGATACACAGAGACAGAGGCACGGAGACAGAGACACACGGACAGAGGCATAGACACAGAGACAGGGATACAGAGACAGAGACACAGAGAGAGAGAGACAGAGACAGAGAGACAGAGACACAGAGACAGAGACACGGAGGCAGAGACACAGAGACAGAGAGACAGAGGCAGAGGCATAGACACAGAGGCAGAGGCACAGAGACAGAGACACATAGACCGAGACACAGAGACCTATTCACGGAGACGGAGACACAGGGACAGAGACGCAGGGACAGGGACAAAGTGAGAGAGACAGAGACAGAGACAGAGACACATCGGCAGACACACAGAGACAGAGACACAGAGACAGAGACACAGAGACAGAGACACAGAGACAGAGACACAGAGACAGAGACACAGAGACAGAGACACAGAGACACAGAGACACAGAGACAGGGACACAGAGACAGAGACACAGAGAGAGAAACACGGAGACGGAGATACTGGGACAGAGACACAGAGACAGAGACACAGAGACAGAGACACAGAGACCGAGACAGAGGCACAGATACAGAGACGCGGAGACAGAGACACAGAGACAGTGACACAGAGGAGGGGACACAGGGACAGAGACACCGGGACAGAGACACAGAGACAGAGACACAGAGACAGAGACACAGAGATGGAGATACAGGACAGATACACAGAGACAGAGACACAGAGACGCAGAGACAGAAACACAGAGACCGTGACACAGGGAGAGAGAAACAGAGACGTAGACACATGGACAGTGACAGAGACAGAGACACAGAGACAGATACACAGAGACAGAGACACAGAGACAGCGACACAGAGACAGAGACACAGAGACAGAGACACAGAGGCAGAGACACAGAGACAGAGACACAGAGACAGAGACACAGAGACAGAGACACAGAGACAGAGACACAGAGACAGAGACACAGAGACAGAGACACAGAGACAGAGACACAGAGACAGATACATAGAGACAGAGGCACAGAGACAGAGACACAGAGACAGAGACACAGAGACAGAGACACAGAGACAGAGACACTGAGAGAGAGAGACAGAGACAGAGGCACAGAGACACAGAGACAGAGACACAGAGACAGATACACAGAGACAGAGACACGGAGACGCAAAGACAGAAACACAGAGACCGTGACACAGGGAGAGAGAAACAGAGGCGTAGACACAGAGACAGAGACAGAGACAAATACACAGAGACGGAGACACAGAGACAGAGACACGGAGACAGAGACTCAGAGACAGAGACACAGAGACAGAGACACAGAGACAGGGCCACAGAGAATGAGACACAGAGGCAGAGACACAGAGACAGAGACACAGAGACAGAGACACAGAGACAGAGACACAGAGACAGAGACACAGAGACAGAGACACGGAGAGAGAGAGACAGAGACAGAGGCACAGAGACAGAGACATAAGGACGGAGACAGGGACACGGTGACACAGACACAGAGACAGAGACACACAGACAGTGACACAGAGACGGAGACACAGAGACAGAGACAGAGACAGAGACAGAGACAGAGACAGAGACAGAGACAGAGACAGAGACAGAGACACAGAGACAGAGACAGAGACACAGAGACAGAGACACAGAGACAGAGACACAGAGACAGAGACAAAGAGACAGAGACACAGAGACAGAGACACAGAGACAGAGACACAGAGACAGAGACACAGAGACAGAGACACAGAGACAGAGACACAGAGACAGAGACACAGAGAAAGCGATTCAGACACAGTGACACAGAGACAGAGTCAGAGGGACAGTGACACAGGGACAGAGACACCGAATCAGAGGCACAGAGACAGAGACAGGGACACAGGGACGGAGACACGGAGACAGAGACACAGAGACGGAGACTCAGGGACAGAGACACAGAGACAGAGAAACAGGGACGGAGACACGGAGACAGAGAAACAGAGACAGAGAAAAAAGAGACAGAGACACTGAGGCAGAGACACGGACACAGAGACACAGAGACAGATACACAGAGATAGAGGCACAGAGACAGAGACAGAGACACAGGGACGGAGACACGGAGACAGAGACACAGAGACGGAGACTCTGGGACAGAGACACAGAGACAGAGACACAGAGACAGGGACACAGAGACAGAGACACAGAGAGAGAAACACAGAGACGGAGATACAGGGACAGAGACACAGAGACAGAGACACAGAGAAAGAGAAACAGAGACAGAGACAGACACATAGAGACAGAGACACAGAGACAGAGACACAGAGACGGAGACACAGAGACAGAGACACAGAGACGCAGAGACAGAAACACAGAGACCGTGACACAGGGAGAGAGAAACAGAGACATAGACACAGAGACAGAGACAGAGACAGAGACAGAGACAGAGGGACAGGGACACAGAGAGAGAGACTCAGAGACAGAGACACAGAGACAGAGATTCAGACACAGTGACACAGAGACAGAGTCAGAGGGACAGTGAAGCAGAGACGGAGACACAGGGACAGATACACAGAGACAGAGACACAGAGACGCAGAGACAGAAACGCAGAGACCGTGACACAGGGATAGAGAAACAGAGACGTAGACACAGAGACAGAGACAGAGACACAGAGGCAGAGACACAGAGACAGAGACAGAGACAGAGACACAGAGGCAGAGACACAGAGACAGAGACACAGAGACAGAGACACAGAGACAGAGACACAGAGACAGAGACACAGAGACAGAGACACAGAGACAGAGACACAGAGACAGAGACACAGAGACAGAGACACAGAGACAGAGACACAGTGACATAAACACAAAGACAGAGACACTGAGACAGAGATTCAGAGACAGCGACTCAGAGACAGAGACACAGAGGCAGTGACGGACACACAGAGACAGAGACACAGAGACAGATACACAGAGACAGAGGCACGGAGACAGAGACACACGGACAGAGGCATAGACACAGAGACAGGGATACAGAGACAGAGACACAGAGAGAGAGAGACAGAGACAGAGAGACAGAGACACAGAGACAGAGACACGGAAGCAGAGACACAGAGACAGAGAGACAGAGGCAGAGGCATAGACACAGAGGCAGAGGCACAGAGACAGAGACACATAGACCGAGACACAGAGACCTATTCACGGAGACGGAGACACAGGGACAGAGACGCAGGGACAGGGACAAAGTGAGAGAGACAGAGACAGAGACAGAGACACATCGGCAGAGACACAGAGACAGAGACACAGAGACAGAGACACAGAGACAGATACACAGAGACAGAGACACAGAGACACAGAGACACAGAGACAGGGACACAGAGACAGAGACACAGAGAGAGAAACACGGAGACGGAGATACAGGGACAGAGACACAGAGACAGAGACACAGAGACAGAGACACAGAGACCGAGACAGAGGCACAGATACAGAGACGCGGAGACTGAGACACAGAGACAGCGACACAGAGGAGGGGACACAGGGACAGAGACACCGGGACAGAGACACAGAGACAGAGACACAGAGACAGAGACACAGAGATGGAGATACAGGACAGATACACAGAGACAGAGACACAGAGACGCAGAGACAGAAACACAGAGACCGTGACACAGGGAGAGAGAAACAGAGACGTAGACACATGGACAGTGACAGAGACAGAGACACAGAGACAGATACACAGAGACAGAGACACAGAGACAGCGACACAGAGACAGAGACACAGAGACAGAGACACAGAGGCAGAGACACAGAGACAGAGACACAGAGACAGAGACACAGAGACAGAGACACAGAGACAGAGACACAGAGACAGAGACACTGAGACAGAGATTCAGAGACAGAGACATAGAGACCGACACACCGAGACGGAGACACAGGTACAGAGACACACGGACAGAGGCATAGACACAGAGACAGGGACACAGAGACAGAGACACAGAGAGAGAGAGACAGAGACAGAGAGACAGAGACACAGAGACGGAGACACGGAGGCAGAGAGACAGAGACAGAGAGACAGAGACAGAGGCATAGACACAGCGGCAGAGGCACAGAGACAGAGACACATAGACCGAGACACAGGGACGGAGACAGAGAAACAGAGACAGAGAAAAAAGAGACAGAGACACTGAGGCAGAGACACGGACACAGAGACACAGAGACAGATACACAGAGATAGAGGCACAGAGACAGAGACAGAGACACAGGGACGGAGACACGGAGACAGAGACACAGAGACGGAGACTCTGGGACAGAGACACAGAGACAGAGACACAGAGACAGGGACACAGAGACAGAGACACAGAGAGAGAAACACAGAGACGGAGATACAGGGACAGAGACACAGAGACAGAGACACAGAGAAAGAGAAACAGAGACAGAGACAGACACATAGAGACAGAGACACAGAGACAGAGACACAGAGACAGAGACACAGAGACGCAGAGACAGAAACACAGAGACCGTGACACAGGGAGAGAGAAACAGAGACATAGACACAGAGACAGAGACAGAGGCAGAGACAGAGACAGAGACAGAGGGACAGGGACACAGAGAGAGAGACTCAGAGACAGAGACACAGAGACAGAGATTCAGACACAGTGACACAGAGACAGAGTCAGAGGGACAGTGAAGCAGAGACGGAGACACAGGGACAGATACACAGAGACAGAGACACAGAGACGCAGAGACAGAAACGCAGAGACCGTGACACAGGGAGAGAGAAACAGAGACGTAGACACAGAGACAGAGACAGAGACACAGAGGCAGAGACACAGAGACAGAGACAGAGACAGAGACACAGAGGCAGAGACACAGAGACAGAGACACAGAGACAGAGACACAGAGACAGAGACACAGAGACAGAGACACAGAGACAGTGACACAGAGGAGGGGACACAGGGACAGAGACACCGAGACAGAGACACAGAGAGAGAGACACAGAGACAGAGACACAGAGATGGAGATACAGGGCTGATACACAGAGACAGAGACACAGAGACGCAGAGACAGAAACACAGAGACCGTGACACAGGGGGAGAGAAACAGAGACGTAGACACAGAGACAGAGACAGAGACAGAGACACAGAGACAGATACACAGAGACAGAGACACAGAGACAGCGACACAGAGACAGAGACACAGAGACAGAGACACAGAGGCAGAGACACAGAGACAGAGACACAGAGACAGAGACACAGAGACAGAGACACAGAGACAGAGACACAGAGACAGAGACACAGAGACAGAGACACAGAGACAGAGACACAGAGACAGAGACACAGTGACATAAACACAAAGACAGAGACACTGAGACAGAGATTCAGAGACAGCGACTCAGAGACAGAGACACAGAGGCAGTGACGGACACACAGAGACAGAGACACAGAGACAGATACACAGAGACAGAGGCACGGAGACAGAGACACACGGACAGAGGCATAGACACAGAGACAGGGATACAGAGACAGAGACACAGAGAGAGAGAGACAGAGACAGAGAGACAGAGACACAGAGACAGAGACACGGAGGCAGAGACACAGAGACAGAGAGACAGAGGCAGAGGCATAGACACAGAGGCAGAGGCACAGAGACAGAGACACATAGACCGAGACACAGAGACCTATTCACGGAGACGGAGACACAGGGACAGAGACGCAGGGACAGGGACAAAGTGAGAGAGACAGAGTCAGAGACAGAGACACATCGGCAGAGACACAGAGACAGAGACACAGAGACAGAGACACAGAGACAGAGACACAGAGACAGAGACACAGAGACACAGAGACACAGAGACAGGGACACAGAGACAGAGACACAGAGAGAGAAACACGGAGACGGAGATACAGGGACAGAGACACAGAGACAGAGACACAGAGACAGAGACACAGAGACCGAGACAGAGGCACAGATACAGAGACGCGGAGACTGAGACACAGAGACAGTGACACAGAGGAGGGGACACAGGGACAGAGACACCGGGACAGAGACACAGAGACAGAGACACAGAGACAGAGACACAGAGATGGAGATACAGGACAGATACACAGAGACAGAGACACAGAGACGCAGAGACAGAAACACAGAGACCGTGACACAGGGAGAGAGAAACAGAGACGTAGACACATGGACAGTGACAGAGACAGAGACACAGAGACAGATACACAGAGACAGAGACACAGAGACAGCGACACAGAGACAGAGACACAGAGACAGAGACACAGAGGCAGAGACACAGAGACAGAGACACAGAGACAGAGACACAGAGACAGAGACACAGAGACAGAGACACAGAGACAGAGACACAGAGACAGAGACACAGAGACAGAGACACAGAGACAGAGACACAGAGACAGATACATAGAGACAGAGGCACAGAGACAGAGACACAGAGACAGAGACACAGAGACAGAGACACAGAGACAGAGACACTGAGACAGAGATTCAGAGACAGCGACTCAGAGACAGAGACACAGAGACAGTGATGGAGACACAGAGACAGAGACACAAAGACAGAGACACAGAGACAGATACATAGAGACAGAGGCACAGAGACAGAGACACAGAGACAGAGACACAGAGACAGAGACGCAGAGACAGAGACTCAGAGGCTGAGACACAGAGACAGAGACACAGAGACAGAGACACACAGACAGAGATTCAGACACAGTGACACAGAGACAGAGTCAGAGGGACAGTGACACAGGGACAGAGACACACGGACAGAGGCATAGACACAGAGACAGGGACTCAGAGACAGAGACACAGAGAGAGAGAGACAGAGACAGAGAGACGGTGACACAGAGACAGAGACACGGAGGCAGAGACACAGAGACAGACAGACAGAGACAGAGGCATAGACACAGAGGCAGAGGCACAGAGACAGAGACACATAGACCGAGACACAGAGACAGAGACAGAGACAAATACACAGAGACGGAGACACAGAGACAGAGACACAGAGACAGAGACTCAGAGACAGAGACACAGAGACAGAGACACAGAGACAGAGACACAGAGAAAGAGACACAGAGGCAGAGACACAGAGACAGAGACACAGAGACAGAGACACAGAGACAGAGACACAGAGACAGAGACACAGAGACAGAGACACAGAGACAGAGACACAGAGACAGAGACACGGAGAGAGAGAGACAGAGACAGAGGCACAGAGACACAGAGACAGAGACACAGAGACAGATACACAGAGACAGAGACACGGAGACGCAGAGACAGAAACACAGAGACTGTGACACAGGGAGAGAGAAACAGAGGCGTAGACACAGAGACAGAGACAGAGACAAATACACAGAGACGGAGACACAGAGACAGGGACACAGAGACAGAGACTCAGAGACAGAGACACAGAGACAGAGACACAGAGACAGAGACACAGAGAATGAGACACAGAGGCAGAGACACAGAGACAGAGACACAGAGACAGAGACACAGAGATGGAGATACAGGACAGATACACAGAGACAGAGACACAGAGACGGAGATACAGGGACAGAGACACAGAGACAGAGACACAGAGACAGAGACACAGAGACCGAGACAGAGGCACAGATACAGAGACGCGGAGACTGAGACACAGAGACAGTGACACAGAGGAGGGGACACAGGGACAGAGACACCGGGACAGAGACACAGAGACAGAGACACAGAGACAGAGACACAGAGATGGAGATACAGGACAGATACACAGAGACAGAGACACAGAGACGCAGAGACAGAAACACAGAGACCGTGACACAGGGAGAGAGAAACAGAGACGTAGACACATGGACAGTGACAGAGACAGATACACAGAGACAGAGACACAGAGACAGCGACACAGAGACAGCGACACAGAGACAGAGACACAGAGACAGAGACACAGAGGCAGAGACACAGAGACAGAGACACAGAGACAGAGACACAGAGACAGAGACACAGAGACAGAGACACAGAGACAGAGACACAGAGACAGAGACACAGAGACAGATACATAGAGACAGAGGCACAGAGACAGAGACACAGAGACAGAGACACAGAGACAGAGACACAGAGACAGAGACACTGAGACAGAGATTCAGAGACAGCGACTCAGAGACAGAGACACAGAGACAGTGACGGAGACACAGAGACAGAGACACAAAGACAGAGACACAGAGACAGATACATAGAGACAGAGGCACAGAGACAGAGACACAGAGACAGAGACACAGAGACAGAGACGCAGAGACAGAGACACAGAGGCTGAGACACAGAGACAGAGACACAGAGACAGAGACACACAGACAGAGATTCAGACACAGTGACACAGAGACAGAGTCAGAGGGACAGTGACACAGGGACAGAGACACACGGACAGAGGCATAGACACAGAGACAGGGACTCAGAGACAGAGACACAGAGAGAGAGAGACAGAGACAGAGAGACGGTGACACAGAGACAGAGACACGGAGGCAGAGACACAGAGACAGACAGACAGAGACAGAGGCATAGACACAGAGGCAGAGGCACAGAGACAGAGACACATAGACCGAGACACAGAGACAGAGACAGAGACAAATACACAGAGACGGAGACACAGAGACAGAGACACAGAGACAGAGACTCAGAGACAGAGACACAGAGACAGAGACACAGAGACAGAGACACAGAGAAAGAGACACAGAGGCAGAGACACAGAGACAGAGACACAGAGACAGAGACACAGAGACAGAGGCACAGAGACAGAGACACAGAGACAGAGACACAGAGACAGAGACACAGAGACAGAGACACGGAGAGAGAGAGACAGAGACAGAGGCACAGAGACACAGAGACAGAGACACAGAGACAGATACACAGAGACAGAGACACGGAGACGCAGAGACAGAAACACAGAGACTGTGACACAGGGAGAGAGAAACAGAGGCGTAGACACAGAGACAGAGACAGAGACAAATACACAGAGACGGAGACACAGAGACAGGGACACAGAGACAGAGACTCAGAGACAGAGACACAGAGACAGAGACACAGAGACAGAGACACAGAGAATGAGACACAGAGGCAGAGACACAGAGACAGAGACACAGAGACAGAGACACAGAGACAGAGACACAGAGACAGAGACACAGAGACAGAGACACGGAGAGAGAGAGACAGAGACAGAGGCACAGAGACAGAGACATAAGGACGGAGACAGGGACACGGTGACACAGACACAGAGACAGAGACACACAGACAGTGACACAGAGACGGAGACACAGAGACAGAGACAGAGACAGAGACAGAGACAGAGACAGAGACAGAGACAGAGACACAGAGACAGAGACAGAGACACAGAGACAGAGACACAGAGACAGAGACACAGAGACAGAGACACGGAGACGCAGAGACAGAAACACAGAGACCGTGACACAGGGAGAGAGAAACAGAGGCGTAGACACAGAGACAGAGACAGAGACAAATACACAGAGACGGAGACACAGAGACAGAGACACAGAGACAGAGACTCAGAGACAGAGACACAGAGACAGAGACACAGAGACAGAGACACAGAGAATGAGACACAGAGGCAGAGACACAGAGACAGAGACACAGAGACAGAGACACAGAGACAGAGACACAGAGACAGAGACACAGAGACAGAGACACGGAGAGAGAGAGACAGAGACAGAGGCACAGAGACAGAGACATAAGGACGGAGACAGGGACACGGTGACACAGACACAGAGACAGAGACACACAGACAGTGACACAGAGACGGAGACACAGAGACAGAGACAGAGACAGAGACAGAGACAGAGACAGAGACAGAGACAGAGACAGAGACACAGAGACAGAGACAGAGACACAGAGACAGAGACACAGAGACAGAGACACAGAGACAGAGACAAAGAGACAGAGACAGAGACACAGAGACAGAGACACAGAGACAGAGACACAGAGACAGAGACACAGAGACAGACACACAGAGACAGAGACACAGAGAAAGCGATTCAGACACAGTGACACAGAGACAGAGTCAGAGGGACAGTGACACAGGGACAGAGACACCGAATCAGAGGCACAGAGACAGAGACAGAGACACAGGGACGGAGACACGGAGACAGAGACACAGAGACGGAGACTCAGGGACAGAGACACAGAGACAGAGACACAGGGACGGAGACACGGAGACAGAGACACAGAGACGGAGACTCAGGGACAGAGACACAGAGACAGAGACACAGAGAAAGAGAAACAGAGACAGAGACAGAGACATAGAGACAGAGACACAGAGACAGAGACACAGAGACGCAGAGACAGAAACACAGAGACCGTGACACAGGGAGAGAGAAACAGAGACGTAGACACAGAGACAGAGACAGAGACAGAGACACAGAGGCAGAGACACAGAGACAGAGACAGAGACAGAGACACAGAGGCAAAGAGACAGAGACAGAGACACAGAGACAGAGACACAGAGACAGAGACACAGAGACAGAGACACAGAGACAGAGACACAGAGACAGAGACACAGAGACAGAGACACAGCGACAGAGACACAGAGACAGAGACACAGAGACAGAGACACAGCGACAGAGACACAGAGACAGAGACACAGAGACAGAGACACAGAGACAGAGACACAGGGACAGAGACACCGAATCAGAGACACAGAGGCAGAGACATAGAGACCGACACACCGAGACGGAGACACAGGTACAGAGACACACGGACAGAGGCATAGACACAGAGACAGGGACACAGAGACAGAGACACAGAGAGAGAGAGACAGAGACAGAGAGACAGAGACACAGAGACGGAGACACGGAGGCAGAGAGACAGAGACAGAGAGACAGAGACAGAGGCATAGACACAGCGGCAGAGGCACAGAGACAGAGACACATAGACCGAGACACAGGGACGGAGACAGAGAAACAGAGACAGAGAAAAAAGAGACAGAGACACTGAGGCAGAGACACGGACACAGAGACACAGAGACAGATACACAGAGATAGAGGCACAGAGACAGAGACAGAGACACAGGGACGGAGACACGGAGACAGAGACACAGAGACGGAGACTCTGGGACAGAGACACAGAGACAGAGACACAGAGACAGGGACACAGAGACAGAGACACAGAGAGAGAAACACAGAGACGGAGATACAGGGACAGAGACACAGAGACAGAGACACAGAGAAAGAGAAACAGAGACAGAGACAGACACATAGAGACAGAGACACAGAGACAGAGACACAGAGACAGAGACACAGAGACAGAGACACAGAGACGCAGAGACAGAAACACAGAGACCGTGACACAGGGAGAGAGAAACAGAGACATAGACACAGAGACAGAGACAGAGGCAGAGACAGAGACAGAGACAGAGGGACAGGGACACAGAGAGAGAGACTCAGAGACAGAGACACAGAGACAGAGATTCAGACACAGTGACACAGAGACAGAGTCAGAGGGACAGTGAAGCAGAGACGGAGACACAGGGACAGATACACAGAGACAGAGACACAGAGACGCAGAGACAGAAACGCAGAGACCGTGACACAGGGAGAGAGAAACAGAGACGTAGACACAGAGACAGAGACAGAGACACAGAGGCAGAGACACAGAGACAGAGACAGAGACAGAGACACAGAGGCAGAGACACAGAGACAGAGACACAGAGACAGAGACACAGAGACAGAGACACAGAGACAGAGACACAGAGACAGTGACACAGAGGAGGGGACACAGGGACAGAGACACCGAGACAGAGACACAGAGAGAGAGACACAGAGACAGAGACACAGAGATGGAGATACAGGGCTGATACACAGAGACAGAGACACAGAGACGCAGAGACAGAAACACAGAGACCGTGACACAGGGGGAGAGAAACAGAGACGTAGACACAGAGACAGAGACAGAGACAGAGACACAGAGACAGATACACAGAGACAGAGACACAGAGACAGCGACACAGAGACAGAGACACAGAGACAGAGACACAGAGGCAGAGACACAGAGACAGAGACACAGAGACAGAGACACAGAGACAGAGACACAGAGACAGAGACACAGAGACAGAGACACAGAGACAGAGACACAGAGACAGAGACACAGAGACAGAGACACAGTGACATAAACACAAAGACAGAGACACTGAGACAGAGATTCAGAGACAGCGACTCAGAGACAGAGACACAGAGGCAGTGACGGACACACAGAGACAGAGACACAGAGACAGATACACAGAGACAGAGGCACGGAGACAGAGACACACGGACAGAGGCATAGACACAGAGACAGGGATACAGAGACAGAGACACAGAGAGAGAGAGACAGAGACAGAGAGACAGAGACACAGAGACAGAGACACGGAGGCAGAGACACAGAGACAGAGAGACAGAGGCAGAGGCATAGACACAGAGGCAGAGGCACAGAGACAGAGACACATAGACCGAGACACAGAGACCTATTCACGGAGACGGAGACACAGGGACAGAGACGCAGGGACAGGGACAAAGTGAGAGAGACAGAGACAGAGACAGAGACACATCGGCAGAGACACAGAGACAGAGACACAGAGACAGAGACACAGAGACAGAGACACAGAGACAGAGACACAGAGACACAGAGACACAGAGACAGGGACACAGAGACAGAGACACAGAGAGAGAAACACGGAGACGGAGATACAGGGACAGAGACACAGAGACAGAGACACAGAGACAGAGACACAGAGACCGAGACAGAGGCACAGATACAGAGACGCGGAGACTGAGACACAGAGACAGTGACACAGAGGAGGGGACACAGGGACAGAGACACCGGGACAGAGACACAGAGACAGAGACACAGAGACAGAGACACAGAGATGGAGATACAGGACAGATACACAGAGACAGAGACACAGAGACGCAGAGACAGAAACACAGAGACCGTGACACAGGGAGAGAGAAACAGAGACGTAGACACATGGACAGTGACAGAGACAGAGACACAGAGACAGATACACAGAGACAGAGACACAGAGACAGCGACACAGAGACAGAGACACAGAGACAGAGACACAGAGGCAGAGACACAGAGACAGAGACACAGAGACAGAGACACAGAGACAGAGACACAGAGACAGAGACACAGAGACAGAGACACAGAGACAGAGACACAGAGACAGATACATAGAGACAGAGGCACAGAGACAGAGACACAGAGACAGAGACACAGAGACAGAGACACAGAGACAGAGACACTGAGACAGAGATTCAGAGACAGCGACTCAGAGACAGAGACACAGAGACAGTGACGGAGACACAGAGACAGAGACACAAAGACAGAGACACAGAGACAGATACATAGAGACAGAGGCACAGAGACAGAGACACAGAGACAGAGACACAGAGACAGAGACGCAGAGACAGAGACACAGAGGCTGAGACACAGAGACAGAGACACAGAGACAGAGACACACAGACAGAGATTCAGACACAGTGACACAGAGACAGAGTCAGAGGGACAGTGACACAGGGACAGAGACACACGGACAGAGGCATAGACACAGAGACAGGGACTCAGAGACAGAGACACAGAGAGAGAGAGACAGAGACAGAGAGACGGTGACACAGAGACAGAGACACGGAGGCAGAGACACAGAGACAGACAGACAGAGACAGAGGCATAGACACAGAGGCAGAGGCACAGAGACAGAGACACATAGACCGAGACACAGAGACAGAGACAGAGACAAATACACAGAGACGGAGACACAGAGACAGAGACACAGAGACAGAGACTCAGAGACAGAGACACAGAGACAGAGACACAGAGACAGAGACACAGAGAAAGAGACACAGAGGCAGAGACACAGAGACAGAGACACAGAGACAGAGACACAGAGACAGAGACACAGAGACAGAGACACAGAGACAGAGACACAGAGACAGAGACACAGAGACAGAGACACAGAGACAGAGACACGGAGAGAGAGAGACAGAGACAGAGGCACAGAGACACAGAGACAGAGACACAGAGACAGATACACAGAGACAGAGACACGGAGACGCAGAGACAGAAACACAGAGACTGTGACACAGGGAGAGAGAAACAGAGGCGTAGACACAGAGACAGAGACAGAGACAAATACACAGAGACGGAGACACAGAGACAGGGACACAGAGACAGAGACTCAGAGACAGAGACACAGAGACAGAGACACAGAGACAGAGACACAGAGAATGAGACACAGAGGCAGAGACACAGAGACAGAGACAGAGACACAGAGACAGAGACACAGAGACAGAGACACAGAGACAGAGACAAAGAGACAGAGACACAGAGACAGAGACACAGAGACAGAGACACAGAGACAGAGACACAGAGACAGAGACACAGAGACAGAGACACAGAGACAGAGACACAGAGACAGAGACACAGAGACAGAGACACAGAGACAGAGACACAGAGAAAGCGATTCAGACACAGTGACACAGAGACAGAGTCAGAGGGACAGTGACACAGGGACAGAGACACCGAATCAGAGGCACAGAGACAGAGACAGAGACACAGGGACGGAGACACGGAGACAGAGACACAGAGACGGAGACTCAGGGACAGAGACACAGAGACAGAGACACAGGGACGGAGACACGGAGACAGAGACACAGAGACGGAGACTCAGGGACAGAGACACAGAGACAGAGACACAGAGAAAGAGAAACAGAGACAGAGACAGAGACATAGAGACAGAGACACAGAGACAGAGACACAGAGACAGATACACAGAGACAGAGACACAGAGACAGAGACACAGAGACAGAGACACAGAGACAGAGACACAGAGACAGAGACACAGAGATAGAAACACAGAGACGGAGATACAGGGACAGAGACACAGAGACAGAGACACAGAGAAAGAGAAACAGAGACAGAGACAGACACACAGAGACAGAGACACAGAGACAGAGACACAGAGACAGAGACACAGAGACAGAGACACAGAGACAGAGACACAGAGACAGAGACACAGAGACAGAGACACAGAGACAGAGACACAGAGACAGAGACACAGAGACAGAGACACAGAGACAGAGACACAGAGACAGAGACACAGAGACAGAGACACAGAGACAGAGACACAGAGACAGGGACACAGAGAGAGAGAGACAGAGACAGAGAGACAGAGACACAGAGACAGAGACACGGAGGCAGAGAGACAGAGGCAGAGAGACAGAGACAGAGAGACAGAGACAGAGGCATAGACACAGCGGCAGAGGCACAGAGACAGAGACACATAGACCGAGACACAGAGACCAATTCACGGAGACGGAGACACAGGGACAGAGACGCAGAGTCTGGGACACAGAGACAGAGATTCAGAGACAGTGACACAGAGACAGAGACAGAGAGAGAGACACAGAGACAGAGACACAGAGACAGAGACACAGAGACAGAGACACAGAGACAGAGACACAGAGACAGAGACACAGAGACAGAGACACAGAGACAGAGACACAGAGGCCGAGAGACAGAGACAGATACACAGAGACAGAGACACAGAGACAGAGACAAAGTGAGAGAGACAGAGACACAGAGACGGAGACGCAGGGACAGAGATACAGAGACAGAAACACAGAGACAGATTCTCCGAGACAGAGACACAGAGACAGAGACACAGAGGCAGAGACACAGAGACAGAGAGACAGAGACACCTATTCACGGAGACCGTGACACAGGGACAGAGACGCAGAGACAGGGACACAGAGACAGAGATTCAGAGACAGTGACACAGAGACAAAGACACAGAGTCATGGACATAGAGACAGAGACACAGAGACAGAGACACAGAGAGAGAGACACTGAGACAGAGACGCAGAGACAGAGACACAGAGACATAGACACAGAAACAGAGACACAGAGAAAGGGACACAGAGACGGAGACACAGACAGAGAAACACAGAGAAGGAGACACAGGTATAGAGACACAGAGACAGACACACAGAGAAAGAGAAACAGAGACAGAGACACAGAGAGAGAAACACAGAGAAGGAGACACAGGTGTAGAGACACAGAAACAGAGACACAGAGAAAGAGAAACAGAGACCGAGAGAGGGGCAGAGTCACAGAGACAGATACACAGAAACAGAGACACAGAGACAGAGACAGAGGGACAGGGACTCAGAGAGAGAGACTCAGAGACAGAGACACAGAGACAGAGATTCAGACACAGTGACACAGAGACAGAGTCAGAGGGACAGTGACACAGAGAAGAAGACACAGAGGTAGAGACACAGAGACCGACACACAGACACGGAGACGCAGGAACAGAGACACACGGACAGAGGCATAGACACAGAGACAGGGACACAGAGACAGAGACACAGAGAGAGAGGGACAGAGACGCAGAGACAGAGACACAGAGACAGAGACACGGAGGCAGAGACACAGAGACAGAGAGACAGAGACAGAGGCATAGACACAGAGGCAGATGCACAGAGACAGAGACACAGAGACAGAGACGCAGAGACAGAGACACAGAGACAGAGACACAGAGACAGAGACACACAGACAGAGATTCAGACACAGTGACACAGAGACAGAGTCAGAGGGACAGTGACACAGGGACAGAGACACCGAGACAGAGACACAGAGGCAGAGACACAGAGACAGAGACACGGAGGCAGAGACACAGAGACAGACAGACAGAGACAGAGGCATAGACACAGAGGCAGAGGCACAGAGACAGAGACACATAGACCGAGACACAGAGACGGAGACAGAGACACAGAGACAGAGAAAAAAGAGACAGAGACACTGAGGCAGAGACACGGACACAGAGACACAGAGACAGATACACAGAGATAGAGGCACAGAGACAGAGACAGAGACACAGGGACGGAGACACGGAGACAGAGACACAGAGACGGAGACTCAGGGGCAGAGACACAGAGACAGAGACACAGAGAAAGAGAAACAGAGACAGAGACAGAGACATAGAGACAGAGACACAGAGACAGAGACACAGAGACAGATACACAGAGACAGAGACACAGGGACAGAGACACAGAGACAGAGACACAGAGACAGGGGCACAGAGACAGAGACACAGAGAGAGAAACACAGAGACGGAGATACAGGGACAGAGACACAGAGACAGAGACACAGAGAAAGAGAAACAGAGACAGAGGCAGACACATAGAGACAGAGACACAGAGACAGAGACACAGAGACAGAGACACAGAGACAGAGACACAGAGACAGAGACACAGAGACAGAGACACAGAGACAGAGACACAGAGACAGAGACACAGAGACAGAGACACAGAGACAGAGACACAGAGACAGAGACACAGAGACAGAGACACAGAGACAGAGACACAGAGACAGAGACACAGAGACAGAGACACAGAGACAGAGACACAGAGACGCAGAGACAGAAGCACAGAGACCGTGACACAGGGAGAGAGAAACAGAGACATAGATACAGAGACAGAGACAGAGACAGAGACAGAGGGACAGGGACACAGAGAGAGAGACTCAGAGACAGAGACACAGAGACAGAGTCAGAGGGACACTGAAGCAGAGACGGAGACACAGGGACAGATACACAGAGACAGAGACACAGAGACGCAGAGACAGAAACACAGAGACCGTGACACAGGGAGAGAGAAACAGAGACGTAGACACAGAGACAGAGACAGAGACAGAGACACAGAAGCAGAGACACAGAGACAGAGACAGAGAGAGAGACACAGAGGCAGAGACACAGAGACAGAGACACAGAGACAGAGACACAGAGACAGAGACACAGAGACAGCGACACAGAGACAGAGACACAGAGACAGAGACACAGAGACTGAGACACAGAGACAGGGACACAGAGACAGAGACACAGAGAGAGAAACACGGAGACGGAGATACAGGGACAGAGACACAGAGACAGAGACACAGAGACAGAGACACAGAGACAGAGACACAGAGACAGAGACACAGAGACAGAGGCACAGAGACAGAGACACAGGGACAGAGACACAGAGACAGAGACACAGAGACAGAGACACAGAGACAGAGACACAGAGACAGAGACACAGAGACAGAGACACAGAGATGGAGATACAGGACAGATACACAGAGACAGAGACACAGAGACGCAGAGACAGAAACACAGAGACCGTGACACAGGGAGAGAGAAACAGAGACGTAGACACAGAGACAGAGACAGAGACAGAGACACAGAGACAAATACACAGAGACAGAGACACAGAGACAGCGACACAGAGACAGAGACACAGAGACAGAGACACAGAGGCAGAGACACAGAGACAGAGACATAGAGACAGAGACACAGAGACAGAGACACAGAGAAAGAGATTCAGACACAGTGACACAGAGACAGAGTCAGAGGGACAGTGACACAGGGACAGAGAAACCGAATCAGAGACACAGAGGCAGAGACATAGAGACCGACACACAGAGACGGAGACACAGGTACAGAGACACACGGACAGAGGCATAGACACAGAGACAGGGACACAGAGACAGAGACACAGAGAGAGAGAGACAGAGACAGAGAGACAGAGACACAGAGACAGAGGCACGGAGGCAGAGAGACAGAGACAGAGAGACAGAGACAGAGGCATAGACACAGCGGCAGAGGCACAGAGACAGAGACACATAGACCGAGACACAGAGACCAATTCACGGAGACGGAGACACAGGGACAGAGACGCAGAGTCAGGGACACAGAGACAGAGACACAGAGACTGAGACACAAGGACAGAGACACAGAGACAAATACACAGAGACAGAGACACAGAGACAGCGACACAGAGACAGAGACACAGAGACAGAGACACAGTGGCATAAACACAAAGACAGAGACACTGAGACGGAGATTCAGAGACAGAGACTCAGAGACAGAGACACAGAGACAGAGACACAGTGGCATAAACACAAAGACAGAGACACAGAGGCAGAGAGACAGAGACAGAGACACAGAGACAGAGACACAGAGACAGAGACACCGAGACAGAGACACAGAGAAAGAGATTCAGACACAGTGACACGGAGAGAGAGTCAGAGGGACAGTGACACAGGGACAGAGACACCGAATCAGAGACACAGAGGCAGAGACATAGAGACCGACACACAGAGACGGAGACACAGGTACAGAGACACACGGACAGAGGCATAGACACAGCGACACGGGACACAGAGAGAGAGAGACAGAGACAGAGAGACAGAGACACATAGACCGAGACACAGAGACCAATTCACGGAGACGGAGACACAGGGACAGAGACGCAGAGTCAGGGACACAGAGACAGAGATTCAGAGACAGTGACACAGAGACAGAGACAGAGAGAGAGACACAGAGACAGAGACACAGAGACAGAGACACAGAGACAGAGACGCAGAGACAGAGACACAGAGACAGAGACACAGAGACAGAGACACAGAGACAGAGACACAGAGACAGAGACACAGAGACAGAGACACAGTGACATAAACACAAAGACAGAGACACTGAGACAGAGATTCAGAGACAGCGTCTCAGAGACAGAGACACAGAGACAGTGACGGAGACACAGAGACAGAGACACAGAGACAGATACACAGAGACAGAGGCACGGAGACAGAGACACGCGGACAGAGGCATAGACACAGAGACAGGGATACAGAGACAGAGAAACAGAGAGAGAGAGACAGAGACAGAGAGACAGAGACGCAGAGACAGAGACACGGAGGCAGAGACACAGAGACAGAGAGACAGAGACAGAGGCATAGACACAGAGGCAGAGGCACAGAGACAGAGACACATAGACCGAGACACAGAGACCTATTCACGGAGACGGAGACACAGGGACAGAGACGCAGAGACAGGGACAAAGTGAGAGAGACAGAGACACAGAGACGGAGACACAGGGACAGAGACACAGAGATAGAGACACAGAGTCATGGACATAGAGACAGAGACACCGATACTGAGACACAGAGGCAGAGACACAGAGACCGACACACAGAGACGGAGACACAGGTACAGAGACACACGGTCAGAGGCATAGAAACAGAGACAGAGACACAGAGAGAGAGAGACAGAGACAGCGAGACAGAGACACAGAGACAGAGACACGGAGGCAGAGACGCAGAGACAGAGAGACAGAGACAGAGGCATAGACACAGAGGCAGAGTCACAGAGACAGAGACACATAGACCGATACACAGAGACCAATTCACGGAGACGGAGACTCAGGGACAGAGACGCAGAGACAGGGACACGGAGACAGAGATTCAGAGACAGTGACACAGAGACAGAGACACAGAGACAGAGACACAGGGACAGAGACACAGAGACAGAGACACAGAGACAGAGACACAGAGACAGAGACACAGAGACAGAGACACAGAGACAGAGACACAGAGATGGAGATACAGGACAGATACACAGAGACAGAGACACAGAGACGCAGAGACAGAAACACAGAGACCGTGACACAGGGAGAGAGAAACAGAGACGTAGACACAGAGACAGAGACAGAGACAGAGACACAGAGACAAATACACAGAGACAGAGACACAGAGACAGCGACACAGAGACAGAGACACAGAGACAGAGACACAGAGGCAGAGACACAGAGACAGAGACATAGAGACAGAGACACAGAGACAGAGACACAGAGAAAGAGATTCAGACACAGTGACACAGAGACAGAGTCAGAGGGACAGTGACACAGGGACAGAGAAACCGAATCAGAGACACAGAGGCAGAGACATAGAGACCGACACACAGAGACGGAGACACAGGTACAGAGACGCACGGACAGAGGCATAGACACAGAGACAGGGACACAGAGACAGAGACACAGAGAGAGAGAGACAGAGACAGAGAGACAGAGACACAGAGACAGAGGCACGGAGGCAGAGAGACAGAGACAGAGAGACAGAGACAGAGGCATAGACACAGCGGCAGAGGCACAGAGACAGAGACACATAGACCGAGACACAGAGACCAATTCACGGAGACGGAGACACAGGGACAGAGACGCAGAGTCAGGGACACAGAGACAGAGACACAGAGACTGAGACACAAGGACAGAGACACAGAGACAAATACACAGAGACAGAGACACAGAGACAGCGACACAGAGACAGAGACACAGAGACAGAGACACAGTGGCATAAACACAAAGACAGAGACACTGAGACGGAGATTCAGAGACAGAGACTCAGAGACAGAGACACAGAGACAGAGACACAGTGGCATAAACACAAAGACAGAGACACAGAGGCAGAGAGACAGAGACAGAGACACAGAGACAGAGACACAGAGACAGAGACACCGAGACAGAGACACAGAGAAAGAGATTCAGACACAGTGACACGGAGAGAGAGTCAGAGGGACAGTGACACAGGGACAGAGACACCGAATCAGAGACACAGAGGCAGAGACATAGAGACCGACACACAGAGACGGAGACACAGGTACAGAGACACACGGACAGAGGCATAGACACAGCGACACGGGACACAGAGAGAGAGAGACAGAGACAGAGAGACAGAGACACATAGACCGAGACACAGAGACCAATTCACGGAGACGGAGACACAGGGACAGAGACGCAGAGTCAGGGACACAGAGACAGAGATTCAGAGACAGTGACACAGAGACAGAGACAGAGAGAGAGACACAGAGACAGAGACACAGAGACAGAGACACAGAGACAGAGACACAGAGACAGAGACGCAGAGACAGAGACACAGAGACAGAGACACAGAGACAGAGACACAGAGACAGAGACACAGAGACAGAGACACAGAGACAGAGACACAGTGACATAAACACAAAGACAGAGACACTGAGACAGAGATTCAGAGACAGCGTCTCAGAGACAGAGACACAGAGACAGTGACGGAGACACAGAGACAGAGACACAGAGACAGATACACAGAGACAGAGGCACGGAGACAGAGACACGCGGACAGAGGCATAGACACAGAGACAGGGATACAGAGACAGAGACACAGAGAGAGAGAGACAGAGACAGAGAGACAGAGACGCAGAGACAGAGACACGGAGGCAGAGACACAGAGACAGAGAGACAGAGACAGAGGCATAGACACAGAGGCAGAGGCACAGAGACAGAGACACATAGACCGAGACACAGAGACCTATTCACGGAGACGGAGACACAGGGACAGAGACGCAGAGACAGGGACAAAGTGAGAGAGACAGAGACACAGAGACGGAGACACAGGGACAGAGACACAGAGATAGAGACACAGAGTCATGGACATAGAGACAGAGACACCGATACTGAGACACAGAGGCAGAGACACAGAGACCGACACACAGAGACGGAGACACAGGTACAGAGACACACGGTCAGAGGCATAGAAACAGAGACAGAGACACAGAGAGAGAGAGACAGAGACAGCGAGACAGAGACACAGAGACAGAGACACGGAGGCAGAGACGCAGAGACAGAGAGACAGAGACAGAGGCATAGACACAGAGGCAGAGTCACAGAGACAGAGACACATAGACCGATACACAGAGACCAATTCACGGAGACGGAGACTCAGGGACAGAGACGCAGAGACAGGGACACGGAGACAGAGATTCAGAGACAGTGACACAGAGACAGAGACACAGAGACAGAGACACAGAGACAGATACACAGGGACAGAGACACCGATACAGAGACACAGAGGCCGAGAGACAGAGACAGATACACAGAGACAGAGACACAGAGACAGGGACAAAGTGAGAGAGACAGAGACACAGAGACGGAGACGCAGGGACAGAGACACAGAGACAGAAACACAGAGACAGATTCTCCGAGACAGAGACGCAGAGACAGAGACACAGAGGCAGAGACACAGAGACAGGGGCACAGAGACAGAGACACAGAGACAGAGACACAGAGACTGAGACACAAGGACAGAGACACAGAGACAGAGACACAGAGACAGAGACACAGAGACAGAGACACAGAGACAGTGACGGAGACACAGAGACAGAGACACAGGGACAGATACACAGAGACAGAGGCACGGAGACAGAGACACACGGACAGAGGCATAGACACAGAGACAGGGATACAGAGACAGAGACACAGAGAGAGAGAGAGACAGAGACAGAGAGACAGAGACACAGAGACAGACACACGGAGGCAGAGACACAGAGACAGAGACACAGGGACAGAGACACAGAGACAGAGACACAGAGACAGGGGCACAGAGACAGAGACACAGAGACAGAGACACAGAGACTGAGACACAAGGACAGAGACACAGAGACAGAGACACAGAGACAGAGACACAGAGACAGAGACACAGTGGCATAAACACAAAGACAGAGACACTGAGACAGAGATTCAGAGACAGAGACTCAGAGACAGAGACACAGAGACAGTGACGGAGACACAGAGACAGAGACACAGAGACAGATACACAGAGACAGAGGCACGGAGACAGAGACACACGGACAGAGGCATAGACACAGAGACAGAGACACAGAGACAGAGACACAGAGAGAGAGACACTGAGACAGAGACGCAGAGACAGAGACACAGAGACATAGACACAGAAACAGAGACACAGAGAAAGGGACACAGAGACGGAGACACAGACAGAGAAACACAGAGAAGGAGACACAGGTATAGAGACACAGAGACAGACACACAGAGAAAGAGAAACAGAGACAGAGACACAGAGAGAGAAACACAGAGAAGGAGACACAGGTGTAGAGACACAGAAACAGAGACACAGAGAAAGAGAAACAGAGACCGAGAGAGAGGCAGAGTCACAGAGACAGATACACAGAAACAGAGACACAGAGACAGAGACAGAGGGACAGGGACTCAGAGAGAGAGACTCAGAGACAGAGACACAGAGACAGAGATTCAGACACAGTGACACAGAGACAGAGTCAGAGGGACAGTGACACAGAGAAGAAGACACAGAGGTAGAGACACAGAGACCGACACACAGACACGGAGACGCAGGAACAGAGACACACGGACAGAGGCATAGACACAGAGACAGGGACACAGAGACAGAGACACAGAGAGAGAGGGACAGAGACGCAGAGACAGAGACACAGAGACAGAGACACGGAGGCAGAGACACAGAGACAGAGAGACAGAGACAGAGGCATAGACACAGAGGCAGATGCACAGAGACAGAGACACAGAGACAGAGACGCAGAGACAGAGACACAGAGACAGAGACACAGAGACAGAGACACACAGACAGAGATTCAGACACAGTGACACAGAGACAGAGTCAGAGGGACAGTGACACAGGGACAGAGACACCGAGACAGAGACACAGAGGCAGAGACACAGAGACAGAGACACGGAGGCAGAGACACAGAGACAGACAGACAGAGACAGAGGCATAGACACAGAGGCAGAGGCACAGAGACAGAGACACATAGACCGAGACACAGAGACGGAGACAGAGACACAGAGACAGAGAAAAAAGAGACAGAGACACTGAGGCACAGACACGGACACAGAGACACAGAGACAGATACACAGAGATAGAGGCACAGAGACAGAGACAGAGACACAGGGACGGAGACACGGAGACAGAGACACAGAGACGGAGACTCAGGGGCAGAGACACAGAGACAGAGACACAGAGAAAGAGAAACAGAGACAGAGACAGAGACATAGAGACAGAGACACAGAGACAGAGACACAGAGACAGATACACAGAGACAGAGACACAGGGACAGAGACACAGAGACAGAGACACAGAGACAGGGGCACAGAGACAGAGACACAGAGAGAGAAACACAGAGACGGAGATACAGGGACAGAGACACAGAGACAGAGACACAGAGAAAGAGAAACAGAGACAGAGGCAGACACATAGAGACAGAGACACAGAGACAGAGACACAGAGACAGAGACACAGAGACAGAGACACAGAGACAGAGACACAGAGACAGAGACACAGAGACAGAGACACAGAGACAGAGACACAGAGACAGAGACACAGAGACAGAGACACAGAGACAGAGACACAGAGACAGAGACACAGAGACAGAGACACAGAGACAGAGACACAGAGACAGAGACACAGAGACAGAGACACAGAGACAGAGACACAGAGACAGAGACACAGAGACAGAGACACAGAGACAGAGACACAGAGACGCAGAGACAGAAGCACAGAGACCGTGACACAGGGAGAGAGAAACAGAGACATAGATACAGAGACAGAGACAGAGACAGAGACAGAGGGACAGGGACACAGAGAGAGAGACTCAGAGACAGAGACACAGAGACAGAGACACAGAGACAGAGACACAGAGACTGAGACACAGAGACAGGGACACAGAGACAGAGACACAGAGAGAGAAACACGGAGACGGAGATACAGGGACAGAGACACAGAGACAGAGACACAGAGACAGAGACACAGAGACAGAGACACAGAGACAGAGACACAGAGACAGAGGCACAGAGACAGAGACACAGGGACAGAGACACAGAGACAGAGACACAGAGACAGAGACACAGAGACAGAGACACAGAGACAGAGACACAGAGATGGAGATACAGGACAGATACACAGAGACAGAGACACAGAGACGCAGAGACAGAAACACAGAGACCGTGACACAGGGAGAGAGAAACAGAGACGTAGACACAGAGACAGAGACAGAGACAGAGACACAGAGACAAATACACAGAGACAGAGACACAGAGACAGCGACACAGAGACAGAGACACAGAGACAGAGACACAGAGGCAGAGACACAGAGACAGAGACATAGAGACAGAGACACAGAGACAGAGACACAGAGAAAGAGATTCAGACACAGTGACACAGAGACAGAGTCAGAGGGACAGTGACACAGGGACAGAGAAACCGAATCAGAGACACAGAGGCAGAGACATAGAGACCGACACACAGAGACGGAGACACAGGTACAGAGACACACGGACAGAGGCATAGACACAGAGACAGGGACACAGAGACAGAGACACAGAGAGAGAGAGACAGAGACAGAGAGACAGAGACACAGAGACAGAGGCACGGAGGCAGAGAGACAGAGACAGAGAGACAGAGACAGAGGCATAGACACAGCGGCAGAGGCACAGAGACAGAGACACATAGACCGAGACACAGAGACCAATTCACGGAGACGGAGACACAGGGACAGAGACGCAGAGTCAGGGACACAGAGACAGAGACACAGAGACTGAGACACAAGGACAGAGACACAGAGACAAATACACAGAGACAGAGACACAGAGACAGCGACACAGAGACAGAGACACAGAGACAGAGACACAGTGGCATAAACACAAAGACAGAGACACTGAGACGGAGATTCAGAGACAGAGACTCAGAGACAGAGACACAGAGACAGAGACACAGTGGCATAAACACAAAGACAGAGACACAGAGGCAGAGAGACAGAGACAGAGACACAGAGACAGAGACACAGAGACAGAGACACCGAGACAGAGACACAGAGAAAGAGATTCAGACACAGTGACACGGAGAGAGAGTCAGAGGGACAGTGACACAGGGACAGAGACACCGAATCAGAGACACAGAGGCAGAGACATAGAGACCGACACACAGAGACGGAGACACAGGTACAGAGACACACGGACAGAGGCATAGACACAGCGACACGGGACACAGAGAGAGAGAGACAGAGACAGAGAGACAGAGACACATAGACCGAGACACAGAGACCAATTCACGGAGACGGAGACACAGGGACAGAGACGCAGAGTCAGGGACACAGAGACAGAGATTCAGAGACAGTGACACAGAGACAGAGACAGAGAGAGAGACACAGAGACAGAGACACAGAGACAGAGACACAGAGACAGAGACACAGAGACAGAGACGCAGAGACAGAGACACAGAGACAGAGACACAGAGACAGAGACACAGAGACAGAGACACAGAGACAGAGACACAGTGACATAAACACAAAGACAGAGACACTGAGACAGAGATTCAGAGACAGCGTCTCAGAGACAGAGACACAGAGACAGTGACGGAGACACAGAGACAGAGACACAGAGACAGATACACAGAGACAGAGGCACGGAGACAGAGACACGCGGACAGAGGCATAGACACAGAGACAGGGATACAGAGACAGAGAAACAGAGAGAGAGAGACAGAGACAGAGAGACAGAGACGCAGAGACAGAGACACGGAGGCAGAGACACAGAGACAGAGAGACAGAGACAGAGGCATAGACACAGAGGCAGAGGCACAGAGACAGAGACACATAGACCGAGACACAGAGACCTATTCACGGAGACGGAGACACAGGGACAGAGACGCAGAGACAGGGACAAAGTGAGAGAGACAGAGACACAGAGACGGAGACACAGGGACAGAGACACAGAGATAGATACACAGAGTCATGGACATAGAGACAGAGACACCGATACTGAGACACAGAGGCAGAGACACAGAGACCGACACACAGAGACGGAGACACAGGTACAGAGACACACGGTCAGAGGCATAGAAACAGAGACAGAGACACAGAGAGAGAGAGACAGAGACAGCGAGACAGAGACACAGAGACAGAGACACGGAGGCAGAGACGCAGAGACAGAGAGACAGAGACAGAGGCATAGACACAGAGGCAGAGTCACAGAGACAGAGACACATAGACCGATACACAGAGACCAATTCACGGAGACGGAGACTCAGGGACAGAGACGCAGAGACAGGGACACGGAGACAGAGATTCAGAGACAGTGACACAGAGACAGAGACACAGAGACAGAGACACAGGGACAGAGACACAGAGACAGAGACACAGAGACAGAGACACAGAGACAGAGACACAGAGACAGAGACACAGAGACAGAGACACAGAGATGGAGATACAGGACAGATACACAGAGACAGAGACACAGAGACGCAGAGACAGAAACACAGAGACCGTGACACAGGGAGAGAGAAACAGAGACGTAGACACAGAGACAGAGACAGAGACAGAGACACAGAGACAAATACACAGAGACAGAGACACAGAGACAGCGACACAGAGACAGAGACACAGAGACAGAGACACAGAGGCAGAGACACAGAGACAGAGACATAGAGACAGAGACACAGAGACAGAGACACAGAGAAAGAGATTCAGACACAGTGACACAGAGACAGAGTCAGAGGGACAGTGACACAGGGACAGAGAAACCGAATCAGAGACACAGAGGCAGAGACATAGAGACCGACACACAGAGACGGAGACACAGGTACAGAGACGCACGGACAGAGGCATAGACACAGAGACAGGGACACAGAGACAGAGACACAGAGAGAGAGAGAGACAGAGACAGAGAGACAGAGACACAGAGACAGAGGCACGGAGGCAGAGAGACAGAGACAGAGAGACAGAGACAGAGGCATAGACACAGCGGCAGAGGCACAGAGACAGAGACACATAGACCGAGACACAGAGACCAATTCACGGAGACGGAGACACAGGGACAGAGACGCAGAGTCAGGGACACAGAGACAGAGACACAGAGACTGAGACACAAGGACAGAGACACAGAGACAAATACACAGAGACAGAGACACAGAGACAGCGACACAGAGACAGAGACACAGAGACAGAGACACAGTGGCATAAACACAAAGACAGAGACACTGAGACGGAGATTCAGAGACAGAGACTCAGAGACAGAGACACAGAGACAGAGACACAGTGGCATAAACACAAAGACAGAGACACAGAGGCAGAGAGACAGAGACAGAGACACAGAGACAGAGACACAGAGACAGAGACACCGAGACAGAGACACAGAGAAAGAGATTCAGACACAGTGACACGGAGAGAGAGTCAGAGGGACAGTGACACAGGGACAGAGACACCGAATCAGAGACACAGATGCAGAGACATAGAGACCGACACACAGAGACGGAGACACAGGTACAGAGACACACGGACAGAGGCATAGACACAGCGACACGGGACACAGAGAGAGAGAGACAGAGACAGAGAGACAGAGACACATAGACCGAGACACAGAGACCAATTCACGGAGACGGAGACACAGGGACAGAGACGCAGAGTCAGGGACACAGAGACAGAGATTCAGAGACAGTGACACAGAGACAGAGACAGAGAGAGAGACACAGAGACAGAGACACAGAGACAGAGACACAGAGACAGAGACACAGAGACAGAGACACAGAGACAGAGACGCAGAGACAGAGACACAGAGACAGAGACACAGAGACAGAGACACAGAGACAGAGACACAGAGACAGAGACACAGAGACAGAGACACAGTGACATAAACACAAAGACAGAGACACTGAGACAGAGATTCAGAGACAGCGTCTCAGAGACAGAGACACAGAGACAGTGACGGAGACACAGAGACAGAGACACAGAGACAGATACACAGAGACAGAGGCACGGAGACAGAGACACGCGGACAGAGGCATAGACACAGAGACAGGGATACAGAGACAGAGAAACAGAGAGAGAGAGACAGAGACAGAGAGACAGAGACGCAGAGACAGAGACACGGAGGCAGAGACACAGAGACAGAGAGACAGAGACAGAGGCATAGACACAGAGGCAGAGGCACAGAGACAGAGACACATAGACCGAGACACAGAGACCTATTCACGGAGACGGAGACACAGGGACAGAGACGCAGAGACAGGGACAAAGTGAGAGAGACAGAGACACAGAGACGGAGACACAGGGACAGAGACACAGAGATAGAGACACAGAGTCATGGACATAGAGACAGAGACACCGATACTGAGACACAGAGGCAGAGACACAGAGACCGACACACAGAGACGGAGACACAGGTACAGAGACACACGGTCAGAGGCATAGAAACAGAGACAGAGACACAGAGAGAGAGAGACAGAGACAGCGAGACAGAGACACAGAGACAGAGACACGGAGGCAGAGACGCAGAGACAGAGAGACAGAGACAGAGGCATAGACACAGAGGCAGAGTCACAGAGACAGAGACACATAGACCGATACACAGAGACCAATTCACGGAGACGGAGACTCAGGGACAGAGACGCAGAGACAGGGACACGGAGACAGAGATTCAGAGACAGTGACACAGAGACAGAGACACAGAGACAGAGACACAGGGACAGAGACACAGAGACAGAGACACAGAGACAGAGACACAGAGACAGAGACACAGAGACAGAGACACAGAGACAGAGACACAGAGATGGAGATACAGGAAAGATACACAGAGACAGAGACACAGAGACGCAGAGACAGAAACACAGAGACCGTGACACAGGGAGAGAGAAACAGAGACGTAGACACAGAGACAGAGACAGAGACAGAGACACAGAGACAAATACACAGAGACAGAGACACAGAGACAGCGACACAGAGACAGAGACACAGAGACAGAGACACAGAGGCAGAGACACAGAGACAGAGACATAGAGACAGAGACACAGAGACAGAGACACAGAGAAAGAGATTCAGACACAGTGACACAGAGACAGAGTCAGAGGGACAGTGACACAGGGACAGAGAAACCGAATCAGAGACACAGAGGCAGAGACATAGAGACCGACACACAGAGACGGAGACACAGGTACAGAGACGCACGGACAGAGGCATAGACACAGAGACAGGGACACAGAGACAGAGACACAGAGAGAGAGAGACAGAGACAGAGAGACAGAGACACAGAGACAGAGGCACGGAGGCAGAGAGACAGAGACAGAGAGACAGAGACAGAGGCATAGACACAGCGGCAGAGGCACAGAGACAGAGACACATAGACCGAGACACAGAGACCAATTCACGGAGACGGAGACACAGGGACAGAGACGCAGAGTCAGGGACACAGAGACAGAGACACAGAGACTGAGACACAAGGACAGAGACACAGAGACAAATACACAGAGACAGAGACACAGAGACAGCGACACAGAGACAGAGACACAGAGACAGAGACACAGTGGCATAAACACAAAGACAGAGACACTGAGACGGAGATTCAGAGACAGAGACTCAGAGACAGAGACACAGAGACAGAGACACAGTGGCATAAACACAAAGACAGAGACACAGAGGCAGAGAGACAGAGACAGAGACACAGAGACAGAGACACAGAGACGGAGACACCGAGACAGAGACACAGAGAAAGAGATTCAGACACAGTGACACGGAGAGAGAGTCAGAGGGACAGTGACACAGGGACAGAGACACCGAATCAGAGACACAGATGCAGAGACATAGAGACCGACACACAGAGACGGAGACACAGGTACAGAGACACACGGACAGAGGCATAGACACAGCGACACGGGACACAGAGAGAGAGAGACAGAGACAGAGAGACAGAGACACATAGACCGAGACACAGAGACCAATTCACGGAGACGGAGACACAGGGACAGAGACGCAGAGTCAGGGACACAGAGACAGAGATTCAGAGACAGTGACACAGAGACAGAGACAGAGAGAGAGACACAGAGACAGAGACACAGAGACAGAGACACAGAGACAGAGACACAGAGACAGAGACGCAGAGACAGAGACACAGAGACAGAGACACAGAGACAGAGACACAGAGACAGAGACACAGAGACAGAGACACAGAGACAGAGACACAGAGACAGAGACACAGTGACATAAACACAAAGACAGAGACACTGAGACAGAGATTCAGAGACAGCGTCTCAGAGACAGAGACACAGAGACAGTGACGGAGACACAGAGACAGAGACACAGAGACAGATACACAGAGACAGAGGCACGGAGACAGAGACACGCGGACAGAGGCATAGACACAGAGACAGGGATACAGAGACAGAGACACAGAGAGAGAGAGACAGAGACAGAGAGACAGAGACGCAGAGACAGAGACACGGAGGCAGAGACACAGAGACAGAGAGACAGAGACAGAGGCATAGACACAGAGGCAGAGGCACAGAGACAGAGACACATAGACCGAGACACAGGGACCTATTCACGGAGACGGAGACACAGGGACAGAGACGCAGAGACAGGGACAAAGTGAGAGAGACAGAGACACAGAGACGGAGACACAGGGACAGAGACACAGAGATAGAGACACAGAGTCATGGACATAGAGACAGAGACACCGATACTGAGACACAGAGGCAGAGACACAGAGACCGACACACAGAGACGGAGACACAGGTACAGAGACACACGGTCAGAGGCATAGAAACAGAGACAGAGACACAGAGAGAGAGAGACAGAGACAGCGAGACAGAGACACAGAGACAGAGACACGGAGGCAGAGACGCAGAGACAGAGAGACAGAGACAGAGGCATAGACACAGAGGCAGAGTCACAGAGACAGAGACACATAGACCGATACACAGAGACCAATTCACGGAGACGGAGACTCAGGGACAGAGACGCAGAGACAGGGACACGGAGACAGAGATTCAGAGACAGTGACACAGAGACAGAGACACAGAGACAGAGACACAGAGACAGATACACAGGGACAGAGACACCGATACAGAGACACAGAGGCCGAGAGACAGAGACAGATACACAGAGACAGAGACACAGAGACAGAGACAAAGTGAGAGAGACAGAGACACAGAGACGGAGACGCAGGGACAGAGACACAGAGACAGAAACACAGAGACAGATTCTCCGAGACAGAGACGCAGAGACAGAGACACAGAGGCAGAGACACAGAGACAGAGAGACAGAGACACCTATTCACGGAGACCGTGACACAGGGACAGAGACGCAGAGACAGGGACACAGGGACAGAGATTCAGAGACAGTGACACAGAGACAAAGACACAGAGTCATGGACATAGAGACAGAGACACAGAGACAGAGATACAGAAACAGAGATACAGAGACAGAGACACAGAGGCACAGAGACAGATACACAGAGATAGAGGCACAGAGAGAGAGACTCAGAGACAGAGACACAGAGACAGGGACACAGAGACAGAGACTCAGAGACAGAGACACAGAGACAGAGACACAGTGGCATAAACACAATGACAGAGACACAGAGGCAGAGAGACAGAGACAGAGACACAGAGACAGAGACACAGAGACAGAGACACCGAGACAGAGACACAGAGAAAGAGATTCAGACACAGTGACACGGAGAGAGAGTCAGAGGGACAGTGACACAGGGACAGAGACACCGAATCAGAGACACAGAGGCAGAGACATAGAGACCGACACACAGAGACGGAGACACAGGTACAGAGACACACGGACAGAGGCATAGACACAGCGACACGGGACACAGAGAGAGAGAGACAGAGACAGAGAGACAGAGACACATAGACCGAGACACAGAGACCAATTCACGGAGACGGAGACACAGGGACAGAGACGCAGAGTCAGGGACACAGAGACAGAGATTCAGAGACAGTGACACAGAGACAGAGACAGAGAGAGAGACACAGAGACAGAGACACAGAGACAGAGACACAGAGACAGAGACACAGAGACAGAGACGCAGAGACAGAGACACAGAGACAGAGACACAGAGACAGAGACACAGAGACAGAGACACAGAGACAGAGGCACAGAGACAGAGACACAGTGACATAAACACAAAGACAGAGACACTGAGACAGAGATTCAGAGACAGCGTCTCAGAGACAGAGACACAGAGACAGTGACGGAGACACAGAGACAGAGACACAGAGACAGATACACAGAGACAGAGGCACGGAGACAGAGACACGCGGACAGAGGCATAGACACAGAGACAGGGATACAGAGACAGAGAAACAGAGAGAGAGAGACAGAGACAGAGAGACAGAGACGCAGAGACAGAGACACGGAGGCAGAGACACAGAGACAGAGAGACAGAGACAGAGGCATAGACACAGAGGCAGAGGCGCAGAGACAGAGACACATAGACCGAGACACAGAGACCTATTCACGGAGACGGAGACACAGGGACAGAGACGCAGAGACAGGGACAAAGTGAGAGAGACAGAGACACAGAGACGGAGACACAGGGACAGAGACACAGAGATAGAGACACAGAGTCATGGACATAGAGACAGAGACACCGATACTGAGACACAGAGGCAGAGACACAGAGACCGACACACAGAGACGGAGACACAGGTACAGAGACACACGGTCAGAGGCATAGAAACAGAGACAGAGACACAGAGAGAGAGAGACAGAGACAGCGAGACAGAGACACAGAGACAGAGACACGGAGGCAGAGACGCAGAGACAGAGAGACAGAGACAGAGGCATAGACACAGAGGCAGAGTCACAGAGACAGAGACACATAGACCGATACACAGAGACCAATTCACGGAGACGGAGACTCAGGGACAGAGACGCAGAGACAGGGACACGGAGACAGAGATTCAGAGACAGTGACACAGAGACAGAGACACAGAGACAGAGACACAGGGACAGAGACACAGAGACAGAGACACAGAGACAGAGACACAGAGACAGAGACACAGAGACAGAGACACAGAGACAGAGACACAGAGATGGAGATACAGGACAGATACACAGAGACAGAGACACAGAGACGCAGAGACAGAAACACAGAGACCGTGACACAGGGAGAGAGAAACAGAGACGTAGACACAGAGACAGAGACAGAGACAGAGACACAGAGACAAATACACAGAGACAGAGACACAGAGACAGCGACACAGAGACAGAGACACAGAGACAGAGACACAGAGGCAGAGACACAGAGACAGAGACATAGAGACAGAGACACAGAGACAGAGACACAGAGAAAGAGATTCAGACACAGTGACACAGAGACAGAGTCAGAGGGACAGTGACACAGGGACAGAGAAACCGAATCAGAGACACAGAGGCAGAGACATAGAGACCGACACACAGAGACGGAGACACAGGTACAGAGACGCACGGACAGAGGCATAGACACAGAGACAGGGACACAGAGACAGAGACACAGAGAGAGAGAGACAGAGACAGAGAGACAGAGACACAGAGACAGAGGCACGGAGGCAGAGAGACAGAGACAGAGAGACAGAGACAGAGGCATAGACACAGCGGCAGAGGCACAGAGACAGAGACACATAGACCGAGACACAGAGACCAATTCACGGAGACGGAGACACAGGGACAGAGACGCAGAGTCAGGGACACAGAGACAGAGACACAGAGACTGAGACACAAGGACAGAGACACAGAGACAAATACACAGAGACAGAGACACAGAGACAGCGACACAGAGACAGAGACACAGAGACAGAGACACAGTGGCATAAACACAAAGACAGAGACACTGAGACGGAGATTCAGAGACAGAGACTCAGAGACAGAGACACAGAGACAGAGACACAGTGGCATAAACACAAAGACAGAGACACAGAGGCAGAGAGACAGAGACAGAGACACAGAGACAGAGACACAGAGACAGAGACACCGAGACAGAGACACAGAGAAAGAGATTCAGACACAGTGACACGGAGAGAGAGTCAGAGGGACAGTGACACAGGGACAGAGACACCGAATCAGAGACACAGAGGCAGAGACATAGAGACCGACACACAGAGACGGAGACACAGGTACAGAGACACACGGACAGAGGCATAGACACAGCGACACGGGACACAGAGAGAGAGAGACAGAGACAGAGAGACAGAGACACATAGACCGAGACACAGAGACCAATTCACGGAGACGGAGACACAGGGACAGAGACGCAGAGTCAGGGACACAGAGACAGAGATTCAGAGACAGTGACACAGAGACAGAGACAGAGAGAGAGACACAGAGACAGAGACACAGAGACAGAGACACAGAGACAGAGACACAGAGACAGAGACGCAGAGACAGAGACACAGAGACAGAGACACAGAGACAGAGACACAGAGACAGAGACACAGAGACAGAGACACAGAGACAGAGACACAGTGACATAAACACAAAGACAGAGACACTGAGACAGAGATTCAGAGACAGCGTCTCAGAGACAGAGACACAGAGACAGTGACGGAGACACAGAGACAGAGACACAGAGACAGATACACAGAGACAGAGGCACGGAGACAGAGACACGCGGACAGAGGCATAGACACAGAGACAGGGATACAGAGACAGAGACACAGAGAGAGAGAGACAGAGACAGAGAGACAGAGACGCAGAGACAGAGACACGGAGGCAGAGACACAGAGACAGAGAGACAGAGACAGAGGCATAGACACAGAGGCAGAGGCACAGAGACAGAGACACATAGACCGAGACACAGAGACCTATTCACGGAGACGGAGACACAGGGACAGAGACGCAGAGACAGGGACAAAGTGAGAGAGACAGAGACACAGAGACGGAGACACAGGGACAGAGACACAGAGATAGAGACACAGAGTCATGGACATAGAGACAGAGACACCGATACTGAGACACAGAGGCAGAGACACAGAGACCGACACACAGAGACGGAGACACAGGTACAGAGACACACGGTCAGAGGCATAGAAACAGAGACAGAGACACAGAGAGAGAGAGACAGAGACAGCGAGACAGAGACACAGAGACAGAGACACGGAGGCAGAGACGCAGAGACAGAGAGACAGAGACAGAGGCATAGACACAGAGGCAGAGTCACAGAGACAGAGACACATAGACCGATACACAGAGACCAATTCACGGAGACGGAGACTCAGGGACAGAGACGCAGAGACAGGGACACGGAGACAGAGATTCAGAGACAGTGACACAGAGACAGAGACACAGAGACAGAGACACAGAGACAGATACACAGGGACAGAGACACCGATACAGAGACACAGAGGCCGAGAGACAGAGACAGATACACAGAGACAGAGACACAGAGACAGAGACAAAGTGAGAGAGACAGAGACACAGAGACGGAGACGCAGGGACAGAGACACAGAGACAGAAACACAGAGACAGATTCTCCGAGACAGAGACGCAGAGACAGAGACACAGAGGCAGAGACACAGAGACAGAGAGACAGAGACACCTATTCACGGAGACCGTGACACAGGGACAGAGACGCAGAGACAGGGACACAGGGACAGAGATTCAGAGACAGTGACACAGAGACAAAGACACAGAGTCATGGACATAGAGACAGAGACACAGAGACAGAGATACAGAAACAGAGATACAGAGACAGAGACACAGAGGCACAGAGACAGATACACAGAGATAGAGGCACAGAGAGAGAGACTCAGAGACAGAGACACAGAGACAGGGACACAGAGACAGAGACACGGAGACAGAGACACAGAGACAGATACACAGAGACAGAGACACAGAGACAGAGACAAAGTGAGATAGACAGAGACACAGAGACGGAGACGCAGGGACAGAGAAACAGAGACAGAAGCACAGAGACAGATTCTCAGAGACAGAGACACAGAGACAGAGGCACAGAGACAGAGACACAGAGATAGAGACACAGAGTCATGGACATGGAGACAGAGACACGGAGACAGGGACACTGAGACAGAGACACAGAGACAGAGACACAGAGAGAGAGACACAGAGACAGAGACGCAGAGACAGAGACACAGAGACATAGACACAGAGACAGAGACACAGAGACAGGGACACAGAGACGGAGACACAGACAGAGAAACACAGAGAAGGAGACACAGGTATAGAGACACAGAGACAGACACACAGAGAAAGAGAAACAGAGACAGAGACACAGAGAGAGAAACACAGATAAGGAGACACAGGTGTAGAGACACAGAGACAGAGACACAGAGAAAGAGAAACAGAGACCGAGAGAGAGGCAGAGTCACAGAGACAGATACACAGAAACAGAGACACAGAGACAGAGACAGAGGGACAGGGACTCAGAGAGAGAGACTCAGAGACAGAGACACAGAGACAGAGATTCAGACACAGTGACACAGAGACAGAGTCAGAGGGACAGTGACACAGAGAAGAAGACACAGAGGCAGAGACACAGAGACCGACACACAGACACGGAGACGCAGGTGCAGAGACACACGGACAGAGGCATAGACACAGAGACAGGGACACAGAGACAGAGACACAGAGAGAGAGAGACAGAGACGGAGAGACAGAGACACAGAGACAGAGACACGGAGGCAGAGACACAGAGACAGAGACACAGAGACAGCGACACAGAGACAGAGACACAGAGACAGAGACACAGAGGCAGAGACACAGAGACAGAGACACAGAGACAGAGACACAGAGACAGAGACACAGAGAAAGAGATTCAGACACAGTGACACAGAGACAGAGTCAGAGGGACAGTGACACAGGGACAGAGACACCGAATCAGAGACACAGAGGCAGAGACATAGAGACCGACACACAGAGACGGAGACACAGGTACAGAGACACACGGACAGAGGCATAGACACAGAGACAGGGTCACAGAGACAGAGACACAGAGAGAGAGAGACAGAGACAGAGAGACAGAGACACAGAGACAGAGGCACGGAGGCAGAGAGACAGAGACAGAGAGACAGAGACAGAGGCATAGACACAGCGGCAGAGGCACAGAGACAGAGACACATAGACCGAGACACAGAGACCAATTCACGGAGACGGAGACACAGGGACAGAGACGCAGAGTCAGGGACACAGAGACAGAGACACAGAGACTGAGACACAAGGACAGAGACACAGAGACAGAGACACAGAGACAGAGACACAGAGACAGAGACACAGAGACAGAGACACAGTGGCATAAACACAAAGACAGAGACACTGAGACAGAGATTCAGAGACAGAGACTCAGAGACAGAGACACGGAGACAGTGACGGAGACACAGAGACAGAGACACAGAGACAGATACACAGAGACAGAGGCACGGAGACAGAGACACACGGACAGAGGCATAGACACAGAGACAGGGATACAGAGACAGAGACACAGAGAGAGAGAGAGACAGAGACAGAGAGACAGAGACACAGAGACAGACACACGGAGGCAGAGACACAGAGACAGAGAGACAGAGACCTATTCACGGAGACGGAGACACAGGGTCAGAGACGCAGAGACAGGGACAAAGTGAGAGAGACAGAGACACAGAGACGGAGACACAGGGACAGAGACACAGAGATAGAGACACAGAGTCATGGACATAGGGACAGAGACACCGATACTGAGACACAGAGGCAGAGACACAGAGACAGAGACGCAGAGACAGAGAGACAGAGACAGAGGCATAGACACAGAGGCAGAGTCACAGAGGCAGAGACACAGAGACAGAGACGCAGAGACAGAGAGACAGAGACAGAGGGATAGACACAGAGGCAGAGTCACAGAGACAGAAACACGTAGACCGAGACACAGAGACCAATTCACGGAGACGGAGACTCAGGGACAGAGACGCAGAGACAGGGACACGGAGACAGAGATTCAGAGACAGTGACACAGAGACAGAGGCATAGACACAGAGACACAGAGACAGAGACACAGAGACAGATACACAGAGACAGAGACACAGAGACAGAGACACAGAGACAGAGACACAGAGACAGAGACACAGAGACAGACACACAGAGACAGAGACACAGAGACAGAGACACAGAGACAGAGACACAGAGACAGAGACACAGAGACAGAGACACAGAGACAGAGACACAGAGACAGAGACACAGAGACAGAGACACAGAGACAGAGACACAGAGACAGAGACACAGAGACACAGAGACAGAGACACAGAGACAGAGACACAGAGACGGAGACACAGAGACAGAGACACAGAGACAGAGACACAGAGACAGAGATTAAGAGACAGACACTCAGAGACAGAGACACAGAGACAGTGACGGAGACACAGAGACAGAGGCACAGAGACAGATACACAGAGACAGAGGCACAGAGACAGAGTCTCAGAGACAGAGACACAGAGACAGAGATTCAGAGACAGTGACACAGAGACAGAGACACAGAGACAGAGACACAGAGACAGAGACACAGAGACAGAGACACAGAGACAGAGACACAGAGACAGAGACACAGAGACAGAGACACAGAGACAGAGACACGGAGACAGAGGCGCAGAGACAGAGACACAGAGATAGAGACACAGAGAGGGAGAGACAGATACACAGAGACGGAGACACAGTGAGAGAGAGACAGATACACAGAGACGGAGACACAGGGACAGAGACACCGATACAGAGACACAGAGGCAGAGACACAGAGACCGACACACAGAGACGGAGACACAGGCACAGAGACACACGGACAGAGGCATAGACACAGAGACAGGGACACAGAGACAGAGACACAGAGACAGAGACACAGAGACAGAGACACAGAGACAGAGACACAGAGACAGAGACACGGAGAGAGAGAGACAGAGACAGAGGCACAGAGACACAGAGACAGAGACACAGAGACAGATACACAGAGACAGAGACACGGAGACGCAGAGACAGAAACACAGAGACTGTGACACAGGGAGAGAGAAACAGAGGCGTAGACACAGAGACAGAGACAGAGACAAATACACAGAGACGGAGACACAGAGACAGGGACACAGAGACAGAGACTCAGAGACAGAGACACAGAGACAGAGACACAGAGACAGAGACACAGAGAATGAGACACAGAGGCAGAGACACAGAGACAGAGACACAGAGACAGAGACACAGAGACAGAGACACAGAGACAGAGACACAGAGACAGAGACACGGAGAGAGAGAGACAGAGACAGAGGCACAGAGACAGAGACATAAGGACGGAGACAGGGACACGGTGACACAGACACAGAGACAGAGACACACAGACAGTGACACAGAGACGGAGACACAGAGACAGAGACAGAGACAGAGACAGAGACAGAGACAGAGACAGAGACAGAGACAGAGACAGAGACACAGAGACAGAGACAGAGACACAGAGACAGAGACACAGAGACAGAGACACAGAGACAGAGACAAAGAGACAGAGACACAGAGACAGAGACACAGAGACAGAGACACAGAGACAGAGACACAGAGACAGAGACACAGAGACAGAGACACAGAGACAGAGACACAGAGACAGAGACACAGAGACAGAGACACAGAGACAGAGACACAGAGACAGAGACACAGAGACAGAGACACAGAGAAAGCGATTCAGACACAGTGACACAGAGACAGAGTCAGAGGGACAGTGACACAGGGACAGAGACACCGAATCAGAGGCACAGAGACAGAGACAGAGACACAGGGACGGAGACACGGAGACAGAGACACAGAGACGGAGACTCAGGGACAGAGACACAGAGACAGAGACACAGGGACGGAGACACGGAGACAGAGACACAGAGACGGAGACTCAGGGACAGAGACACAGAGACAGAGACACAGAGAAAGAGAAACAGAGACAGAGACAGAGACATAGAGACAGAGACACAGAGACAGAGACACAGAGACAGATACACAGAGACAGAGACACAGAGACAGAGACACAGAGACAGAGACACAGAGACAGAGACACAGAGACAGAGACACAGAGACAGAGACACAGAGATAGAAACACAGAGACGGAGATACAGGGACAGAGACACAGAGACAGAGACACAGAGAAAGAGAAACAGAGACAGAGACAGACACACAGAGACAGAGACACAGAGACAGAGACACAGAGACAGAGACACAGAGACAGAGACACAGAGACAGAGACACAGAGACAGAGACACAGAGACAGAGACACAGAGACAGAGACACAGAGACAGAGACACAGAGACAGAGACACAGAGACAGAGACACAGAGACAGAGACACAGAGACAGAGACACAGAGACAGAGACACAGAGACAGAGACACAGAGACAGAGACACAGAGACAGAGACACAGAGACAGAGACACAGAGACAGAGACGCAGAGACAGAGACGCAGAGACAGAGACGCAGAGACAGAGACACAGAGACAGAGACACAGAGACAGAGACACAGAGACAGAGACACAGAGACAGAGACACAGAGACAGAGACACAGAGACAGAGACACAGAGACAGAGACACAGAGACAGAGACACAGAGACAGAGACACAGAGACGCAAAGACAGAAACACAGAGACCGTGACACAGGGAGAGAGAAACAGAGACATAGACACAGAGACAGAGACAGAGACAGAGACAGAGGGACAGGGACACAGAGAGAGAGACTCAGAGACAGAGACACAGAGACAGAGATTCAGACACAGTGACACAGAGACAGAGTCAGAGGGACAGTGAAGCAGAGACGGAGACACAGGGACAGATACACAGAGACAGAGACACAGAGACGCAGAGACAGAAACGCAGAGACCGTGACACAGGGAGAGAGAAACAGAGACGTAGACACAGAGACAGAGACAGAGACAGAGACACAGAGGCAGAGACACAGAGACAGAGACAGAGACAGAGACACAGAGGCAAAGAGACAGAGACAGAGACACAGAGACAGAGACACAGAGACAGAGACACCGAGACAGAGACACAGAGACAGAGACACAGAGAAAGAGATTCAGACACAGTGACACAGAGAGAGAGTCAGAGGGACAGTGACACAGGGACAGAGACACCGAATCAGAGACACAGAGGCAGAGACATAGAGACCGACACACAGAGACGGAGACACAGGTACAGAGACACACGGACAGATCCATAGACACAGAGCCAGGGACACAGAGAGAGAGAGACAGAGACAGAGAGACAGAGACACAGAGACAGAGACACGGAGGCAGAGAGACAGAGGCAGAGAGACAGAGACAGAGAGACAGAGACAGAGGCATAGACACAGCGGCAGAGGCACAGAGACAGAGACACATAGACCGAGACACAGAGACCAATTCACGGAGACGGAGACACAGGGACAGAGACGCAGAGTCTGGGACACAGAGACAGAGATTCAGAGACAGTGACACAGAGACAGAGACAGAGAGAGAGACACAGAGACAGAGGCATAGACACAGCGGCAGAGGCACAGAGACAGAGACACAGAGACAGAGACACAGAGACAGAGACAGAGAGAGAGAGACACAGAGACAGAGACGCAGAGACAGAGACACAGAGACATAGACACAGAGACGGAGACACAGACACAGGGACACAGAGACGGAGACACAGACAGAGAAACACAGAGAAGGAGACACAGGTATAGAGACACAGAGACAGACACACAGAGAAAGAGAAACAGAGACAGAGACAGAGAGAGAGAAACACAGAGAAGGAGACACAGGTGTAGAGACACAGAAACAGAGACACAGAGAAAGAGAAACAGAGACCGAGAGAGAGGCAGAGTCACAGAGACAGATACACAGAAACAGAGACACAGAGACAGAGACAGAGGGACAGGGACTCAGAGAGAGAGAGTCAGAGACAGAGACACAGAGACAGAGATTCAGACACAGTGACACAGAGACAGAGTCAGAGGGACAGTGACACAGAGAAGAAGACACAGAGGCAGAGACACAGAGACCGACACACAGACACGGAGACGCAGGTACAGAGACACACGGACAGAGGCATAGACACAGAGACAGGGACACAGAGACAGAGACACAGAGAGAGAGAGACAGAGACGGAGAGACAGAGACACAGAGACAGAGACACGGAGGCAGAGACACAGAGACAGAGAGACAGAGACAGAGGCATAGACACAGAGGCAGATGCACAGAGACAGAGACACAGAGACAGAGACGCAGAGACAGAGACACAGAGACAGAGACACAGAGACAGAGACACACAGACAGAGATTCAGACACAGTGACACAGAGACAGAGTCAGAGGGACAGTGACACAGGGACAGAGACACCGAGACAGAGACACAGAGACAGACAGACAGAGACAGAGGCATAGACACAGAGGCAGAGGCACAGAGACAGAGACACATAGACCGAGACACAGAGACGGAGACAGAGACACAGTGACAGAGAAAAAAGAGACAGAGACACTGAGGCAGAGACACGGACACAGAGACACAGAGACAGATACACAGAGATAGAGGCACAGAGACAGAGACAGAGACACAGGGACGGAGACACGGAGACAGAGACACAGAGACGGAGACTCAGGGGCAGAGACACAGAGACAGAGACACAGAGAAAGAGAAACAGAGACAGAGACAGAGACATAGAGACAGAGACACAGAGAGAGAGACACAGAGACAGATACACAGAGACAGAGACACAGTGACAGAGACACAGAGACAGAGACACAGAGACAGGGGCACAGAGACAGAGACACAGAGAGAGAAACACAGAGACGGAGATACAGGGACAGAGACACAGAGAAAGAGAAACAGAGACAGAGACAGACACATAGAGACAGAGACACAGAGACAGAGACACAGAGACAGAGACACAGAGACAGAGACACAGAGACAGAGACACAGAGACAGAGACACAGAGACAGAGACACAGAGACAGAGACACAGAGACAGAGACACAGAGACAGAGACACAGAGACAGAGACCCAGAGACAGAGACACAGAGACAGAGACACAGAGACAGAGACACAGAGACGCAGAGACAGAAGCACAGAGACCGTGACACAGGGCGAGAGAAACATAGACATAGACACAGAGACAGAGACAGAGACAGAGACAGAGGGACAGGGACACAGAGAGAGAGACTCAGAGACAGAGACACAGAGACAGAGTCAGAGGGACAGTGAAGCAGAGACGGAGACACAGGGACAGATTCACAGAGACAGAGACACAGAGACGCAGAGACAGAAACACAGAGACCATGACACAGGGAGAGAGAAACAGAGACGTAGACACAGAGACAGAGACAGAGACAGAGACACAGAGGCAGAGACACAGAGACAGAGACAGAGAGAGAGACACAGAGGCAGAGACACAGAGACAGAGACACAGAGACAGAGACACAGAGACAGAGACACAGAGACAGCGACACAGAGACAGAGACACAGGGACAGAGACACAGAGACTGAGACACAGAGACAGGGACACAGAGACAGAGACACAGAGAGAGAAACACGGAGACGGAGATACAGGGACAGAGACACAGAGACAGAGACACAGAGACAGGGGCACAGAGACAGAGACACAGAGACTGAGACACAAGGACAGAGACACAGAGACAGAGACACAGAGACAGAGACACAGAGACAGAGACACAGAGACAGTGACGGAGACACAGAGACAGAGACACAGGGACAGATACACAGAGACAGAGGCACGGAGACAGAGACACACGGACAGAGGCATAGACACAGAGACAGGGATACAGAGACAGAGACACAGAGAGAGAGAGAGACAGAGACAGAGAGACAGAGACACAGAGACAGACACACGGAGGCAGAGACACAGAGACAGAGACACAGGGACAGAGACACAGAGACAGAGACACAGAGACAGGGGCACAGAGACAGAGACACAGAGACAGAGACACAGAGACTGAGACACAAGGACAGAGACACAGAGACAGAGACACAGAGACAGAGACACAGAGACAGAGACACAGTGGCATAAACACAAAGACAGAGACACTGAGACAGAGATTCAGAGACAGAGACTCAGAGACAGAGACACAGAGACAGTGACGGAGACACAGAGACAGAGACACAGAGACAGATACACAGAGACAGAGGCACGGAGACAGAGACACACGGACAGAGGCATAGACACAGAGACAGAGACACAGAGACAGAGACACAGAGAGAGAGACACTGAGACAGAGACGCAGAGACAGAGACACAGAGACATAGACACAGAAACAGAGACACAGAGAAAGGGACACAGAGACGGAGACACAGACAGAGAAACACAGAGAAGGAGACACAGGTATAGAGACACAGAGACAGACACACAGAGAAAGAGAAACAGAGACAGAGACACAGAGAGAGAAACACAGAGAAGGAGACACAGGTGTAGAGACACAGAAACAGAGACACAGAGAAAGAGAAACAGAGACCGAGAGAGAGGCAGAGTCACAGAGACAGATACACAGAAACAGAGACACAGAGACAGAGACAGAGGGACAGGGACTCAGAGAGAGAGACTCAGAGACAGAGACACAGAGACAGAGATTCAGACACAGTGACACAGAGACAGAGTCAGAGGGACAGTGACACAGAGAAGAAGACACAGAGGTAGAGACACAGAGACCGACACACAGACACGGAGACGCAGGAACAGAGACACACGGACAGAGGCATAGACACAGAGACAGGGACACAGAGACAGAGACACAGAGAGAGAGGGACAGAGACGCAGAGACAGAGACACAGAGACAGAGACACGGAGGCAGAGACACAGAGACAGAGAGACAGAGACAGAGGCATAGACACAGAGGCAGATGCACAGAGACAGAGACACAGAGACAGAGACGCAGAGACAGAGACACAGAGACAGAGACACAGAGACAGAGACACACAGACAGAGATTCAGACACAGTGACACAGAGACAGAGTCAGAGGGACAGTGACACAGGGACAGAGACACCGAGACAGAGACACAGAGGCAGAGACACAGAGACAGAGACACGGAGGCAGAGACACAGAGACAGACAGACAGAGACAGAGGCATAGACACAGAGGCAGAGGCACAGAGACAGAGACACATAGACCGAGACACAGAGACGGAGACAGAGACACAGAGACAGAGAAAAAAGAGACAGAGACACTGAGGCAGAGACACGGACACAGAGACACAGAGACAGATACACAGAGATAGAGGCACAGAGACAGAGACAGAGACACAGGGACGGAGACACGGAGACAGAGACACAGAGACGGAGACTCAGGGGCAGAGACACAGAGGCAGAGACACAGAGAAAGAGAAACAGAGACAGAGACAGAGACATAGAGACAGAGACACAGAGACAGAGACACAGAGACAGATACACAGAGACAGAGACACAGGGACAGAGACACAGAGACAGAGACACAGAGACAGGGGCACAGAGACAGAGACACAGAGAGAGAAACACAGAGACGGAGATACAGGGACAGAGACACAGAGACAGAGACACAGAGAAAGAGAAACAGAGACAGAGGCAGACACATAGAGACAGAGACACAGAGACAGAGACACAGAGACAGAGACACAGAGACAGAGACACAGAGACAGAGACACAGAGACAGAGACACAGAGACAGAGACACAGAGACAGAGACACAGAGACAGAGACACAGAGACAGAGACACAGAGACAGAGACACGGAGACAGAGACACAGAGACGCAGAGACAGAAGCACAGAGACCGTGACACAGGGAGAGAGAAACAGAGACATAGATACAGAGACAGAGACAGAGACAGAGACAGAGGGACAGGGACACAGAGAGAGAGACTCAGAGACAGAGACACAGAGACAGAGTCAGAGGGACACTGAAGCAGAGACGGAGACACAGGGACAGATACACAGAGACAGAGACACAGAGACGCAGAGACAGAAACACAGAGACCGTGACACAGGGAGAGAGAAACAGAGACGTAGACACAGAGACAGAGACAGAGACAGAGACACAGAAGCAGAGACACAGAGACAGAGACAGAGAGAGAGACACAGAGGCAGAGACACAGAGACAGAGACACAGAGACAGAGACACAGAGACAGAGACACAGAGACAGCGACACAGAGACAGAGACACAGAGACAGAGACACAGAGACTGAGACACAGAGACAGGGACACAGAGACAGAGACACAGAGAGAGAAACACGGAGACGGAGATACAGGGACAGAGACACAGAGACAGAGACACAGAGACAGAGACACAGAGACAGAGACACAGAGACAGAGACACAGAGACAGAGGCACAGAGACAGAGACACAGGGACAGAGACACAGAGACAGAGACACAGAGACAGAGACACAGAGACAGAGACACAGAGACAGAGACACAGAGACAGAGACACAGAGATGGAGATACAGGACAGATACACAGAGACAGAGACACAGAGACGCAGAGACAGAAACACAGAGACCGTGACACAGGGAGAGAGAAACAGAGACGTAGACACAGAGACAGAGACAGAGACAGAGACACAGAGACAAATACACAGAGACAGAGACACAGAGACAGCGACACAGAGACAGAGACACAGAGACAGAGACACAGAGGCAGAGACACAGAGACAGAGACATAGAGACAGAGACACAGAGACAGAGACACAGAGAAAGAGATTCAGACACAGTGACACAGAGACAGAGTCAGAGGGACAGTGACACAGGGACAGAGAAACCGAATCAGAGACACAGAGGCAGAGACATAGAGACCGACACACAGAGACGGAGACACAGGTACAGAGACACACGGACAGAGGCATAGACACAGAGACAGGGACACAGAGACAGAGACACAGAGAGAGAGAGACAGAGACAGAGAGACAGAGACACAGAGACAGAGGCACGGAGGCAGAGAGACAGAGACAGAGAGACAGAGACAGAGGCATAGACACAGCGGCAGAGGCACAGAGACAGAGACACATAGACCGAGACACAGAGACCAATTCACGGAGACGGAGACACAGGGACAGAGACGCAGAGTCAGGGACACAGAGACAGAGACACAGAGACTGAGACACAAGGACAGAGACACAGAGACAAATACACAGAGACAGAGACACAGAGACAGCGACACAGAGACAGAGACACAGAGACAGAGACACAGTGGCATAAACACAAAGACAGAGACACTGAGACGGAGATTCAGAGACAGAGACTCAGAGACAGAGACACAGAGACAGAGACACAGTGGCATAAACACAAAGACAGAGACACAGAGGCAGAGAGACAGAGACAGAGACACAGAGACAGAGACACAGAGACAGAGACACCGAGACAGAGACACAGAGAAAGAGATTCAGACACAGTGACACGGAGAGAGAGTCAGAGGGACAGTGACACAGGGACAGAGACACCGAATCAGAGACACAGAGGCAGAGACATAGAGACCGACACACAGAGACGGAGACACAGGTACAGAGACACACGGACAGAGGCATAGACACAGCGACACGGGACACAGAGAGAGAGAGACAGAGACAGAGAGACAGAGACACATAGACCGAGACACAGAGACCAATTCACGGAGACGGAGACACAGGGACAGAGACGCAGAGTCAGGGACACAGAGACAGAGATTCAGAGACAGTGACACAGAGACAGAGACAGAGAGAGAGACACAGAGACAGAGACACAGAGACAGAGACACAGAGACAGAGACACAGAGACAGAGACGCAGAGACAGAGACACAGAGACAGAGACACAGAGACAGAGACACAGAGACAGAGACACAGAGACAGAGACACAGAGACAGAGACACAGTGACATAAACACAAAGACAGAGACACTGAGACAGAGATTCAGAGACAGCGTCTCAGAGACAGAGACACAGAGACAGTGACGGAGACACAGAGACAGAGACACAGAGACAGATACACAGAGACAGAGGCACGGAGACAGAGACACGCGGACAGAGGCATAGACACAGAGACAGGGATACAGAGACAGAGAAACAGAGAGAGAGAGACAGAGACAGAGAGACAGAGACGCAGAGACAGAGACACGGAGGCAGAGACACAGAGACAGAGAGACAGAGACAGAGGCATAGACACAGAGGCAGAGGCACAGAGACAGAGACACATAGACCGAGACACAGAGACCTATTCACGGAGACGGAGACACAGGGACAGAGACGCAGAGACAGGGACAAAGTGAGAGAGACAGAGACACAGAGACGGAGACACAGGGACAGAGACACAGAGATAGAGACACAGAGTCATGGACATAGAGACAGAGACACCGATACTGAGACACAGAGGCAGAGACACAGAGACCGACACACAGAGACGGAGACACAGGTACAGAGACACACGGTCAGAGGCATAGAAACAGAGACAGAGACACAGAGAGAGAGAGACAGAGACAGCGAGACAGAGACACAGAGACAGAGACACGGAGGCAGAGACGCAGAGACAGAGAGACAGAGACAGAGGCATAGACACAGAGGCAGAGTCACAGAGACAGAGACACATAGACCGATACACAGAGACCAATTCACGGAGACGGAGACTCAGGGACAGAGACGCAGAGACAGGGACACGGAGACAGAGATTCAGAGACAGTGACACAGAGACAGAGACACAGAGACAGAGACACAGGGACAGAGACACAGAGACAGAGACACAGAGACAGAGACACAGAGACAGAGACACAGAGACAGAGACACAGAGACAGAGACACAGAGATGGAGATACAGGACAGATACACAGAGACAGAGACACAGAGACGCAGAGACAGAAACACAGAGACCGTGACACAGGGAGAGAGAAACAGAGACGTAGACACAGAGACAGAGACAGAGACAGAGACACAGAGACAAATACACAGAGACAGAGACACAGAGACAGCGACACAGAGACAGAGACACAGAGACAGAGACACAGAGGCAGAGACACAGAGACAGAGACATAGAGACAGAGACACAGTGGCATAAACACAAAGACAGAGACACAGAGGCAGAGAGACAGAGACAGAGACACAGAGACAGAGACACAGAGACAGAGACACCGAGACAGAGACACAGAGAAAGAGATTCAGACACAGTGACACGGAGAGAGAGTCAGAGGGACAGTGACACAGGGACAGAGACACCGAATCAGAGACACAGAGGCAGAGACATAGAGACCGACACACAGAGACGGAGACACAGGTACAGAGACACACGGACAGAGGCATAGACACAGCGACACGGGACACAGAGAGAGAGAGACAGAGACAGAGAGACAGAGACACATAGACCGAGACACAGAGACCAATTCACGGAGACGGAGACACAGGGACAGAGACGCAGAGTCAGGGACACAGAGACAGAGATTCAGAGACAGTGACACAGAGACAGAGACAGAGAGAGAGACACAGAGACAGAGACACAGAGACAGAGACACAGAGACAGAGACACAGAGACAGAGACGCAGAGACAGAGACACAGAGACAGAGACACAGAGACAGAGACACAGAGACAGAGACACAGAGACAGAGACACAGAGACAGAGACACAGTGACATAAACACAAAGACAGAGACACTGAGACAGAGATTCAGAGACAGCGTCTCAGAGACAGAGACACAGAGACAGTGACGGAGACACAGAGACAGAGACACAGAGACAGATACACAGAGACAGAGGCACGGAGACAGAGACACGCGGACAGAGGCATAGACACAGAGACAGGGATACAGAGACAGAGACACAGAGAGAGAGAGACAGAGACAGAGAGACAGAGACGCAGAGACAGAGACACGGAGGCAGAGACACAGAGACAGAGAGACAGAGACAGAGGCATAGACACAGAGGCAGAGGCACAGAGACAGAGACACATAGACCGAGACACAGAGACCTATTCACGGAGACGGAGACACAGGGACAGAGACGCAGAGACAGGGACAAAGTGAGAGAGACAGAGACACAGAGACGGAGACACAGGGACAGAGACACAGAGATAGAGACACAGAGTCATGGACATAGAGACAGAGACACCGATACTGAGACACAGAGGCAGAGACACAGAGACCGACACACAGAGACGGAGACACAGGTACAGAGACACACGGTCAGAGGCATAGAAACAGAGACAGAGACACAGAGAGAGAGAGACAGAGACAGCGAGACAGAGACACAGAGACAGAGACACGGAGGCAGAGACGCAGAGACAGAGAGACAGAGACAGAGGCATAGACACAGAGGCAGAGTCACAGAGACAGAGACACATAGACCGATACACAGAGACCAATTCACGGAGACGGAGACTCAGGGACAGAGACGCAGAGACAGGGACACGGAGACAGAGATTCAGAGACAGTGACACAGAGACAGAGACACAGAGACAGAGACACAGAGACAGATACACAGGGACAGAGACACCGATACAGAGACACAGAGGCCGAGAGACAGAGACAGATACACAGAGACAGAGACACAGAGACAGAGACAAAGTGAGAGAGACAGAGACACAGAGACGGAGACGCAGGGACAGAGACACAGAGACAGAAACACAGAGACAGATTCTCCGAGACAGAGACGCAGAGACAGAGACACAGAGGCAGAGACACAGAGACAGGGGCACAGAGACAGAGACACAGAGACAGAGACACAGAGACTGAGACACAAGGACAGAGACACAGAGACAGAGACACAGAGACAGAGACACAGAGACAGAGACACAGAGACAGTGACGGAGACACAGAGACAGAGACACAGGGACAGATACACAGAGACAGAGGCACGGAGACAGAGACACACGGACAGAGGCATAGACACAGAGACAGGGATACAGAGACAGAGACACAGAGAGAGAGAGAGACAGAGACAGAGAGACAGAGACACAGAGACAGACACACGGAGGCAGAGACACAGAGACAGAGACACAGGGACAGAGACACAGAGACAGAGACACAGAGACAGGGGCACAGAGACAGAGACACAGAGACAGAGACACAGAGACTGAGACACAAGGACAGAGACACAGAGACAGAGACACAGAGACAGAGACACAGAGACAGAGACACAGTGGCATAAACACAAAGACAGAGACACTGAGACAGAGATTCAGAGACAGAGACTCAGAGACAGAGACACAGAGACAGTGACGGAGACACAGAGACAGAGACACAGAGACAGATACACAGAGACAGAGGCACGGAGACAGAGACACACGGACAGAGGCATAGACACAGAGACAGAGACACAGAGACAGAGACACAGAGAGAGAGACACTGAGACAGAGACGCAGAGACAGAGACACAGAGACATAGACACAGAAACAGAGACACAGAGAAAGGGACACAGAGACGGAGACACAGACAGAGAAACACAGAGAAGGAGACACAGGTATAGAGACACAGAGACAGACACACAGAGAAAGAGAAACAGAGACAGAGACACAGAGAGAGAAACACAGAGAAGGAGACACAGGTGTAGAGACACAGAAACAGAGACACAGAGAAAGAGAAACAGAGACCGAGAGAGAGGCAGAGTCACAGAGACAGATACACAGAAACAGAGACACAGAGACAGAGACAGAGGGACAGGGACTCAGAGAGAGAGACTCAGAGACAGAGACACAGAGACAGAGATTCAGACACAGTGACACAGAGACAGAGTCAGAGGGACAGTGACACAGAGAAGAAGACACAGAGGTAGAGACACAGAGACCGACACACAGACACGGAGACGCAGGAACAGAGACACACGGACAGAGGCATAGACACAGAGACAGGGACACAGAGACAGAGACACAGAGAGAGAGGGACAGAGACGCAGAGACAGAGACACAGAGACAGAGACACGGAGGCAGAGACACAGAGACAGAGAGACAGAGACAGAGGCATAGACACAGAGGCAGATGCACAGAGACAGAGACACAGAGACAGAGACGCAGAGACAGAGACACAGAGACAGAGACACAGAGACAGAGACACACAGACAGAGATTCAGACACAGTGACACAGAGACAGAGTCAGAGGGACAGTGACACAGGGACAGAGACACCGAGACAGAGACACAGAGGCAGAGACACAGAGACAGAGACACGGAGGCAGAGACACAGAGACAGACAGACAGAGACAGAGGCATAGACACAGAGGCAGAGGCACAGAGACAGAGACACATAGACCGAGACACAGAGACGGAGACAGAGACACAGAGACAGAGAAAAAAGAGACAGAGACACTGAGGCAGAGACACGGACACAGAGACACAGAGACAGATACACAGAGATAGAGGCACAGAGACAGAGACAGAGACACAGGGACGGAGACACGGAGACAGAGACACAGAGACGGAGACTCAGGGGCAGAGACACAGAGACAGAGACACAGAGAAAGAGAAACAGAGACAGAGACAGAGACATAGAGACAGAGACACAGAGACAGAGACACAGAGACAGATACACAGAGACAGAGACACAGGGACAGAGACACAGAGACAGAGACACAGAGACAGGGGCACAGAGACAGAGACACAGAGAGAGAAACACAGAGACGGAGATACAGGGACAGAGACACAGAGACAGAGACACAGAGAAAGAGAAACAGAGACAGAGGCAGACACATAGAGACAGAGACACAGAGACAGAGACACAGAGACAGAGACACAGAGACAGAGACACAGAGACAGAGACACAGAGACAGAGACACAGAGACAGAGACACAGAGACAGAGACACAGAGACAGAGACACAGAGACAGAGACACAGAGACAGAGACACAGAGACAGAGACACAGAGACAGAGACACAGAGACAGAGACACAGAGACAGAGACACAGAGACAGAGACACAGAGACAGAGACACAGAGACAGAGACACAGAGACAGAGACACAGAGACAGAGACACAGAGACAGAGACACAGAGACGCAGAGACAGAAGCACAGAGACCGTGACACAGGGAGAGAGAAACAGAGACATAGATACAGAGACAGAGACAGAGACAGAGACAGAGGGACAGGGACACAGAGAGAGAGACTCAGAGACAGAGACACAGAGACAGAGTCAGAGGGACACTGAAGCAGAGACGGAGACACAGGGACAGATACACAGAGACAGAGACACAGAGACGCAGAGACAGAAACACAGAGACCGTGACACAGGGAGAGAGAAACAGAGACGTAGACACAGAGACAGAGACAGAGACAGAGACACAGAAGCAGAGACACAGAGACAGAGACAGAGAGAGAGACACAGAGGCAGAGACACAGAGACAGAGACACAGAGACAGAGACACAGAGACAGAGACACAGAGACAGCGACACAGAGACAGAGACACAGAGACAGAGACACAGAGACTGAGACACAGAGACAGGGACACAGAGACAGAGACACAGAGAGAGAAACACGGAGACGGAGATACAGGGACAGAGACACAGAGACAGAGACACAGAGACAGAGACACAGAGACAGAGACACAGAGACAGAGACACAGAGACAGAGGCACAGAGACAGAGACACAGGGACAGAGACACAGAGACAGAGACACAGAGACAGAGACACAGAGACAGAGACACAGAGACAGAGACACAGAGACAGAGACACAGAGATGGAGATACAGGACAGATACACAGAGACAGAGACACAGAGACGCAGAGACAGAAACACAGAGACCGTGACACAGGGAGAGAGAAACAGAGACGTAGACACAGAGACAGAGACAGAGACAGAGACACAGAGACAAATACACAGAGACAGAGACACAGAGACAGCGTCACAGAGACAGAGACACAGAGACAGAGACACAGAGGCAGAGACACAGAGACAGAGACATAGAGACAGAGACACAGAGACAGAGACACAGAGAAAGAGATTCAGACACAGTGACACAGAGACAGAGTCAGAGGGACAGTGACACAGGGACAGAGACACCGAGACAGAGACACAGAGGCAGAGACACAGAGACAGAGACACGGAGGCAGAGACACAGAGACAGACAGACAGAGACAGAGGCATAGACACAGAGGCAGAGGCACAGAGACAGAGACACATAGACCGAGACACAGAGACGGAGACAGAGACACAGAGACAGAGAAAAAAGAGACAGAGACACTGAGGCAGAGACACGGACACAGAGACACAGAGACAGATACACAGAGATAGAGGCACAGAGACAGAGACAGAGACACAGGGACGGAGACACGGAGACAGAGACACAGAGACGGAGACTCAGGGGCAGAGACACAGAGACAGAGACACAGAGAAAGAGAAACAGAGACAGAGACAGAGACATAGAGACAGAGACACAGAGACAGAGACACAGAGACAGATACACAGAGACAGAGACACAGGGACAGAGACACAGAGACAGAGACACAGAGACAGGGGCACAGAGACAGAGACACAGAGAGAGAAACACAGAGACGGAGACACAGGGACAGAGACGCAGAGTCAGGGACACAGAGACAGAGATTCAGAGACAGTGACACAGAGACAGAGACAGAGAGAGAGACACAGAGACAGAGACACAGAGACAGAGACACAGAGACAGAGACACAGAGACAGAGACGCAGAGACAGAGACACAGAGACAGAGACACAGAGACAGAGACACAGAGACAGAGACACAGAGACAGAGACACAGAGACAGAGACACAGTGACATAAACACAAAGACAGAGACACTGAGACAGAGATTCAGAGACAGCGTCTCAGAGACAGAGACACAGAGACAGTGACGGAGACACAGAGACAGAGACACAGAGACAGATACACAGAGACAGAGGCACGGAGACAGAGACACGCGGACAGAGGCATAGACACAGAGACAGGGATACAGAGACAGAGAAACAGAGAGAGAGAGACAGAGACAGAGAGACAGAGACGCAGAGACAGAGACACGGAGGCAGAGACACAGAGACAGAGAGACAGAGACAGAGGCATAGACACAGAGGCAGAGGCACAGAGACAGAGACACATAGACCGAGACACAGAGACCTATTCACGGAGACGGAGACACAGGGACAGAGACGCAGAGACAGGGACAAAGTGAGAGAGACAGAGACACAGAGACGGAGACACAGGGACAGAGACACAGAGATAGAGACACAGAGTCATGGACATAGAGACAGAGACACCGATACTGAGACACAGAGGCAGAGACACAGAGACCGACACACAGAGACGGAGACACAGGTACAGAGACACACGGTCAGAGGCATAGAAACAGAGACAGAGACACAGAGAGAGAGAGACAGAGACAGCGAGACAGAGACACAGAGACAGAGACACGGAGGCAGAGACGCAGAGACAGAGAGACAGAGACAGAGGCATAGACACAGAGGCAGAGTCACAGAGACAGAGACACATAGACCGATACACAGAGACCAATTCACGGAGACGGAGACTCAGGGACAGAGACGCAGAGACAGGGACACGGAGACAGAGATTCAGAGACAGTGACACAGAGACAGAGACACAGAGACAGAGACACAGGGACAGAGACACAGAGACAGAGACACAGAGACAGAGACACAGAGACAGAGACACAGAGACAGAGACACAGAGACAGAGACACAGAGATGGAGATACAGGACAGATACACAGAGACAGAGACACAGAGACGCAGAGACAGAAACACAGAGACCGTGACACAGGGAGAGAGAAACAGAGACGTAGACACAGAGACAGAGACAGAGACAGAGACACAGAGACAAATACACAGAGACAGAGACACAGAGACAGCGACACAGAGACAGAGACACAGAGACAGAGACACAGAGGCAGAGACACAGAGACAGAGACATAGAGACAGAGACACAGAGACAGAGACACAGAGAAAGAGATTCAGACACAGTGACACAGAGACAGAGTCAGAGGGACAGTGACACAGGGACAGAGAAACCGAATCAGAGACACAGAGGCAGAGACATAGAGACCGACACACAGAGACGGAGACACAGGTACAGAGACGCACGGACAGAGGCATAGACACAGAGACAGGGACACAGAGACAGAGACACAGAGAGAGAGAGACAGAGACAGAGAGACAGAGACACAGAGACAGAGGCACGGAGGCAGAGAGACAGAGACAGAGAGACAGAGACAGAGGCATAGACACAGCGGCAGAGGCACAGAGACAGAGACACATAGACCGAGACACAGAGACCAATTCACGGAGACGGAGACACAGGGACAGAGACGCAGAGTCAGGGACACAGAGACAGAGACACAGAGACTGAGACACAAGGACAGAGACACAGAGACAAATACACAGAGACAGAGACACAGAGACAGCGACACAGAGACAGAGACACAGAGACAGAGACACAGTGGCATAAACACAAAGACAGAGACACTGAGACGGAGATTCAGAGACAGAGACTCAGAGACAGAGACACAGAGACAGAGACACAGTGGCATAAACACAAAGACAGAGACACAGAGGCAGAGAGACAGAGACAGAGACACAGAGACAGAGACACAGAGACAGAGACACCGAGACAGAGACACAGAGAAAGAGATTCAGACACAGTGACACGGAGAGAGAGTCAGAGGGACAGTGACACAGGGACAGAGACACCGAATCAGAGACACAGAGGCAGAGACATAGAGACCGACACACAGAGACGGAGACACAGGTACAGAGACACACGGACAGAGGCATAGACACAGCGACACGGGACACAGAGAGAGAGAGACAGAGACAGAGAGACAGAGACACATAGACCGAGACACAGAGACCAATTCACGGAGACGGAGACACAGGGACAGAGACGCAGAGTCAGGGACACAGAGACAGAGATTCAGAGACAGTGACACAGAGACAGAGACAGAGAGAGAGACACAGAGACAGAGACACAGAGACAGAGACACAGAGACAGAGACACAGAGACAGAGACGCAGAGACAGAGACACAGAGACAGAGACACAGAGACAGAGACACAGAGACAGAGACACAGAGACAGAGACACAGAGACAGAGACACAGTGACATAAACACAAAGACAGAGACACTGAGACAGAGATTCAGAGACAGCGTCTCAGAGACAGAGACACAGAGACAGTGACGGAGACACAGAGACAGAGACACAGAGACAGATACACAGAGACAGAGGCACGGAGACAGAGACACGCGGACAGAGGCATAGACACAGAGACAGGGATACAGAGACAGAGACACAGAGAGAGAGAGACAGAGACAGAGAGACAGAGACGCAGAGACAGAGACACGGAGGCAGAGACACAGAGACAGAGAGACAGAGACAGAGGCATAGACACAGAGGCAGAGGCACAGAGACAGAGACACATAGACCGAGACACAGAGACCTATTCACGGAGACGGAGACACAGGGACAGAGACGCAGAGACAGGGACAAAGTGAGAGAGACAGAGACACAGAGACGGAGACACAGGGACAGAGACACAGAGATAGAGACACAGAGTCATGGACATAGAGACAGAGACACCGATACTGAGACACAGAGGCAGAGACACAGAGACCGACACACAGAGACGGAGACACAGGTACAGAGACACACGGTCAGAGGCATAGAAACAGAGACAGAGACACAGAGAGAGAGAGACAGAGACAGCGAGACAGAGACACAGAGACAGAGACACGGAGGCAGAGACGCAGAGACAGAGAGACAGAGACAGAGGCATAGACACAGAGGCAGAGTCACAGAGACAGAGACACATAGACCGATACACAGAGACCAATTCACGGAGACGGAGACTCAGGGACAGAGACGCAGAGACAGGGACACGGAGACAGAGATTCAGAGACAGTGACACAGAGACAGAGACACAGAGACAGAGACACAGAGACAGATACACAGGGACAGAGACACCGATACAGAGACACAGAGGCCGAGAGACAGAGACAGATACACAGAGACAGAGACACAGAGACAGAGACAAAGTGAGAGAGACAGAGACACAGAGACGGAGACGCAGGGACAGAGACACAGAGACAGAAACACAGAGACAGATTCTCCGAGACAGAGACGCAGAGACAGAGACACAGAGGCAGAGACACAGAGACAGGGGCACAGAGACAGAGACACAGAGACAGAGACACAGAGACTGAGACACAAGGACAGAGACACAGAGACAGAGACACAGAGACAGAGACACAGAGACAGAGACACAGAGACAGTGACGGAGACACAGAGACAGAGACACAGGGACAGATACACAGAGACAGAGGCACGGAGACAGAGACACACGGACAGAGGCATAGACACAGAGACAGGGATACAGAGACAGAGACACAGAGAGAGAGAGAGACAGAGACAGAGAGACAGAGACACAGAGACAGACACACGGAGGCAGAGACACAGAGACAGAGACACAGGGACAGAGACACAGAGACAGAGACACAGAGACAGGGGCACAGAGACAGAGACACAGAGACAGAGACACAGAGACTGAGACACAAGGACAGAGACACAGAGACAGAGACACAGAGACAGAGACACAGAGACAGAGACACAGTGGCATAAACACAAAGACAGAGACACTGAGACAGAGATTCAGAGACAGAGACTCAGAGACAGAGACACAGAGACAGTGACGGAGACACAGAGACAGAGACACAGAGACAGATACACAGAGACAGAGGCACGGAGACAGAGACACACGGACAGAGGCATAGACACAGAGACAGAGACACAGAGACAGAGACACAGAGAGAGAGACACTGAGACAGAGACGCAGAGACAGAGACACAGAGACATAGACACAGAAACAGAGACACAGAGAAAGGGACACAGAGACGGAGACACAGACAGAGAAACACAGAGAAGGAGACACAGGTATAGAGACACAGAGACAGACACACAGAGAAAGAGAAACAGAGACAGAGACACAGAGAGAGAAACACAGAGAAGGAGACACAGGTGTAGAGACACAGAAACAGAGACACAGAGAAAGAGAAACAGAGACCGAGAGAGAGGCAGAGTCACAGAGACAGATACACAGAAACAGAGACACAGAGACAGAGACAGAGGGACAGGGACTCAGAGAGAGAGACTCAGAGACAGAGACACAGAGACAGAGATTCAGACACAGTGACACAGAGACAGAGTCAGAGGGACAGTGACACAGAGAAGAAGACACAGAGGTAGAGACACAGAGACCGACACACAGACACGGAGACGCAGGAACAGAGACACACGGACAGAGGCATAGACACAGAGACAGGGACACAGAGACAGAGACACAGAGAGAGAGGGACAGAGACGCAGAGACAGAGACACAGAGACAGAGACACGGAGGCAGAGACACAGAGACAGAGAGACAGAGACAGAGGCATAGACACAGAGGCAGATGCACAGAGACAGAGACACAGAGACAGAGACGCAGAGACAGAGACACAGAGACAGAGACACAGAGACAGAGACACACAGACAGAGATTCAGACACAGTGACACAGAGACAGAGTCAGAGGGACAGTGACACAGGGACAGAGACACCGAGACAGAGACACAGAGGCAGAGACACAGAGACAGAGACACGGAGGCAGAGACACAGAGACAGACAGACAGAGACAGAGGCATAGACACAGAGGCAGAGGCACAGAGACAGAGACACATAGACCGAGACACAGAGACGGAGACAGAGACACAGAGACAGAGAAAAAAGAGACAGAGACACTGAGGCAGAGACACGGACACAGAGACACAGAGACAGATACACAGAGATAGAGGCACAGAGACAGAGACAGAGACACAGGGACGGAGACACGGAGACAGAGACACAGAGACGGAGACTCAGGGGCAGAGACACAGAGACAGAGACACAGAGAAAGAGAAACAGAGACAGAGACAGAGACATAGAGACAGAGACACAGAGACAGAGACACAGAGACAGATACACAGAGACAGAGACACAGGGACAGAGACACAGAGACAGAGACACAGAGACAGGGGCACAGAGACAGAGACACAGAGAGAGAAACACAGAGACGGAGATACAGGGACAGAGACACAGAGACAGAGACACAGAGAAAGAGAAACAGAGACAGAGGCAGACACATAGAGACAGAGACACAGAGACAGAGACACAGAGACAGAGACACAGAGACAGAGACACAGAGACAGAGACACAGAGACAGAGACACAGAGACAGAGACACAGAGACAGAGACACAGAGACAGAGACACAGAGACAGAGACACAGAGACAGAGACACAGAGACAGAGACACAGAGACAGAGACACAGAGACAGAGACACAGAGACAGAGACACAGAGACAGAGACACAGAGACAGAGACACAGAGACAGAGACACAGAGACAGAGACACAGAGACAGAGACACAGAGACGCAGAGACAGAAGCACAGAGACCGTGACACAGGGAGAGAGAAACAGAGACATAGATACAGAGACAGAGACAGAGACAGAGACAGAGGGACAGGGACACAGAGAGAGAGACTCAGAGACAGAGACACAGAGACAGAGTCAGAGGGACACTGAAGCAGAGACGGAGACACAGGGACAGATACACAGAGACAGAGACACAGAGACGCAGAGACAGAAACACAGAGACCGTGACACAGGGAGAGAGAAACAGAGACGTAGACACAGAGACAGAGACAGAGACAGAGACACAGAAGCAGAGACACAGAGACAGAGACAGAGAGAGAGACACAGAGGCAGAGACACAGAGACAGAGACACAGAGACAGAGACACAGAGACAGAGACACAGAGACAGCGACACAGAGACAGAGACACAGAGACAGAGACACAGAGACTGAGACACAGAGACAGGGACACAGAGACAGAGACACAGAGAGAGAAACACGGAGACGGAGATACAGGGACAGAGACACAGAGACACAGACACAGAGACAGAGACACAGAGACAGAGACACAGAGACAGAGACACAGAGACAGAGGCACAGAGACAGAGACACAGGGACAGAGACACAGAGACAGAGACACAGAGACAGAGACACAGAGACAGAGACACAGAGACAGAGACACAGAGACAGAGACACAGAGATGGAGATACAGGACAGATACACAGAGACAGAGACACAGAGACGCAGAGACAGAAACACAGAGACCGTGACACAGGGAGAGAGAAACAGAGACGTAGACACAGAGACAGAGACAGAGACAGAGACACAGAGACAAATACACAGAGACAGAGACACAGAGACAGCGTCACAGAGACAGAGACACAGAGACAGAGACACAGAGGCAGAGACACAGAGACAGAGACATAGAGACAGAGACACAGAGACAGAGACACAGAGAAAGAGATTCAGACACAGTGACACAGAGACAGAGTCAGAGGGACAGTGACACAGGGACAGAGACACCGAGACAGAGACACAGAGGCAGAGACACAGAGACAGAGACACGGAGGCAGAGACACAGAGACAGACAGACAGAGACAGAGGCATAGACACAGAGGCAGAGGCACAGAGACAGAGACACATAGACCGAGACACAGAGACGGAGACAGAGACACAGAGACAGAGAAAAAAGAGACAGAGACACTGAGGCAGAGACACGGACACAGAGACACAGAGACAGATACACAGAGATAGAGGCACAGAGACAGAGACAGAGACACAGGGACGGAGACACGGAGACAGAGACACAGAGACGGAGACTCAGGGGCAGAGACACAGAGACAGAGACACAGAGAAAGAGAAACAGAGACAGAGACAGAGACATAGAGACAGAGACACAGAGACAGAGACACAGAGACAGATACACAGAGACAGAGACACAGGGACAGAGACACAGAGACAGAGACACAGAGACAGGGGCACAGAGACAGAGACACAGAGAGAGAAACACAGAGACGGAGATACAGGGACAGAGACACAGAGACAGAGACACAGAGAAAGAGAAACAGAGACAGAGGCAGACACATAGAGACAGAGACACAGAGACAGAGACACAGAGACAGAGACACAGAGACAGAGACACAGAGACAGAGACACAGAGACAGAGACACAGAGACAGAGACACAGAGACAGAGACACAGAGACAGAGACACAGAGACAGAGACACAGAGACAGAGACACAGAGACAGAGACACAGAGACAGAGACACAGAGACAGAGACACAGAGACAGAGACACAGAGACAGAGACACAGAGACAGAGACACAGAGACAGAGACACAGAGACAGAGACACAGAGACAGAGACACAGAGACAGAGACACAGAGATGGAGATACAGGACAGATACACAGAGACAGAGACACAGAGACGCAGAGACAGAAACACAGAGACCGTGACACAGGGAGAGAGAAACAGAGACGTAGACACAGAGACAGAGACAGAGACAGAGACACAGAGACAAATACACAGAGACAGAGACACAGAGACAGCGACACAGAGACAGAGACACAGAGACAGAGACACAGAGGCAGAGACACAGAGACAGAGACATAGAGACAGAGACACAGAGACAGAGACACAGAGAAAGAGATTCAGACACAGTGACACAGAGACAGAGTCAGAGGGACAGTGACACAGGGACAGAGAAACCGAATCAGAGACACAGAGGCAGAGACATAGAGACCGACACACAGAGACGGAGACACAGGTACAGAGACGCACGGACAGAGGCATAGACACAGAGACAGGGACACAGAGACAGAGACACAGAGAGAGAGAGACAGAGACAGAGAGACAGAGACACAGAGACAGAGGCACGGAGGCAGAGAGACAGAGACAGAGAGACAGAGACAGAGGCATAGACACAGCGGCAGAGGCACAGAGACAGAGACACATAGACCGAGACACAGAGACCAATTCACGGAGACGGAGACACAGGGACAGAGACGCAGAGTCAGGGACACAGAGACAGAGACACAGAGACTGAGACACAAGGACAGAGACACAGAGACAAATACACAGAGACAGAGACACAGAGACAGCGACACAGAGACAGAGACACAGAGACAGAGACACAGTGGCATAAACACAAAGACAGAGACACTGAGACGGAGATTCAGAGACAGAGACTCAGAGACAGAGACACAGAGACAGAGACACAGTGGCATAAACACAAAGACAGAGACACAGAGGCAGAGAGACAGAGACAGAGACACAGAGACAGAGACACAGAGACAGAGACACCGAGACAGAGACACAGAGAAAGAGATTCAGACACAGTGACACGGAGAGAGAGTCAGAGGGACAGTGACACAGGGACAGAGACACCGAATCAGAGACACAGAGGCAGAGACATAGAGACCGACACACAGAGACGGAGACACAGGTACAGAGACACACGGACAGAGGCATAGACACAGCGACACGGGACACAGAGAGAGAGAGACAGAGACAGAGAGACAGAGACACATAGACCGAGACACAGAGACCAATTCACGGAGACGGAGACACAGGGACAGAGACGCAGAGTCAGGGACACAGAGACAGAGATTCAGAGACAGTGACACAGAGACAGAGACAGAGAGAGAGACACAGAGACAGAGACACAGAGACAGAGACACAGAGACAGAGACACAGAGACAGAGACGCAGAGACAGAGACACAGAGACAGAGACACAGAGACAGAGACACAGAGACAGAGACACAGAGACAGAGACACAGAGACAGAGACACAGTGACATAAACACAAAGACAGAGACACTGAGACAGAGATTCAGAGACAGCGTCTCAGAGACAGAGACACAGAGACAGTGACGGAGACACAGAGACAGAGACACAGAGACAGATACACAGAGACAGAGGCACGGAGACAGAGACACGCGGACAGAGGCATAGACACAGAGACAGGGATACAGAGACAGAGACACAGAGAGAGAGAGACAGAGACAGAGAGACAGAGACGCAGAGACAGAGACACGGAGGCAGAGACACAGAGACAGAGAGACAGAGACAGAGGCATAGACACAGAGGCAGAGGCACAGAGACAGAGACACATAGACCGAGACACAGAGACCTATTCACGGAGACGGAGACACAGGGACAGAGACGCAGAGACAGGGACAAAGTGAGAGAGACAGAGACACAGAGACGGAGACACAGGGACAGAGACACAGAGATAGAGACACAGAGTCATGGACATAGAGACAGAGACACCGATACTGAGACACAGAGGCAGAGACACAGAGACCGACACACAGAGACGGAGACACAGGTACAGAGACACACGGTCAGAGGCATAGAAACAGAGACAGAGACACAGAGAGAGAGAGACAGAGACAGCGAGACAGAGACACAGAGACAGAGACACGGAGGCAGAGACGCAGAGACAGAGAGACAGAGACAGAGGCATAGACACAGAGGCAGAGTCACAGAGACAGAGACACATAGACCGATACACAGAGACCAATTCACGGAGACGGAGACTCAGGGACAGAGACGCAGAGACAGGGACACGGAGACAGAGATTCAGAGACAGTGACACAGAGACAGAGACACAGAGACAGAGACACAGAGACAGATACACAGGGACAGAGACACCGATACAGAGACACAGAGGCCGAGAGACAGAGACAGATACACAGAGACAGAGACACAGAGACAGAGACAAAGTGAGAGAGACAGAGACACAGAGACGGAGACGCAGGGACAGAGACACAGAGACAGAAACACAGAGACAGATTCTCCGAGACAGAGACGCAGAGACAGAGACACAGAGGCAGAGACACAGAGACAGGGGCACAGAGACAGAGACACAGAGACAGAGACACAGAGACTGAGACACAAGGACAGAGACACAGAGACAGAGACACAGAGACAGAGACACAGAGACAGAGACACAGAGACAGTGACGGAGACACAGAGACAGAGACACAGGGACAGATACACAGAGACAGAGGCACGGAGACAGAGACACACGGACAGAGGCATAGACACAGAGACAGGGATACAGAGACAGAGACACAGAGAGAGAGAGAGACAGAGACAGAGAGACAGAGACACAGAGACAGACACACGGAGGCAGAGACACAGAGACAGAGACACAGGGACAGAGACACAGAGACAGAGACACAGAGACAGGGGCACAGAGACAGAGACACAGAGACAGAGACACAGAGACTGAGACACAAGGACAGAGACACAGAGACAGAGACACAGAGACAGAGACACAGAGACAGAGACACAGTGGCATAAACACAAAGACAGAGACACTGAGACAGAGATTCAGAGACAGAGACTCAGAGACAGAGACACAGAGACAGTGACGGAGACACAGAGACAGAGACACAGAGACAGATACACAGAGACAGAGGCACGGAGACAGAGACACACGGACAGAGGCATAGACACAGAGACAGAGACACAGAGACAGAGACACAGAGAGAGAGACACTGAGACAGAGACGCAGAGACAGAGACACAGAGACATAGACACAGAAACAGAGACACAGAGAAAGGGACACAGAGACGGAGACACAGACAGAGAAACACAGAGAAGGAGACACAGGTATAGAGACACAGAGACAGACACACAGAGAAAGAGAAACAGAGACAGAGACACAGAGAGAGAAACACAGAGAAGGAGACACAGGTGTAGAGACACAGAAACAGAGACACAGAGAAAGAGAAACAGAGACCGAGAGAGAGGCAGAGTCACAGAGACAGATACACAGAAACAGAGACACAGAGACAGAGACAGAGGGACAGGGACTCAGAGAGAGAGACTCAGAGACAGAGACACAGAGACAGAGATTCAGACACAGTGACACAGAGACAGAGTCAGAGGGACAGTGACACAGAGAAGAAGACACAGAGGTAGAGACACAGAGACCGACACACAGACACGGAGACGCAGGAACAGAGACACACGGACAGAGGCATAGACACAGAGACAGGGACACAGAGACAGAGACACAGAGAGAGAGGGACAGAGACGCAGAGACAGAGACACAGAGACAGAGACACGGAGGCAGAGACACAGAGACAGAGAGACAGAGACAGAGGCATAGACACAGAGGCAGATGCACAGAGACAGAGACACAGAGACAGAGACGCAGAGACAGAGACACAGAGACAGAGACACAGAGACAGAGACACACAGACAGAGATTCAGACACAGTGACACAGAGACAGAGTCAGAGGGACAGTGACACAGGGACAGAGACACCGAGACAGAGACACAGAGGCAGAGACACAGAGACAGAGACACGGAGGCAGAGACACAGAGACAGACAGACAGAGACAGAGGCATAGACACAGAGGCAGAGGCACAGAGACAGAGACACATAGACCGAGACACAGAGACGGAGACAGAGACACAGAGACAGAGAAAAAAGAGACAGAGACACTGAGGCAGAGACACGGACACAGAGACACAGAGACAGATACACAGAGATAGAGGCACAGAGACAGAGACAGAGACACAGGGACGGAGACACGGAGACAGAGACACAGAGACGGAGACTCAGGGGCAGAGACACAGAGACAGAGACACAGAGAAAGAGAAACAGAGACAGAGACAGAGACATAGAGACAGAGACACAGAGACAGAGACACAGAGACAGATACACAGAGACAGAGACACAGGGACAGAGACACAGAGACAGAGACACAGAGACAGGGGCACAGAGACAGAGACACAGAGAGAGAAACACAGAGACGGAGATACAGGGACAGAGACACAGAGACAGAGACACAGAGAAAGAGAAACAGAGACAGAGGCAGACACATAGAGACAGAGACACAGAGACAGAGACACAGAGACAGAGACACAGAGACAGAGACACAGAGACAGAGACACAGAGACAGAGACACAGAGACAGAGACACAGAGACAGAGACACAGAGACAGAGACACAGAGACAGAGACACAGAGACAGAGACACAGAGACAGAGACACAGAGACAGAGACACAGAGACAGAGACACAGAGACAGAGACACAGAGACAGAGACACAGAGACAGAGACACAGAGACAGAGACACAGAGACAGAGACACAGAGACGCAGAGACAGAAGCACAGAGACCGTGACACAGGGAGAGAGAAACAGAGACATAGATACAGAGACAGAGACAGAGACAGAGACAGAGGGACAGGGACACAGAGAGAGAGACTCAGAGACAGAGACACAGAGACAGAGTCAGAGGGACACTGAAGCAGAGACGGAGACACAGGGACAGATACACAGAGACAGAGACACAGAGACGCAGAGACAGAAACACAGAGACCGTGACACAGGGAGAGAGAAACAGAGACGTAGACACAGAGACAGAGACAGAGACAGAGACACAGAAGCAGAGACACAGAGACAGAGACAGAGAGAGAGACACAGAGGCAGAGACACAGAGACAGAGACACAGAGACAGAGACACAGAGACAGACACACAGAGACAGCGACACAGAGACAGAGACACAGAGACAGAGACACAGAGACTGAGACACAGAGACAGGGACACAGAGACAGAGACACAGAGAGAGAAACACGGAGACGGAGATACAGGGACAGAGACACAGAGACAGAGACACAGAGACAGAGACACAGAGACAGAGACACAGAGACAGAGACACAGAGACAGAGGCACAGAGACAGAGACACAGGGACAGAGACACAGAGACAGAGACACAGAGACAGAGACACAGAGACAGAGACACAGAGACAGAGACACAGAGACAGAGACACAGAGATGGAGATACAGGACAGATACACAGAGACAGAGACACAGAGACGCAGAGACAGAAACACAGAGACCGTGACACAGGGAGAGAGAAACAGAGACGTAGACACAGAGACAGAGACAGAGACAGAGACACAGAGACAAATACACAGAGACAGAGACACAGAGACAGCGTCACAGAGACAGAGACACAGAGACAGAGACACAGAGGCCGAGACACAGAGACAGAGACATAGAGACAGAGACACAGAGACAGAGACACAGAGAAAGAGATTCAGACACAGTGACACAGAGACAGAGTCAGAGGGACAGTGACACAGGGACAGAGACACCGAGACAGAGACACAGAGGCAGAGACACAGAGACAGAGACACGGAGGCAGAGACACAGAGACAGACAGACAGAGACAGAGGCATAGACACAGAGGCAGAGGCACAGAGACAGAGACACATAGACCGAGACACAGAGACGGAGACAGAGACACAGAGACAGAGAAAAAAGAGACAGAGACACTGAGGCAGAGACACGGACACAGAGACACAGAGACAGATACACAGAGATAGAGGCACAGAGACAGAGACAGAGACACAGGGACGGAGACACGGAGACAGAGACACAGAGACGGAGACTCAGGGGCAGAGACACAGAGACAGAGACACAGAGAAAGAGAAACAGAGACAGAGACAGAGACATAGAGACAGAGACACAGAGACAGAGACACAGAGACAGATACACAGAGACAGAGACACAGGGACAGAGACACAGAGACAGAGACACAGAGACAGGGGCACAGAGACAGAGACACAGAGAGAGAAACACAGAGACGGAGATACAGGGACAGAGACACAGAGACAGAGACACAGAGAAAGAGAAACAGAGACAGAGGCAGACACATAGAGACAGAGACACAGAGACAGAGACACAGAGACAGAGACACAGAGACAGAGACACAGAGACAGAGACACAGAGACAGAGACACAGAGACAGAGACACAGAGACAGAGACACAGAGACAGAGACACAGAGACAGAGACACAGAGACAGAGACACAGAGACAGAGACACAGAGACAGAGACACAGAGACAGAGACACAGAGACAGAGACACAGAGACAGAGACACAGAGACAGAGACACAGAGACAGAGACACAGAGACAGAGACACAGAGACAGAGACACAGAGACGCAGAGACAGAAGCACAGAGACCGTGACACAGGGAGAGAGAAACAGAGACATAGATACAGAGACAGAGACAGAGACAGAGACAGAGGGACAGGGACACAGAGAGAGAGACTCAGAGACAGAGACACAGAGACAGAGTCAGAGGGACACTGAAGCAGAGACGGAGACACAGGGACAGATACACAGAGACAGAGACACAGAGACGCAGAGACAGAAACACAGAGACCGTGACACAGGGAGAGAGAAACAGAGACGTAGACACAGAGACAGAGACAGAGACAGAGACACAGAAGCAGAGACACAGAGACAGAGACAGAGAGAGAGACACAGAGGCAGAGACACAGAGACAGAGACACAGAGACAGAGACACAGAGACAGAGACACAGAGACAGCGACACAGAGACAGAGACACAGAGACAGAGACACAGAGACTGAGACACAGAGACAGGGACACAGAGACAGAGACACAGAGAGAGAAACACGGAGACGGAGATACAGGGACAGAGACACAGAGACAGAGACACAGAGACAGAGACACAGAGACAGAGACACAGAGACAGAGACACAGAGACAGAGGCACAGAGACAGAGACACAGGGACAGAGACACAGAGACAGAGACACAGAGACAGAGACACAGAGACAGAGACACAGAGACAGAGACACAGAGACAGAGACACAGAGATGGAGATACAGGACAGATACACAGAGACAGAGACACAGAGACGCAGAGACAGAAACACAGAGACCGTGACACAGGGAGAGAGAAACAGAGACGTAGACACAGAGACAGAGACAGAGACAGAGACACAGAGACAAATACACAGAGACAGAGACACAGAGACAGCGTCACAGAGACAGAGACACAGAGACAGAGACACAGAGGCAGAGACACAGAGACAGAGACATAGAGACAGAGACACAGAGACAGAGACACAGAGAAAGAGATTCAGACACAGTGACACAGAGACAGAGTCAGAGGGACAGTGACACAGGGACAGAGAAACCGAATCAGAGACACAGAGGCAGAGACATAGAGACCGACACACAGAGACGGAGACACAGGTACAGAGACACACGGACAGAGGCATAGACACAGAGACAGGGACACAGAGACAGAGACACAGAGAGAGAGAGACAGAGACAGAGAGACAGAGACACAGAGACAGAGGCACGGAGGCAGAGAGACAGAGACAGAGAGACAGAGACAGAGGCATAGACACAGCGGCAGAGGCACAGAGACAGAGACACATAGACCGAGACACAGAGACCAATTCACGGAGACGGAGACACAGGGACAGAGACGCAGAGTCAGGGACACAGAGACAGAGACACAGAGACTGAGACACAAGGACAGAGACACAGAGACAAATACACAGAGACAGAGACACAGAGACAGCGACACAGAGACAGAGACACAGAGACAGAGACACAGTGGCATAAACACAAAGACAGAGACACTGAGACGGAGATTCAGAGACAGAGACTCAGAGACAGAGACACAGAGACAGAGACACAGTGGCATAAACACAAAGACAGAGACACAGAGGCAGAGAGACAGAGACAGAGACACAGAGACAGAGACACAGAGACAGAGACACCGAGACAGAGACACAGAGAAAGAGATTCAGACACAGTGACACGGAGAGAGAGTCAGAGGGACAGTGACACAGGGACAGAGACACCGAATCAGAGACACAGAGGCAGAGACATAGAGACCGACACACAGAGACGGAGACACAGGTACAGAGACACACGGACAGAGGCATAGACACAGCGACACGGGACACAGAGAGAGAGAGACAGAGACAGAGAGACAGAGACACATAGACCGAGACACAGAGACCAATTCACGGAGACGGAGACACAGGGACAGAGACGCAGAGTCAGGGACACAGAGACAGAGATTCAGAGACAGTGACACAGAGACAGAGACAGAGAGAGAGACACAGAGACAGAGACACAGAGACAGAGACACAGAGACAGAGACACAGAGACAGAGACGCAGAGACAGAGACACAGAGACAGAGACACAGAGACAGAGACACAGAGACAGAGACACAGAGACAGAGACACAGAGACAGAGACACAGTGACATAAACACAAAGACAGAGACACTGAGACAGAGATTCAGAGACAGCGTCTCAGAGACAGAGACACAGAGACAGTGACGGAGACACAGAGACAGAGACACAGAGACAGATACACAGAGACAGAGGCACGGAGACAGAGACACGCGGACAGAGGCATAGACACAGAGACAGGGATACAGAGACAGAGAAACAGAGAGAGAGAGACAGAGACAGAGAGACAGAGACGCAGAGACAGAGACACGGAGGCAGAGACACAGAGACAGAGAGACAGAGACAGAGGCATAGACACAGAGGCAGAGGCACAGAGACAGAGACACATAGACCGAGACACAGAGACCTATTCACGGAGACGGAGACACAGGGACAGAGACGCAGAGACAGGGACAAAGTGAGAGAGACAGAGACACAGAGACGGAGACACAGGGACAGAGACACAGAGATAGAGACACAGAGGCAGAGACACAGAGACAGAGACATAGAGACAGAGACACAGAGACAGAGACACAGAGAAAGAGATTCAGACACAGTGACACAGAGACAGAGTCAGAGGGACAGTGACACAGGGACAGAGAAACCGAATCAGAGACACAGAGGCAGAGACATAGAGACCGACACACAGAGACGGAGACACAGGTACAGAGACGCACGGACAGAGGCATAGACACAGAGACAGGGACACAGAGACAGAGACACAGAGAGAGAGAGACAGAGACAGAGAGACAGAGACACAGAGACAGAGGCACGGAGGCAGAGAGACAGAGACAGAGAGACAGAGACAGAGGCATAGACACAGCGGCAGAGGCACAGAGACAGAGACACATAGACCGAGACACAGAGACCAATTCACGGAGACGGAGACACAGGGACAGAGACGCAGAGTCAGGGACACAGAGACAGAGACACAGAGACTGAGACACAAGGACAGAGACACAGAGACAAATACACAGAGACAGAGACACAGAGACAGCGACACAGAGACAGAGACACAGAGACAGAGACACAGTGGCATAAACACAAAGACAGAGACACTGAGACGGAGATTCAGAGACAGAGACTCAGAGACAGAGACACAGAGACAGAGACACAGTGGCATAAACACAAAGACAGAGACACAGAGGCAGAGAGACAGAGACAGAGACACAGAGACAGAGACACAGAGACAGAGACACCGAGACAGAGACACAGAGAAAGAGATTCAGACACAGTGACACGGAGAGAGAGTCAGAGGGACAGTGACACAGGGACAGAGACACCGAATCAGAGACACAGAGGCAGAGACATAGAGACCGACACACAGAGACGGAGACACAGGTACAGAGACACACGGACAGAGGCATAGACACAGCGACACGGGACACAGAGAGAGAGAGACAGAGACAGAGAGACAGAGACACATAGACCGAGACACAGAGACCAATTCACGGAGACGGAGACACAGGGACAGAGACGCAGAGTCAGGGACACAGAGACAGAGATTCAGAGACAGTGACACAGAGACAGAGACAGAGAGAGAGACACAGAGACAGAGACACAGAGACAGAGACACAGAGACAGAGACACAGAGACAGAGACACAGAGACAGAGACGCAGAGACAGAGACACAGAGACAGAGACACAGAGACAGAGACACAGAGACAGAGACACAGAGACAGAGACACAGAGACAGAGACACAGTGACATAAACACAAAGACAGAGACACTGAGACAGAGATTCAGAGACAGCGTCTCAGAGACAGAGACACAGAGACAGTGACGGAGACACAGAGACAGAGACACAGAGACAGATACACAGAGACAGAGGCACGGAGACAGAGACACGCGGACAGAGGCATAGACACAGAGACAGGGATACAGAGACAGAGACACAGAGAGAGAGAGACAGAGACAGAGAGACAGAGACGCAGAGACAGAGACACGGAGGCAGAGACACAGAGACAGAGAGACAGAGACAGAGGCATAGACACAGAGGCAGAGGCACAGAGACAGAGACACATAGACCGAGACACAGAGACCTATTCACGGAGACGGAGACACAGGGACAGAGACGCAGAGACAGGGACAAAGTGAGAGAGACAGAGACACAGAGACGGAGACACAGGGACAGAGACACAGAGATAGAGACACAGAGTCATGGACATAGAGACAGAGACACCGATACTGAGACACAGAGGCAGAGACACAGAGACCGACACACAGAGACGGAGACACAGGTACAGAGACACACGGTCAGAGGCATAGAAACAGAGACAGAGACACAGAGAGAGAGAGACAGAGACAGCGAGACAGAGACACAGAGACAGAGACACGGAGGCAGAGACGCAGAGACAGAGAGACAGAGACAGAGGCATAGACACAGAGGCAGAGTCACAGAGACAGAGACACATAGACCGATACACAGAGACCAATTCACGGAGACGGAGACTCAGGGACAGAGACGCAGAGACAGGGAAACGGAGACAGAGATTCAGAGACAGTGACACAGAGACAGAGACACAGAGACAGAGACACAGAGTCATGGACATAGAGACAGAGACACCGATACTGAGACACAGAGGCAGAGACACAGAGACCGACACACAGAGACGGAGACACAGGTACAGAGACACACGGTCAGAGGCATAGAAACAGAGACAGAGACACAGAGAGAGAGAGACAGAGACAGCGAGACAGAGACACAGAGACAGAGACACGGAGGCAGAGACGCAGAGACAGAGAGACAGAGACAGAGGCATAGACACAGAGGCAGAGTCACAGAGACAGAGACACATAGACCGATACACAGAGACCAATTCACGGAGACGGAGACTCAGGGACAGAGACGCAGAGACAGGGACACGGAGACAGAGATTCAGAGACAGTGACACAGAGACAGAGACACAGAGACAGAGACACAGAGACAGATACACAGGGACAGAGACACCGATACAGAGACACAGAGGCCGAGAGACAGAGACAGATACACAGAGACAGAGACACAGAGACAGAGACAAAGTGAGAGAGACAGAGACACAGAGACGGAGACGCAGGGACAGAGACACAGAGACAGAAACACAGAGACAGATTCTCCGAGACAGAGACGCAGAGACAGAGACACAGAGGCAGAGACACAGAGACAGAGAGACAGAGACACCTATTCACGGAGACCGTGACACAGGGACAGAGACGCAGAGACAGGGACACAGGGACAGAGATTCAGAGACAGTGACACAGAGACAAAGACACAGAGTCATGGACATAGAGACAGAGACACAGAGACAGAGATACAGAAACAGAGATACAGAGACAGAGACACAGAGGCACAGAGACAGATACACAGAGATAGAGGCACAGAGAGAGAGACTCAGAGACAGAGACACAGAGACAGGGACACAGAGACAGAGACACGGAGACAGAGACACAGAGACAGATACACAGAGACAGAGACACAGAGACAGAGACAAAGTGAGATAGACAGAGACACAGAGACGGAGACGTAGGGACAGAGAAACAGAGACAGAAGCACAGAGACAGATTCTCAGAGACAGAGACACAGAGACAGAGGCACAGAGACAGAGACACAGAGATAGAGACACAGAGTCATGGACATGGAGACAGAGACACGGAGACAGGGACACTGAGACAGAGACACAGAGACAGAGACACAGAGAGAGAGACACAGAGACAGAGACGCAGAGACAGAGACACAGAGACATAGACACAGAGACAGAGACACAGAGACAGGGACACAGAGACGGAGACACAGACAGAGAAACACAGAGAAGGAGACACAGGTATAGAGACACAGAGACAGACACACAGAGAAAGAGAAACAGAGACAGAGACACAGAGAGAGAAACACAGATAAGGAGACACAGGTGTAGAGACACAGAGACAGAGACACAGAGAAAGAGAAACAGAGACCGAGAGAGAGGCAGAGTCACAGAGACAGATACACAGAAACAGAGACACAGAGACAGAGACAGAGGGACAGGGACTCAGAGAGAGAGACTCAGAGACAGAGACACAGAGACAGAGATTCAGACACAGTGACACAGAGACAGAGTCAGAGGGACAGTGACACAGAGAAGAAGACACAGAGGCAGAGACACAGAGACCGACACACAGACACGGAGACGCAGGTGCAGAGACACACGGACAGAGGCATAGACACAGAGACAGGGACACAGAGACAGAGACACAGAGAGAGAGAGACAGAGACGGAGAGACAGAGACACAGAGACAGAGACACGGAGGCAGAGACACAGAGACAGAGACACAGAGACAGCGACACAGAGACAGAGACACAGAGACAGAGACACAGAGGCAGAGACACAGAGACAGAGACACAGAGACAGAGACACAGAGACAGAGACACAGAGAAAGAGATTCAGACACAGTGACACAGAGACAGAGTCAGAGGGACAGTGACACAGGGACAGAGACACCGAATCAGAGACACAGAGGCAGAGACATAGAGACCGACACACAGAGACGGAGACACAGGTACAGAGACACACGGACAGAGGCATAGACACAGAGACAGGGTCACAGAGACAGAGACACAGAGAGAGAGAGACAGAGACAGAGAGACAGAGACACAGAGACAGAGGCACGGAGGCAGAGAGACAGAGACAGAGAGACAGAGACAGAGGCATAGACACAGCGGCAGAGGCACAGAGACAGAGACACATAGACCGAGACACAGAGACCAATTCACGGAGACGGAGACACAGGGACAGAGACGCAGAGTCAGGGACACAGAGACAGAGACACAGAGACTGAGACACAAGGACAGAGACACAGAGACAGAGACACAGAGACAGAGACACAGAGACAGAGACACAGAGACAGAGACACAGAGACAGAGACACAGTGGCATAAACACAAAGACAGAGACACTGAGACAGAGATTCAGAGACAGAGACTCAGAGACAGAGACACGGAGACAGTGACGGAGACACAGAGACAGAGACACAGAGACAGATACACAGAGACAGAGGCACGGAGACAGAGACACACGGACAGAGGCATAGACACAGAGACAGGGATACAGAGACAGAGACACAGAGAGAGAGAGAGACAGAGACAGAGAGACAGAGACACAGAGACAGACACACGGAGGCAGAGACACAGAGACAGAGAGACAGAGACCTATTCACGGAGACGGAGACACAGGGTCAGAGACGCAGAGACAGGGACAAAGTGAGAGAGACAGAGACACAGAGACGGAGACACAGGGACAGAGACACAGAGATAGAGACACAGAGTCATGGACATAGGGACAGAGACACCGATACTGAGACACAGAGGCAGAGACACAGAGACAGAGACGCAGAGACAGAGAGACAGAGACAGAGGCATAGACACAGAGGCAGAGTCACAGAGGCAGAGACACAGAGACAGAGACGCAGAGACAGAGAGACAGAGACAGAGGCATAGACACAGAGGCAGAGTCACAGAGACAGAAACACGTAGACCGAGACACAGAGACCAATTCACGGAGACGGAGACTCAGGGACAGAGACGCAGAGACAGGGACACGGAGACAGAGATTCAGAGACAGTGACACAGAGACAGAGGCATAGACACAGAGACACAGAGACAGAGACACAGAGACAGGTACACAGAGACAGAGACACAGAGACAGAGACACAGAGACAGAGACACAGAGACAGAGACACAGAGACAGACACACAGAGACAGAGACACAGAGACAGAGACACAGAGACAGAGACACAGAGACAGAGACACAGAGACAGAGACACAGAGACAGAGACACAGAGACAGAGACACAGAGACAGAGACACAGAGACAGAGACACAGAGACACAGAGACAGAGACACAGAGACAGAGACACAGAGACGGAGACACAGAGACAGAGACACAGAGACAGAGACACAGAGACAGAGATTAAGAGACAGACACTCAGAGACAGAGACACAGAGACAGTGACGGAGACACAGAGACAGAGGCACAGAGACAGATACACAGAGACAGAGGCACAGAGACAGAGTCTCAGAGACAGAGACACAGAGACAGAGATTCAGAGACAGTGACACAGAGACAGAGACACAGAGACAGAGACACAGAGACAGAGACACAGAGACAGAGACACAGAGACAGAGACACGGAGACAGAGGCGCAGAGACAGAGACACAGAGATAGAGACACAGAGAGGGAGAGACAGATACACAGAGACGGAGACACAGTGAGAGAGAGACAGATACACAGAGACGGAGACACAGGGACAGAGACACCGATACAGAGACACAGAGGCAGAGACACAGAGACCGACACACAGAGACGGAGACACAGGCACAGAGACACACGGACAGAGGCATAGACACAGAGACAGGGACACAGAGACAGAGACACAGAGAGAGAGAGACAGAGACAGAGAGACAGAGACACAGAGACAGAGACACGGAGGCAGAGACGCAGAGACAGAGAGACAGAGACTGGGGCATAGACACAGAGGCAGAGGCACAGAGGCAGAGACACATAGACCGAGACACAGGGACATATAAACAGAGACAGAGACACAGAGACAGAGGCACAGAGACGGAGACACAGGTACAGAGACACACGGACAGAGACACAGAGACAGAGACACAGAGACAGAGACACAGAGACAGAGACACAGAGACAGAGACACAGAGACAGAGACACAGAGGCAGAGACACAGAGACAGAGACACAGAGACAGAGACACAGAGACAGAAACACAGAGACAGAGACACAGAGAAAGAGACACAGAGACAGAGACACAGAGACAGAGACACAGAGACAGAGACACAGAGACAGAGACACAGAGACAGAGACACAGAGACAGAGACACAGAGACAGAGACACGGAGACAGAGACACAGTGGCAGAGACACAGAGATAGAGACACAGAGAGGGAGAGACAGATACACAGAGACGGAGTCACAGTGAGAGAGAGACAGATACACAGAGACGGAGACACAGGGACAGAGACACCGATACAGAGACACAGAGGCAGAGACACAGAGACAGAGACACAGAGACAGAGACACAGAGACAGAGACACAGAGACAGAGACACGGAGACAGAGACACGGAGACAGAGACACAGAGACAGAGACACAGAGACAGAGACACAGAGTCAGAGACACAGAGACAGAGACACAGAGACAGAGACACAGAGACAGAGGCAGAGACACAGAGACCGACACACAGAGACGGAGACACAGAGGCAGAGACACACGGACAGAGGCATAGACACAGAGACAGGGACACAGAGACAGAGACACAGAGACGCAGAGACAGAAAGACAGAGACCGTGACACAGGGAGAGAGAAACAGAGACGTAGACACAGAGGCAGAGACAGAGACAGAGACACAGAGACAGAGACACAGAGACAGAGACACAGAGACAGAGACACAGAGACAGAGACACAGAGACAGAGACACAGAGACAGAGACACGGAGACAGTGACGGAGACACAGAGACAGAGACACAGAGACAGATACACAGAGACAGAGGCACGGAGACAGAGACACACGGACAGAGGCATAGACACAGAGACAGGGATACAGAGACAGAGACACAGAGAGAGAGAGAGACAGAGACAGAGAGACAGAGACACAGAGACAGACACACGGAGGCAGAGACACAGAGACAGAGAGACAGAGACCTATTCACGGAGACGGAGACACAGGGTCAGAGACGCAGAGACAGGGACAAAGTGAGAGAGACAGAGACACAGAGACGGAGACACAGGGACAGAGACACAGAGATAGAGACACAGAGTCATGGACATAGGGACAGAGACACCGATACTGAGACACAGAGGCAGAGACACAGAGACAGAGACGCAGAGACAGAGAGACAGAGACAGAGGCATAGACACAGAGGCAGAGTCACAGAGACAGAAACACATAGACCGAGACACAGAGACCAATTCACGGAGACGGAGACTCAGGGACAGAGACGCAGAGACAGGGACACGGAGACAGAGATTCAGAGACAGTGACACAGAGACAGAGGCATAGACACAGAGACACAGAGACAGAGACACAGAGACAGATACACAGAGACAGATACACAGAGACAGAGACACAGAGACAGAGACACAGAGACAGAGACACAGAGACAGAGACACAGAGACAGAGACACAGAGACAGAGACACAGAGACAGAGACACAGAGACAGAGACACAGAGACACAGAGACAGAGACACAGAGACAGAGACACAGAGACGGAGACACAGAGACAGAGACACAGAGACAGAGACACAGAGACAGAGATTAAGAGACAGACACTCAGAGACAGAGACACAGAGACAGTGACGGAGACACAGAGACAGAGGCACAGAGACAGATACACAGAGACAGAGGCACAGAGACAGAGTCTCAGAGACAGAGACACAGAGACAGAGATTCAGAGACAGTGACACAGAGACAGAGACACAGAGACAGAGACACAGAGACAGAGACACAGAGACAGAGACTCAGAGACAGAGACACGGAGACAGAGGCACAGAGACAGAGACACAGAGATAGAGACACAGAGAGGGAGAGACAGATACACAGAGACGGAGACACAGTGAGAGAGAGACAGATACACAGAGACGGAGACACAGGGACAGAGACACCGATACAGAGACACAGAGGCAGAGACACAGAGACCGACACACAGAGACGGAGACACAGGCACAGAGACACACGGACAGAGGCATAGACACAGAGACAGGGACACAGAGACAGAGACACAGAGAGAGAGAGACAGAGACAGAGAGACAGAGACACAGAGACAGAGACACGGAGGCAGAGACGCAGAGACAGAGAGACAGAGACTGGGGCATAGACACAGAGGCAGAGGCACAGAGGCAGAGACACATAGACCGAGACACAGGGACATATAAACAGAGACAGAGACACAGAGACAGAGGCACAGAGACGGAGACACAGGTACAGAGACACACGGACAGAGACACAGAGACAGAGACACAGAGACAGAGACACAGAGACAGAGACACAGAGACAGAGACACAGAGACAGAGACACAGAGACAGAGACACAGAGACAGAGACACAGAGGCAGAGACACAGAGACAGAGACACAGAGACAGAGACACAGAGACAGAAACACAGAGACAGAGACACAGAGAAAGAGACACAGAGACAGAGACACAGAGACAGAGACACAGAGACAGAGACACAGAGACAGAGACACAGAGACAGAGACACGGAGACAGAGACACAGTGGCAGAGACACAGAGATAGAGACACAGAGAGGGAGAGACAGATACACAGAGACGGAGTCACAGTGAGAGAGAGACAGATACACAGAGACGGAGACACAGGGACAGAGACACCGATACAGAGACACAGAGGCAGAGACACAGAGACCGACACACAGAGACGGAGACACAGGTACAGAGACACACGGAAAGAGGCATAGACACAGAGACAGGGACACAGAGACAGAGACACAGAGAGAGAGAGACAGAGACACAGAGACAGAGACACAGAGACAGAGACACAGAGACAGAGACACAGAGACAGAGACACAGAGACAGAGACACAGAGACAGAGACACAGAGACAGAGACACAGAGACAGAGACACGGAGACAGAGACACGGAGACAGAGACACAGAGACAGAGACACAGAGACAGAGACACAGAGACAGAGACACAGAGACAGAGACACAGAGACAGAGACACAGAGACAGAGACACAGAGACAGAGACACAGAGACAGAGACACAGAGAAAGAGACACAGAGACAGAGACACAGAGACAGAGACACAGAGACAGAGACACAGAGACAGAGACACAGAGACAGAGTCACAGAGACAGAGACACACAGACACAGAGACAGAGACACATAGACCGAGACACAGAGACCAATTCACGGAGACGGAGACTCAGGGACAGAGACGCAGAGACAGGGACACGGAGACAGAGATTCAGAGACAGTGACACAGAGACAGAGACACAGAGACAGGGACACAGAGACAGAGACACAGAGACAGAGACACAGAGACAGAGACACAGAGACAGAGACACAGAGACAGAGACACAGAGACAGAGACACAGAGACAGAGACACAGAGACAGAGACACAGAGACAGAGACACAGAGACAGAGACACAGAGACAGAGACACAGAGACAGAGACACAGAGACAGAGACACAGAGACAGAGACACAGAGGCAGAGACACAGAGACAGAGACACAGAGACAGAGACACAGAGACAGAGACACAGAGACAGAGACACAGAGACAGAGACACAGAGACAGAGACACAGAGACAGAGACACAGAGACAGAGACACAGAGACAGAGACACAGAGACAGAGACACAGAGACAGAGACACAGAGACAGAGACACAGAGACAGAGACACAGAGACAGAGACACAGAGACAGAGACACAGAGACAGAGACACAGAGACAGAGACAGAGACACAGAGACAGAGACACAGAGACAGAGACACAGAGACAGAGACACAGAGACAGAGACACAGAGACAGAGACACAGAGACAGAGACACAGAGACAGAGACACTGAGACAGAGACACAGAGACAGAGACACAGAGACAGAGACGCAGAGACGGAGACGCAGAGACAGAGACACAGAGACAGAGACACAGAGACAGAGACAAAGAGACAGAGACACAGAGACAGAGACACAGAGACAGAGACACAGAGACAGAGACACAGAGACAGAGACACAGAGACAGAGACACAGAGACAGAGACACAGAGACAGAGACACAGAGACAGAGACACAGAGACAGAGACACAGAGACACAGAGACAGAGACACAGAGACAGAGACACAGAGACGGAGACACAGAGACAGAGACACAGAGACAGAGACACAGAGACAGAGATTAAGAGACAGACACTCAGAGACAGAGACACAGAGACAGTGACGGAGACACAGAGACAGAGTCTCGGAGACAGAGACACAGAGACAGAGACACAGAGACAGAGACACAGAGACAGAGACACAGAGACAGAGACACAGAGACCAATTCACGGAGACGGAGACTCAGGGACAGAGACGCAGAGACAGGGACACGGAGACAGAGATTCAGAGACAGTGACACAGAGACAGAGACACAGAGACAGAGACACAGAGACAGAGACACAGAGACAGAGACACAGAGACAGAGACACAGAGACAGAGACACAGAGACAGAGACACAGAGACAGAGACACAGAGACAGAGACACAGAGACAGAGACACAGAGACAGAGACACAGAGACAGAGACACAGAGACAGAGACACAGAGACAGAGACACAGAGACAGAGACACAGAGACAGAGACACAGAGACAGAGACACAGAGACAGTGACGGAGACACAGAGACAGAGTCTCGGAGACAGAGACACAGAGACAGAGACACAGAGACAGAGACACAGAGACAGAGACACAGAGACAGAGACACAGAGACAGAGACACAGAGACAGAGACACAGAGACAGAGACACAGAGACAGAGACACAGAGACAGAGACACAGAGACAGAGACACAGAGACAGAGACACAGAGACAGAGACACAGAGACAGAGACACAGAGACAGAGACACAGAGACAGAGACACAGAGACAGAGACACAGAGACAGAGTCACAGAGACAGAGACACACAGACACAGAGACAGAGACACAGAGACAGAGACACAGAGACACAGAGACGGAGACACAGAGACAGAGACACAGAGACAGAGACACAGAGACAGAGATTAAGAGACAGACACTCAGGGACAGAGACACAGAGACAGTGACGGAGACACAGTGACAGAGGCACAGAGACAGATACACAGAGACAGAGGCACAGAGACAGAGATTCCGAGACAGTGACACAGAGACAGAGACACAGAGACAGAGACACAGAGACAGAGACACAGAGACAGAGACACAGAGACAGAGGCACGGAGACAGAGGCACAGAGACAGAGACACAGAGATAGAGACACAGAGAGGGAGAGACAGATACACAGAGACGGAGACACAGTGAGAGAGAGACAGATACACAGAGACGGAGACACAGGGACAGAGACACCGATACAGAGACACAGAGGCAGAGACACAGAGACCGACACACAGAGACGGAGACACAGGTACAGAGACACACGGACAGAGGCATAGACACAGAGACAGGGACACAGAGACAGAGACACAGAGAGAGAGAGACAGAGACAGAGAGACAGAGACACAGAGACAGAGACACGGAGGCAGAGACGCAGAGACAGAGAGACAGAGACTGGGGCATAGACACAGAGGCAGAGGCACAGAGACAGAGACACATAGACCGAGACACAGGGACATATAAACAGAGACAGAGACACAGAGACAGAGGCACAGAGACGGAGACACAGGTACAGAGACACACGGACAGAGACACAGAGACAGAGACACAGAGACAGAGACACAGAGACAGAGACACAGAGACAGAGACACAGAGACAGAGACACAGAGACAGAGACACAGAGGCAGAGACACAGAGACAGAGACACAGAGACAGAGACACAGAGACAGAGACACAGAGACAGAGACACAGAGACAGAGACACAGAGACAGAGACACAGAGACAGAGACACAGAGACAGAGACACAGAGACAGAGACACAGAGACAGAGACACAGAGACAGAGACACAGAGACAGAGACACAGAGACAGAGACACAGAGACAGAGACACAGAGACAGAGACACAGAGACAGAGACACAGAGACAGAGACACAGAGATAGAGACACAGAGTCATGGACATGGAGACAGAGACACGGAGACAGGGACACTGAGACAGAGACACAGAGACAGAGACACAGAGAGAGAGACACAGAGACAGAGACGCAGAGACAGAGACACAGAGACATAGACACAGAGACAGAGACACAGAGACAGGGACACAGAGACGGAGACACAGACAGAGAAACACAGAGAAGGAGACACAGGTATAGAGACACAGAGACAGACACACAGAGAAAGAGAAACAGAGACAGAGACACAGAGAGAGAAACACAGAGAAGGAGACACAGGTGTAGAGACACAGAGACAGAGACACAGAGAAAGAGAAACAGAGACCGAGAGAGAGGCAGAGTCACAGAGACAGATACACAGAAACAGAGACACAGAGACAGAGACAGAGGGACAGGGACTCAGAGAGAGAGACTCAGAGACAGAGACACAGAGACAGAGATTCAGACACAGTGACACAGAGACAGAGTCAGAGGGACAGTGACACAGGGACAGAGACACCGAATCAGAGACACAGAGGCAGAGACATAGAGACCGACACACAGAGACGGAGACACAGGTACAGAGACACACGGACAGAGGCATAGACACAGAGACAGGGACACAGAGACAGAGACACAGAGAGAGAGAGACAGAGACAGAGAGACAGAGACACAGAGACAGAGGCACGGAGGCAGAGAGACAGAGACAGAGAGACAGAGACAGAGGCATGGACACAGCGGCAGAGGCACAGAGACAGAGACACATAGACCGAGACACAGAGACCAATTCACGGAGACGGAGACACAGGGACAGAGACGCAGAGTCAGGGACACAGAGACAGAGACACAGAGACTGAGACACATGGACAGAGACACAGAGACAGAGACACAGAGACAGAGACACAGAGACAGAGACACAGAGACAGAGACACAGAGACAGAGACACAGTGGCATAAACACAAAGACAGAGACACTGAGACAGAGATTCAGAGACAGAGACTCAGAGACAGAGACACGGAGACAGTGACGGAGACACAGAGACAGAGACACAGAGACAGATACACAGAGACAGAGGCACGGAGACAGAGACACACGGACAGAGGCATAGACACAGAGACAGGGATACAGAGACAGAGACACAGAGAGAGAGAGAGACAGAGACAGAGAGACAGAGACACAGAGACAGAGACACGGAGGCAGAGACGCAGAGACAGAGAGACAGAGACTGGGGCATAGACACAGAGGCAGAGGCACAGAGACAGAGACACATAGACCGAGACACAGGGACATATAAACAGAGACAGAGACACAGAGACAGAGGCACAGAGACGGAGACACAGGTACAGAGACACACGGACAGAGACACAGAGACAGAGACACAGAGACAGAGACACAGAGACAGAGACACAGAGACAGAAACACAGAGACAGAGACACAGAGAAAGAGACACAGAGACAGAGACACAGAGACAGAGACACAGAGACAGAGACACAGGGACAGAGACACAGAGACAGAGACACGGAGACAGACACACAGTGGCAGAGACACAGAGATAGAGACACAGAGAGGGAGAGACAGATACACAGAGACGGAGTCACAGTGAGAGAGAGACAGATACACAGAGACGGAGACACAGGGACAGAGACACCGATACAGAGACACAGAGGCAGAGACACAGAGACCGACACACAGAGACGGAGACACAGGTACAGAGACACACGGAAAGAGGCATAGACACAGAGACAGGGACACAGTGACAGAGACACAGAGAGAGAGAGACAGAGACACAGAGACAGAGACACAGAGACAGAGACACAGAGACAGAGACACAGAGACAGAGACACAGAGACAGAGACACAGAGACAGAGACACAGAGACAGAGACACAGAGACAGAGACACGGAGACAGAGACACGGAGACAGAGACACAGAGACAGAGACACAGAGACAGAGACACAGAGTCAGAGACACAGAGACAGAGACACAGAGACAGAGACACAGAGACAGAGGCAGAGACACAGAGACCGACACACAGAGACGGAGACACAGAGGCAGAGACACACGGACAGAGGCATAGACACAGAGACAGGGACACAGAGACAGAGACACAGAGAGAGAGAGACAGAGACAGAGAGACAGAGACTCAGAGACAGAGACACGGAGACAGAGACACAGAGACAGAGACACGGAGGCAGAGACACAGAGACAGAGAGACAGAGACAGAGGCATAGACACAGAGGCAGAGGCACAGAGACAGAGACACATAGACCGAGACACAGAGACGGAGACAGAGACACAGAGGCAGAGACACGGAGACTGAGACACAGAAACAGATACACAGAGATAGAGGCACAGAGACAGAGACAGAGACACAGGGACGGAGACACGGAGACAGAGACACAGAGACAGACACACAGAGACGGAGACACAGGTACAGAGACACGCGGACAGAGGCATAGACACAGAGACAGAGGCACAGAGACAGAGACACGGAGAGAGAGACAGAGACATAGAGACAGAGACACAGAGACAGAGACACAGAGACGCAGAGACAGAAAGACAGAGACCGTGACACAGGGAGAGAGAAACAGAGACGTAGACACAGAGGCGGAGACAGAGACAGAGACACAGAGACAGAGACACAGAGACAGAGACACAGAGACAGAGACACAGAGACAGAGACACAGAGACAGAGACACAGAGACAGAGACACAGAGACAGAGACACAGAGACAGAGACACAGAGACAGAGACACAGAGACAGAGACACAGAGACAGAGACACAGAGACAGAGACACAGAGACAGAGACACAGAGACAGAGACACAGAGACAGAGACACAGAGACAGAGACACAGAGACAGAGACACAGAGACAGAGACACAGAGACAGAGACACAGAGACAGAGACACAGAGACAGAGACACAGAGACAGAGACACAGAGACAGAGACACAGAGACAGAGACACAGAGACACAGAGACAGAGACACAGAGACAGAGACACAGAGACACAGAGACGGAGACACAGAGACAGAGACACAGAGACAGAGACACAGAGACAGAGATTAAGAGACAGACACTCAGAGACAGAGACACAGAGACAGTGACGGAGACACAGTGACAGAGGCACAGAGACAGATACACAGAGACAGAGGCACAGAGACAGAGTCTCAGAGACAGAGACACAGAGACAGAGATTCAGAGACAGTGACACAGAGACAGAGACACAGAGACAGAGACACAGAGACAGAGACACAGAGACAGAGACACAGAGACAGAGACACAGAGACAGAGACACAGAGACAGAGGCACGGAGACAGAGGCACAGAGACAGAGACACAGAGATAGAGACACAGAGAGGGAGAGACAGATACACAGAGACGGAGACACAGTGAGAGAGAGACAGATACACAGAGACGGAGACACAGGGACAGAGACACCGATACAGAGACACAGAGGCAGAGACACAGAGACCGACACACAGAGACGGAGACACAGGTACAGAGACACACGGACAGAGGCATAGACACAGAGACAGGGACACAGAGACAGAGACACAGAGAGAGACAGACAGAGACAGAGAGACAGAGACACAGAGACAGAGACACGGAGGCAGAGACGCAGAGACAGAGAGACAGAGACTGGGGCATAGACACAGAGGCAGAGGCACAGAGACAGAGACACATAGACCGAGACACAGGGACATATAAACAGAGACAGAGACACAGAGACAGAGGCACAGAGACGGAGACACAGGTACAGAGACACACGGACAGAGACACAGAGACAGATACACAGAGACAGAGACACAGAGACAGAGACACAGAGACAGAGACACAGAGACAGAGACACAGAGACAGAGACACAGAGACAGAGACACAGAGACAGAGACACAGAGACAGAGACACAGAGACAGAGACACAGAGACAGAGACACAGAGACAGAGACACAGAGACAGGGACACAGAGACAGAGACACAGAGACAGAGACACAGAGACAGAGACACAGAGACAGAGACACAGAGACAGAGACACAGAGACAGAGACACAGAGACAGAGACACAGAGACAGAGACACAGAGACAGAGACACAGAGACAGAGACACAGAGACAGGGACACAGAGACAGAGATTCAGAGACAGTGACACAGAGACAAAGACACAGAGTCATGGACATAGAGACAGAGACACAGAGACAGAGACACAGAAACAGAGATGCAGAGACAGAGACACAGAGGCACAGAGACAGATACACAGAGATAGAGGCACGGAGGCAGAGACGCAGAGACAGAGAGACAGAGACAGAGGCATAGACACAGAGGCAGAGTCACAGAGACAGAGACACATAGACCGAGACACAGAGACCAATTCACGGAAACGGAGACTCAGGGACAGAGACGCAGAGACAGGGACACGGAGACAGAGATTCAGAGACAGTGACACAGAGACAGAGACACAGAGACAGAGACACAGAGACAGAGACACAGAGACAGAGACACAGAGACAGAGACACAGAGACAGAGACACAGAGACAGAGACACAGAGACAGAGACACAGAGACAGAGACACAGAGACAGAGACACAGAGACAGAGACACAGAGACAGAGACACAGAGACAGAGACACAGAGACAGAGACACAGAGACAGAGACACAGAGACAGAGACACAGAGACAGAGACACAGAGACAGAGACACAGAGACAGAGACACAGAGACAGAGACACAGAGACAGAGACACAGAGACAGAGACACAGAGACAGAGACACAGAGACAGAGACACAGAGACAGAGACACAGAGACAGAGACACAGAGACAGAGACACAGAGACAGAGACACAGAGACAGAGACACAGAGACAGAGACACAGAGACAGAGACACAGAGACAGAGACACAGAGACAGAGACACAGAGACAGAGACACAGGGACAGAGACACAGAGACAGAGACTCAGAGACAGAGACAGAGGCACAGAGACGGAGACACAGAAACACAGGCACAGAGACAGAGACACAGGGACGGAGGCAGAGACACAGAGACAGAGACACGGACGCAGAGACACGGAGACAGGGACACAGAGAGAGAGAGACTCAGAGACAGAGACACAGAGACGGAGATTCAGACACAGTGACGCAGAGACAGAGATACCGAGACAGAGACACAGAGGCAGAGACAGAGACACAGAGACAGAGACGCAGAGAGAGTGACACAGAGAAGGAGCCGCAGGGACAGAGACACCGAGACAGAGACACACTGACAGGGACACAGAGACAGAGACACAGAGACAGAGACGCAGAGACAGAGACACAGAGACAGAGACACAGAGACAGAGACACAGAGACAGAGACACAGAGACAGGGACACAGAGACAGAGACACAGGGACAGAGACACAGCGACAAAGACACAGAGACAGAGACACAGAGACTGAGATTCATAGACAGTGACACAGCGACAGAGTCAGAGAGACAGAGATACAGAGACGGAGACACAGGGCCAGATACACAGAGACTGAAACACAGAGACAGATTCACAGAGACAGAGACACAGAGACAGATACATAAAGAGAAAAACACAGAGACAGAGACACTGAGGCATAGACACAGAGACACAGACACAGAGACGGAGACACAGGGACAGAGACACAGAGACAAGGACACCGAGGCAGAGTCACAGAGACAGAGATACAGAGGCAGAGACACAGAGACAGAGACACAGAGACCGAGACACAGAGACGGAGAAAAAGAGACCGTGACACAGGGAGAGAGACACAGAGACAGAGGCGCAGAGACAGAGACACAGAGACAGAGACACAGAGACGCAGAGACAGAAACACAGAGACCGTGACACAGGGAGAGAGAAACAGAGACATAGACACAGAGACAGAGACACAAAGACAGAGACACAGAGACAGAGACACAGAGACAGAGACACAGTGACATAAACACAAAGACAGAGACACAGAGACAGAGATTCAGAGACAGAGACTCAGAGACAGAGACACAGAGACAGTGACGGAGACACAGAGACAGAGACATAGAGACAGATACACAGAGAGAGAGGCACGGAGACAGAGACACACGGACAGAGACATAGACACAGAGACAGGGATACAGAGACAGAGACACAGAGAGAGAGAGACAGAGACAGAGAGACAGAGACACAGAGACAGAGACACGGAGGCAGAGACACAGAGACAGAGTGACAGAGACAGAGGCATAGACACAGAGGCAGAGTCACAGAGACAGAGACACATAGACCGAGACACAGAGACCAATTCACGGAGACGGAGACTCAGGGACAGAGACGCAGAGATATTGACACCGAGGCAGAGTCACATAGACAGAGATACAGAGACAGAGACACAGATACAAAGACACAGAGACAGAGACACAGAGAGAGAGAGACAGATACACAGAGACGGAGACACAGGGACAGAGAAACAGATACAGAGACACGGAGACAGAGACACAGAGACGGAGACAGAGACACAGAGACAGATACACAGAGACAGAGACAAAGAGTCAGAGACACGGAGACAGAGCCAACAGACACCGAGCCACAGAGACCGAGACTCTGGGACAGAGACACAGAGACAGGGACACAGAAACAGAGACACTGAGGCAGAGACACATCGACAGATTCACAGACACAGAGACACGGAGTGATACACACGGAGACAGAGACACAGGGACGGAGACACAGAGACACAGAGACAGAGACACAGAGACGGAGACAGAGACACAGAGACAGAGACACAGAGACAGAGACAGAGACAGAGACAGAGACAGAGGCACAGAGACAGAGACACACACACAGAGACAGGGACAGAGACACAGAGACAGAGACGCAGAGGCGGAGTCACAGCGACAGAGACACATAGACAGAGACACAGAGACCGAGACAGAGGCACAGAGACAGAGACACGGAGACAGAGACACAGAGACAGTGACACAGAGGAGGGGACACAGGGACAGAGACACCGAGACAGAGACACAGAGACAGAGACACAGAGACAGGGACACAGAGACAGAGACACAGAGACAGAGGCACAGAGACGGAGACACAGATGAAAAGAAGCAGAGACAGAGACAGAGACAGAGACAGAGAAACAGAGACAGAAACACAGACACGGAGACACAGGGACAGGGACACAGAGACAGAGAAACAGAGAGAGAAACACAGAGAAGGAGACACAGGTATAGAGACACAAAGACAGAGGCACTGAGACAGAGACACAGAGACAGAGATACAGAGACAGAGACACAGAGACACAGAGACGGAGACACACAGACGGAGACACAGACACAGAGAAAGAGACGCAGAGCCGGAGAAACAGAGACAGAGACAGAGACATAGAGACAGAGACACAGAGACAGAGACACAGAGACGCAGAGACAGAAACACAGAGACCGTGACACAGGGAGAGAGAAACAGAGACATAGACACAGAGACAGAGACACAAAGACAGAGACACAGAGACAGAGACACAGAGACAGAGACACAGTGACATAAACACAAAGACAGAGACACAGAGACAGAGATTCAGAGACAGAGACTCAGAGACAGAGACACAGAGACAGTGACGGAGACACAGAGACAGAGACATAGAGACAGATACACAGAGAGAGAGGCACGGAGACAGAGACACACGGACAGAGACATAGACACAGAGACAGGGATACAGAGACAGAGACACAGAGAGAGAGAGACAGAGACAGAGAGACAGAGACACAGAGACAGAGACACGGAGGCAGAGACACAGAGACAGAGTGACAGAGACAGAGGCATAGACACAGAGGCAGAGTCACAGAGACAGAGACACATAGACCGAGACACAGAGACCAATTCACGGAGACGGAGACTCAGGGACAGAGACGCAGAGATATTGACACCGAGGCAGAGTCACATAGACAGAGATACAGAGACAGAGACACAGATACAAAGACACAGAGACAGAGACACAGAGAGAGAGAGACAGATACACAGAGACGGAGACACAGGGACAGAGAAACAGATACAGAGACACGGAGACAGAGACACAGAGACGGAGACAGAGACACAGAGACAGATACACAGAGACAGAGACAAAGAGTCAGAGACACGGAGACAGAGCCAACAGACACCGAGCCACAGAGACCGAGACTCTGGGACAGAGACACAGAGACAGGGACACAGAAACAGAGACACTGAGGCAGAGACACATCGACAGATTCACAGACACAGAGACACGGAGTGATACACACGGAGACAGAGACACAGGGACGGAGACACAGAGACACAGAGACAGAGACACAGAGACGGAGACAGAGACACAGAGACAGAGACACAGAGACAGAGACAGAGACAGAGACAGAGACAGAGGCACAGAGACAGAGACACACACACAGAGACAGGGACAGAGACACAGAGACAGAGACGCAGAGGCGGAGTCACAGCGACAGAGACACATAGACAGAGACACAGAGACCGAGACAGAGGCACAGAGACAGAGACACGGAGACAGAGACACAGAGACAGTGACACAGAGGAGGGGACACAGGGACAGAGACACCGAGACAGAGACACAGAGACAGAGACACAGAGACAGGGACACAGAGACAGAGACACAGAGACAGAGGCACAGAGACGGAGACACAGATGAAAAGAAGCAGAGACAGAGACAGAGACAGAGACAGAGAAACAGAGACAGAAACACAGACACGGAGACACAGGGACAGGGACACAGAGACAGAGAAACAGAGAGAGAAACACAGAGAAGGAGACACAGGTATAGAGACACAAAGACAGAGGCACTGAGACAGAGACACAGAGACAGAGATACAGAGACAGAGACACAGAGACACAGAGACGGAGACACACAGACGGAGACACAGACACAGAGAAAGAGACGCAGAGCCGGAGAAACAGAGACAGAGACAGAGACATAGAGACAGAGACACAGAGACAGAGACACAGAGACGCAGAGACAGAAACACAGAGACCGTGACACAGGGAGAGAGAAACAGAGACATAGACACAGAGACAGAGACACAAAGACAGAGACACAGAGACAGAGACACAGAGACAGAGACACAGTGACATAAACACAAAGACAGAGACACAGAGACAGAGTTTCAGAGACAGAGACTCAGAGACAGAGACACAGAGACAGTGACGGAGACACAGAGACAGAGACATAGAGACAGATACACAGAGAGAGAGGCACGGAGACAGAGACACACGGACAGAGACATAGACACAGAGACAGGGATACAGAGACAGAGACACAGAGAGAGAGAGACAGAGACAGAGAGACAGAGACACAGAGACAGAGACACGGAGGCAGAGACACAGAGACAGAGTGACAGAACAGAGGCATAGACACAGAGGCAGAGTCACAGAGACAGAGACACATAGACCGAGACACAGAGACCAATTCACGGAGACGGAGACTCAGGGACAGAGACGCAGAGATATTGACACCGAGGCAGAGTCACATAGACAGAGATACAGAGACAGAGACACAGATACAAAGACACAGAGACAGAGACACAGAGAGAGAGAGACAGATACACAGAGACGGAGACACAGGGACAGAGAAACAGATACAGAGACACGGAGACAGAGACACAGAGACGGAGACAGAGACACAGAGACAGATACACAGAGACAGAGACAAAGAGTCAGAGACACGGAGACAGAGCCAACAGACACCGAGCCACAGAGACCGAGACTCTGGGACAGAGACACAGAGACAGGGACACAGAAACAGAGACACTGAGGCAGAGACACATCGACAGATTCACAGACACAGAGACACGGAGTGATACACACGGAGACAGAGACACAGGGACGGAGACACAGAGACACAGAGACAGAGACACAGAGACGGAGACAGAGACACAGAGACAGAGACACAGAGACAGAGACAGAGACAGAGACAGAGACAGAGGCACAGAGACAGAGACACACACACAGAGACAGGGACAGAGACACAGAGACAGAGACGCAGAGGCGGAGTCACAGCGACAGAGACACATAGACAGAGACACAGAGACCGAGACAGAGGCACAGAGACAGAGACACGGAGACAGAGACACAGAGACAGTGACACAGAGGAGGGGACACAGGGACAGAGACACCGAGACAGAGACACAGAGACAGAGACACAGAGACAGGGACACAGAGACAGAGACACAGAGACAGAGGCACAGAGACGGAGACACAGATGAAAAGAAGCAGAGACAGAGACAGAGACAGAGACAGAGAAACAGAGACAGAAACACAGACACGGAGACACAGGGACAGGGACACAGAGACAGAGAAACAGAGAGAGAAACACAGAGAAGGAGACACAGGTATAGAGACACAAAGACAGAGGCACTGAGAAAGAGACACAGAGACAGAGACACAGAGAGAGAAACACAGAGAAGGAGACACAGGTATAGAGACACAGAGACAGAGACACAGAGGAAGAGAAACAGAGACAGAGAGAGAGACGGAGTCACAGAGACAGATACACAGAAACGGAGACACAGAGACAGAGACACTGAGGCAGAGACACGGAGACAGAGACACGGAGACAGAGACACAGAGACAGATACACAGAGACAGAGACAAAGTGAGAGAGACAGAGACACAGAGACGAGACACAGGGACAGAGACACAGAGACAGAGGTACAGAGACAGAGACACAGAGACAGAGACACAGAGACAGAGACACAGAGACAGAGACACAGAGACAGAGACACAGAGACAGAGACACAGAGATAGAAACACAGAGACAGAGACACAGAGACAGAGACAGAGACACAGAGACAGAGACTCAGAGACATAGACACAGAGACAGAGACACAGAGACGGAGACAAAGAGACCGTGACACAGAGAGAGAGACACAGAGACAGAGACACAGAGACAGATAACGTGGACAGAGACACAGAGATAGAGAGACACAGAGACGGAGACACAGGGACAGAGACACAGAGACAGAGACAGAGTCAAAGAGAAACAGAGACAGAGGCAGAGACAGAGACACAGAGACAGAGACACAGATACGGAGACACAGACACAGAGAAAGAGACGAAGAGACGGAGACACAGAGACAGACACAGAGGCAGAGACACACAGACAGAGACACAGAGACCGAGACACAGAGACAGAGACACAGAGACTGAGACACGGAGGCAGAGACGCACAGACAGAGACACAGAGACCGAGACACAGAGACAGAGACACAGAGACAGAGACACGGAGGCAGAGACGCACAGACAGAGACACAGAGACCGAGACACAGAGACGGAGACACAGAGACAGAGACACAGAAACAGAGACACTGAGACGGAGACAGGGGCACAGGGGCAGAGACACACAGACAGAGACACAGAGACTGAGACACAGAGACGGAGACACAGAGACAGAGACACAGAGACAGACGCACAGACAGAGACACAGAGACAGAGACACAGAGACAGAGACACAGAGACAGAGACACAGAGACAGAGACCCAGGGACAGAGACACAGAGACAGAAACACAGAGACAGAGACACAGAGACAGAGACACAGAGACAGAGACATAATGACAGAAACACAGAGACAGAGACACAGAGACAGAGACGCAGAGACGGAGACACAGTGACAGATACACAGAGACAGAGACACAGAGACAGAGATTCAGAGAGAGTGACACAAGAGACAGAGTCAGAGCGTCAGAGATACAGAGACGGAGAAACAGGGCCAGAGACACAGAGACAGAAACACAGAGACAGATTCACAGAGAGAGAGACATAATGACAGAAACACAGAGACAGAGACACAGAGGCGGAGACGCAGATACGGAGACACAGCGACAGAGACACAGAGACAGAGACACAGAGAGGGAGACAGAGGCACAGAGACCGAGACACCGAGAGAGTGACACAGAGACAGAGGCACAGAGACAGAGACACAGAGACAGAAACACAGAGACCGAGACCCAGGGACAGAGACACAGAGACAGAGACACAGAGAAAGGGAAACTGAGACAGAGACAGAGATATAGAGACAGAGACAGAGAGACAGAGACACAGAGACAGAGACACAGAGACAGAGACACAGAGACAGAGACACAGAGACAGCGACACCAAGACAGAGACACCGAGACAGAGACACCGAGACAGAGGCACAGAGACAAAGACACAGAGACAGAGACACAGAGACAGAAACACAGAGACAGAGACACAGAGACAGAGACACAGAGACAGAGACACAGAGACAGAGAGACAGAGACAGCGAGACAGAGACAGAGAGACGGAGACACAGACACAGAGAAAGAGACGCAGAGACGGAGACACAGAGACCGTGACACAGGGATAGAGACACAGAGAGAGAGACACAGAGACAGAGATTCAGAGACAGTGACACAGAGACAGAGTCAGAGAGACAGAGATACAGAGACGGAGACACAATGCCAGAGACACAGAGACAGAAACAGAGAGACAGATTCACAGAGACAGAGACACAGAGACAGAGACATAATGACAGAAACACAGAGACGGAGACACAGGGACAGGGACACAGTGACAGAGACACAGAGAAAGAGAAACAGAGACGGAGACAGAGACACAGACACAGAGACAGATACACAGAGACAGAGACAGAGACACAGACGTGGCGACTCTGGGACAGAGACACAGAGACAGAGATTCAGAGGCCGAGGCACAGAGACAGAGACAGAGACCGAGACACAGAGACAGAGACACAGAGACAGGGACACCGTGAGAGAGACAGAGACACAGAGACGGAGACACGGAGACAGCGACACAGCGACAGAGACACAGAGACAGAAACACAGAGACAGTTTCACAGAGACAGAGACATAGAGACAGAGACACAGAGACAGAGACACAGGGACTGCAACACAGCGAGAGAAAATCAGAGACAGGGACACAGAGACAGAGTCAGAGCGACAGAGATACAGAGACGGAGACACAGGGCCAGAGACACAGAGACAGAAACACAGAGACAGATTCACAGAGACAGAGACACAGAGACAGAGACACAGAGACAGAGACACAGAGACAGAGACACAGAGACAGAGACACAGAGACAGAGACACAGAGACAGAGACACAGAGACAGAGACACAGAGACAGAGACACAGAGACAGAGACACAGAGACAGAGACACAGAGACAGAGACACAGAGACAGAGACACAGAGACAGAGACACAGAGACAGAGACACAGAGACAGAGACACAGAGACAGAGACACAGGGCCACAGACATAGAGACAGAAACACAGAGACAGATTCACAGAGACAGAGACACAGCGAGAGATACATAAAGAGAGAAACACAGAGACAGAGACACAGAGATATTGACACCGAGGCAGAGTCACATAGACAGAGATACAGAGACAGAGACACAGATACAAAGACACAGAGACAGAGATACAGAGAAAAAGACACAGAGACACAGAGACAGAGGCACAGAGACAGAGACACAGATGAAAAGAAGCAGAGACAGAGACAGAGACAGAGAAACAGAGACAGAAACACAGACACGGAGACACTGGGACAGGGACACAGAGACAGAGAAACAGAGAGAGAAACACAGAGAAGGAGACACAGGTATAGAGACACAGAGACAGAGGCACTGAGAAAGAGACACAGAGACAGAGACACAGAGAGAGAAACACAGAGAAGGAGATACAGGTATAGAGACACAGAGACAGAGACACAGAGGAAGAGAAACAGAGACAGAGAGAGAGACGGAGTCACAGAGACAGATACACAGAAACGGAGACACAGAGACAGAGACACTGAGGCATAGACACAGCGGCAGAGGCACAGAGACGGAGACACATAGACCGAGACACAGACACCTATTCACGGGTACGGCGACACAGAGACAGAGACGCAGAGACAGAGACACAGAAACAGAGACACAGAGACAGAGACAGAGGGACAAGGACACAGCGAGAGAGACTCAGAGACAGAGACACAGAGACAAAGACGCAGACAGAGACACAGAGACAGAGATTCAGACACAGTGACACAGAGACAGAGTCAGAGGGACAGAGATACAGAGACGGAGGCACAGGGCCAGAGACACAGAGACAGAAACACAGAGACAGATTCACAGAGACAGAGACACAGAGACAGAGACATAGAGACAGAGACACAGAGACAGAGACACAGGGACAGAGATTCAGACACAGTGACACAGAGACAGAGTCAGAGGGACAGAGATACAGAGACGGAGACCCAGGGCCAGAGACACAGAGACAGAAACACAGAGACAGAGGCACAGAGACAGAGACACAGAGGCAGAGACACAGAGACAGCGACACAGAGGCCGAGACACAGAGACCGACACACAGAGACGGAGACACAGGTACAGAGACACACGGACAGAGGCATAGACACAGAGACAGGGACACAGAGACAGAGACACAGAGAGAGAGAGACAGAGACAGAGAGACAGAGACACAGAGACAGAGACACAGAGGCAGAGACACAGAGACAGAGAGACAGAGACACCTATTCACGGAGACGGTGACACAGGGACAGAGACGCAGAGACAGGGACACAGAGACAGAGATTCAGAGACAGTGACACAGAGACAAAGACACAGAGTCATGGACATGGAGACAGAGACACAGAGACAGAGGCACAGAAACAGAGATGCAGAGACAGAGACACAGAGGCACAGAGACAGATACACAGATATAGAGGCACAGAGAGAGAGACTCAGAGACAGAGACACAGAGACAGGGACACAGAGACAGAGACACGGAGACAGAGACACAGAGACAGATACACAGAGACAGAGACACAGAGACAGAGACACAGGGACGGAGACACAGAGGCACAGAGACAGAGACAGAGACACAGAGACAGAGACACAGAGACAGAGACACAGAGGCAGAGACACAAAGACAGAGACACAGAGACAGAGACACAGAGACAGAGACACAGAGACAGAGACACAGAGACAGAAACACAGAGACACAGAGACAGAGACACAGAGACGGAGACACAGAGACAGAGACACAGAGACAGAGACACAGAGACAGAGACACAGAGACAGAGACACGGAGACAGAGACACAGAGACGCAGAGACAGAAACACAGAGACCGTGACACAGGGAGAGAGAAACAGAGACATAGACACAGAGACAGAGACAGAGACACAGTGACACAGAGACAGAGACGCAGAGACAGAGACACAGAGACAGAGACACAGAGACAGAGACACACAGACAGAGACACAGAGACAGAGACACAGAGACAGAGACACAGAGACAGAGACACAGAGACAGAGACACAGTGACAGAGACACAGAGACAGAGACACAGAGACAGAGACGCAGAGACAGAGACACAGAAACAGAGACACAGAGACAGATTCTCAGAGACAGAGACACAGAGACAGAGGCACAAGGACAGAGACACAGAGGTAGAGACACAGAGACATGGACATAGAGACAGAGACACAGAGACAGAGACACAGAGACAGAAACACAGAGACAGAGACAGAGAGACAGAGACATAGGGACGGAGACAGGGACACGGTGACACAGACACAGAGACATAGGGACCGACACACAGAGGCGGAGACACAGGGGCAGAGACACAGAGACAGAGACACAGAGACAGAGACAGAGAGACAGATACACAGAGACAGAGACACAGAGACAGAGACACAGAGGCAGAGACACAGAGACAGAGTCACAGAGACAGATACACAGAAACAGAGACACAGAGACAGAGACAGAGGGACAGGGACACAGAGAGAGTGGGACTCAGAGACAGAGACACAGAGACAGATACATAAAGAGAAAAACACAGAGACAGAGACACTGAGGCATAGACACAGAGACACAGACACAGAGACGGAGACACAGGGACAGAAAGACAGAGACAAGGACACCGAGGCAGAGTCACAGGAACAGAGATACAGAGGCAGAGACACAGAGACAGAGACACAGAGACCGAGACACAGAGACGGAGACAAAGAGACCGTGACACAGGGAGAGAGACACAGAGACAGAGGCGCAGAGACGGAGACACAGAGACAGAGACACAGGGACAGAGACACAGAGACAGAGATACAGAGACAGAGACACAGAGACACAGAGACGGAGACACAGAGACGGAGACACAGACACAGAGAAAGAGACGCAGAGCCGGAGAAACAGAGACAGAGACAGAGACATAGAGACAGAGGCACAGAGACAGAAACACAGAGACGCAGAGACAGAAACACAGAGACCGTGACACAGGGAGAGAGAAACAGAGACATAGACACAGAGACAGAGACAGAGACACAGTGACACAGAGACAGAGACACAGAGACAGAGACACAGAGACAGAGACACAGAGACAGAGACACAGAGACAGAGACACAGAGACAGAGACACAGAGACAGAGACACAGAGACAGAGACACAGAGACAGAGACACAGAGACAGAGACACAGAGACAGAGACACAGAGACAGAGACACAGAGACAGAGACACAGAGACAGAGACACAGAGACAGAGACACAGAGACAGAGACACAGAGACAGAGACACAGAGACAGAGACACAGAGACAGAGACACAGAGACAGAGACACAGAGACAGAGACACAGAGACAGAGACACAGAGACAGAGACACAGAGACAGAGACACAGAGACAGAGACACAGAGACAGAGACACAGAGACAGAGACACAGAGACAGAGACACAGAGACAGAGACACAGAGACAGAGACACAGAGACAGAGACACAGAGACAGAGACATAGAGACAGAGACACGGAGACAGAGACACAGGGACTGGGACACAGCGAGAGGGAATCATAGACAGGGACACGGAGACAGAGACAGGGACACAGAGACGCAGAGACAGGGACACAGAGACAGAGACACAGAGGCAGAGACACTGAGACAGAGGCACAGAGACAGAGACACAGAGACAGAGACACAGAGACAGAGACACAGAGACTGAGACACAGAGAGAGACTCAAAGACAGGGACACAGAGACGGAGACAGAGACAGATACACAGAACCAGAGACACAGAGACAGAGACATAGAGACCGATACAGAGACAGGGACACAGAGACAGAGACGCAGAGACAGAGACGCAGAGATAGAGACGCAGAGACAGAGACACAGAGACAGAGACACATTGAGTGAGACACAGAGACGGAGACACAGGGACAGGGACACAGAGACAGAGACACAGAGAAAGAGAAACAGAGACAGAGACAGAGACACAGAGACAGAGACACAGAGACATAGACACAGAGACAGAGACAGAGACACAGTGACACAGAGACAGAGACACAGAGACAGAGACACAGAGACAGAGACACAGAGACAGAGACACAGAGACCGAGACACAGAGACGGAGACACAGAGACAGAGACACAGAAACAGAGACACTGAGACGGAGACAGAGGCACAGGGGCAGAGACACACAGACAGAGACACAGAGACTGAGACACAGAGACGGAGACACGGAGACAGTGACATAGAAACAGAGACACAGAGACAGGGACACAGTGAGAGAGACAGAGGCACAAAGACGGAGACACAGAGACAGAAACACAGAGACAGTTTCACAGAGACAGAGACATAGAGACAGAGACACAGGGACAGAGACACAGAGACAGAGACACAGAGACAGAGACACAGAGACAGATACACAGAGACAGAGACAGAGACAAAGAGACAGAGACACAGAGACAGAGACACAGAGACAGTGACACACAGACAGAGACACAGAGACAGAGACACAGAAACAGAGACACAGAGACAGAGACAGAGGGACAAGGACACAGAGAGAGAGATTCAGAGACAGAGACACAGAGACAAAGACGCAGACAGAGACACAGAGACAGAGATTCAGACACAGTGACACAGAGACAGAGTCAGAGGGACAGAGATACAGAGACGGAGGCACAGGGCCAGAGACACAGAGACAGAAACACAGAGACAGATTCACAGAGACAGAGACACAGAGACAGAGACATAGGGACGGAGACAGGGACACGGTGACACAGACACAGAGACAGAGACACACAGACAGTGACACAGAGACGGAGACACAGGGACAGGGACACCGAGACAGAGATACAGAGACAGAGACACAGAGACGCAGAGACAGAGACACAGAGACCGTGGCACAGGGAGAGAGAAACAGAGATATAGACACAGAGACAGAGACAGAGACAGAGACACAGAGACAAAGACACAGAGACAGAGACACAGAGACAGAGACACAGAGACAGAGACACAGAGACAGAGACACAGGGACAGAGATTCAGACACAGTGACACAGAGACAGAGTCAGAGGGACAGAGATACAGAGACGGAGACACAGGGCCAGAGACACAGAGACAGAAACACAGAGACAGAGGCACAGAGACAGAGACACAGAGGCAGAGACACAGAGACAGCGACACAGAGACAGTGAAACAGAGAGAGAAACACAGAGAAGGAGACACAGGTATAGAGACACAGAGACAGAGGCACTGAGAAAGAGAAACAGAGACAGAGACACAAAGAGAGAAACACAGAGAAGGAGACACAGGTATAGAGACACAGAGAAAGAGAAACAGGGACAGAGAGAGAGACGGAGTCACAGAGACGGATACACAGAAACGGAGACACAGAGACAGAGACACTGAGGCAGAGACACGGAGACAGAGACACGGAGACAGAGACACAGAGGCAGATACACAGAGACAGAGACAAGGTGAGAGAGACAGAGACACAGAGACGGAGGCACAGGGCCAGAGACACAGAGACTGAAACACAGAGACTGATTCACAGAGACAGATACACAGAGACAGATACATAAAGAGAGAAACACAGAGACGGAGACACAGAGACATAGACACAGAGACAGAGACACAGAGAAAGAGACAAAGAGACAGAGACGCAGAGACACAGAGACAGTGACACAGAGACAGAGACACCGAGACAGAGACACGGAGACAGAGACGCAGAGACAGAGACACAGAGGCAGATACACAGAGAAAGGGAAACAGAGACAGAGACAGACACATAGAGACAGAGACACAGAGACAGAGACACAGAGACGCAGAGACAGAAACACAGAGACCGTGACACAGGGACAGAGAAAAAAGAGACAGAGACACTGAGGCAGAGACACGGAGACAGAGACACAGAAACAGATACACAGCGATAGAGGCACAGAGACAGAGAAACAGAGACCGAGAGAGAGACAGAGTCACAGAGACAGATACACAGAGACAGAGACACAGAGACAGAGACAGAGGGACCGAGACACAGAGACGGAGACAGAGACACAGAGACAGAGACACAGAGACAGAGACACAGAGACAGAGACACAGAGACAGAGACACAGAGACAGAGACACAGAGACAGAGACACAGAGACAGAGACACAGAGACAGAGACACAGAGACAGAGACACAGAGACAGAGACACAGAGACAGAGACACAGAGACAGAGACACAGAGACAGAGACACAGAGACAGAGACACAGAGACAGAGACACAGAGACAGAGACACAGAGACAGAGACACGGAGGCAGAGACGCACAGACAGAGACACAGAGACCGAGACACAGAGACGGAGACACAGAGAAGGAGACACAGAAACAGAGACACTGAGACGGAGACAGGGGCACAGGGGCAGAGACACACAGACAGAGACACAGAGACTGAGACACAGAGACGGAGACACAGAGACAGAGACACAGAGACAGACGCACAGACAGAGACACAGAGACAGAGACACAGAGACAGAGACACAGAGACAGAGAGACAGAGACAGAGAGACGGAGACACAGACACAGAGAAAGAGACGCAGAGACGGAGACACAGAGACCGTGACACAGGGAGAGAGACACAGAGACAGAGACACAGAGACAGAGACACAGAGACAGAGATTCAGAGACAGTGACACAGAGACAGAGTCAGAGAGACAGAGACACAGAGACGGAGACACAATGCCAGAGACACAGAGACAGAAACAGAGAGACAGATTCACAGAGACAGAGACACAGAGACAGAGACATAATGACAGAAACACAGAGACGGAGACACAGGGACAGGGACACAGTGACAGAGACACAGAGAAAGAGAAACAGAGACGGAGACAGAGACACAGACACAGAGACAGATACACCGAGACAGAGACAGAGACACAGACGTGGAGACTCTGGGACAGAGACACAGAGACAGAGATTCAGAGGCAGAGACACAGAGACAGAGACACAGAGACCGAGACACAGAGACAGAGACACAGAGACAGAAACCCAGAGACAGAGACACAGAGACAGAGACACAGAGACAGAGACACAGAGACAGAGACACAGAGACAGAGACACAGAGACAGAGACACAGAGACAGAGACAGAGACATAGAGACGGAGACTCTGGGACAGAGACACAGAGACAGAGATTCAGAGGCAGAGACACAGAGGCAGAGACAGAGACAGAGACAGAGACAGAGACAGAGACAGAGACACAGAGACAGAGACACAGAGCCAGATAACGGAGACAGAGACACAGAGAGAGAGACACAGAAACGGAGACACAGGGACACAGACACAGAGACAGTGATACAGAGAAAAAGACACAGAGACACAGAGACAGAGACACAGAGACGGAGACACAGACACAGAGAAAGATACGAAGGGACGGAGACACAGAGACAGAGACACAGAGGCAGAGACACACAGACAGAGACACAGAGACCGAGACACAGAGACGGAGACACAGAGACAGAGACACGGAGGCAGAGACGCACAGACAGAGACACAGAGGCCGAGACACAGAGACGGAGACACAGAGACAGAGACACAGAAACAGAGACATTGAGACGGAGACAGGGGCACAGGGGCAGAGACACACAGACAGAGACACAGAGACTGAGACACAGAGACGGAGACACAGAGACAGAGACACAGACACAGACGCACAGACAGAGACGCAGAGACCGAGACACAGAGACGGAGACACAGAGACAGAGACACAGAGACAGAGACACGGAGACAGAGACACAGAGACAGAGACACAGAGACAGAGACACAGAGGCAGAGACACAGAGACAGAGACACAGAGCCAGAGACACAGAGACAGAGACACAGAGACAGAGACACAGAGGCAGAGATATAGAGATACAGAGACATAGAGACAGAGACACAGAGACAGAGACACAGAGACTGCGACACGGAGACAGAGACACAGAGACAGAGACACAGAGACAGAGACATAGAGACCGACACACAGAGACGGAGATACAGGTACAGAGACACACGGACAGAGGCATAGACACAGAGCCAGAGGCACGGAGACAGAGACACGGAGACAGAGACACAGAGACATAGAGACAGAGACACAGAGACAGAGACACAGAGACAGATACACAGAGACAGAAACACAGAGACAGATTCACAGAGACAGAGACATAATGACAGAAACACAGAGACAGGGACACAGAGACAGAGACGCAGAGACGGAGACACAGCGACAGAGACACAGAGGCACAGACACAGAGACCGAGACAGAGGTACAGAGACAGAGACACGGAGACAGAGACACAGAGACAGTGACACAGAGGAGGGGACACAGGGACACAGACACCGAGACAGAGCCACAGAGACAGAAACACAGAGACGGAGACACAGGGACAGAGACAAAGAGGCAGAGACACAGAGAAAGAGAAGCAGAGACAGTGACACAGAGACAGAGACACAGAGACAGAGACACAGAGACAGAGACACAGAGACAGGGACACAGAGACAGAGACACAGGGACAGAGACACAACGACCAAGACGCAGAGACAGAGACACGGAGACAGAGACACAGAGACAGAGACACAGAGACAGAGACACAGAGACAGAGATTCAAAGACAGTGAAACAGCCACAGAGTCAGAGAGACAGAGATACAGAGACGGAGACACAGGGCCACAGACATAGAGACAGAAACACAGAGACAGTTTCACAGAGACAGAGACACAGCGAGAGATACATAAAGAGAGAAACACAGAGACAGAGACACAGAGATATTGACACCGAGGCAGAGTCACATAGACAGAGATACAGAGACAGAGACACAGATACAAAGACACAGAGACAGAGATACAGAGAAAAAGACACAGAGACACAGAGACAGAGGCACAGAGACAGAGACACAGATGAAAAGAAGCAGAGACAGAGACAGAGACAGAGACAGAGAAACAGAGACAGAAACACAGACACGGAGACACAGGGACAGGGACACAGAGACAGAGAAACAGAGAGAGAAACACAGAGAAGGAGACACAGGTATAGAGACACAGAGACAGAGGCACTGAGAAAGAGACACAGAGACAGAGACACAGAGAGAGAAACACAGAGAAGGAGACACAGGTATAGAGACACAGAGACAGAGACACAGAGGAAGAGAAACAGAGACAGAGAGAGAGACGGAGTCACAGAGACAGATACACAGAAACGGAGACACAGAGACAGAGACACTGAGGCATAGACACAGCGGCAGAGGCACAGAGACGGAGACACATAGACCGAGACACAGACACCTATTCACGGGTACGGCGACACAGAGACAGAGACACAGAGACAGAGACACAGAAACAGAGACACAGAGACAGAGACACAGAGACAGAGACACAGAGACAGAGACACAGAGACAGAGACACAGAGACAGGGACACAGAGACAGAGACACAGAGACAGAGACACAGAGACAGAAACACAGAGACACAGAGACAGAGACACAGAGACGGAGGCACAGAGACAGAGACACAGAGACAGAGACACAGAGACAGAGACACAGAGACAGAGACACGGAGACAGAGACACAGAGACGCAGAGACAGAAACACAGAGACCGTGACACAGGGAGAGAGAAACAGAGACATAGACACAGAGACAGAGACAGAGACACAGTGACACAGAGACAGAGACACAGAGACAGAGACACAGAGACAGAGACACAGAGACAGAGACACAGAGACAGAGACACACAGACAGAGACACAGAGACAGAGACACAGAGACAGAGACACAGAGACAGAGACACAGAGACAGAGACACAGAGACAGATAACGTCGGCAGAGACGCAGAGAGAGAGAGGCACAGAGACGGAGACACAGGGACAGAGACACAGAGACAGGGACACAGAGAAAGAGAAACAGAGACAGAGACAGAGACAGAGACACAGAGACAGAGACTCAGAGACAGAGACATACACACAGGGACAGACACAGAGACACACACACACAGAGACAGAGACAGAGACACAGAGACAGAGACACAGAGACAGAGACACAGAGACAGAGACACAGAGACAGAGACACAGAGACAGAGACACAGAGACAGAGACACAGAGACAGAGACACAGGGACAGAGACACAGAGACAGATACACAGAGACAGAGACACAGAGACAGGGACACAGAGACAGAGACACAGAGACAGAGACACTGAGACAGAGACACAGAGACAGAGACACAGAGACAGAGACACAGTGACAGAGACACAGAGACAGAGACACAGAGACAGAGACGCAGAGACAGAGACACAGAAACAGAGACACAGAGACAGATTCTCAGAGACAGAGACACAGAGACAGAGGCACAAGGACAGAGACACAGAGATAGAGACACAGAGACATGGACATAGAGACAGAGACACAGAGACAGAGACACAGAGACAGAAACACAGAGACAGAGACAGAGAGACAGAGACATAGGGACGGAGACAAGGACACGGTGACACAGACACAGAGACATAGGGACCGACACACAGAGGCGGAGACACAGGGGCAGAGACACAGAGACAGAGACACAGAGACAGAGACAGAGAGACAGAGACACAGAGACAGAGACACAGAGACAGAGACACAGAGACAGATAACGTCGGCAGAGACGCAGAGAGAGAGAGGCACAGAGACGGAGACACAGGGACAGAGACACAGAGACAGGGACACAGAGAAAGAGAAACAGAGACAGAGACAGAGACAGAGACACAGAGACAGAGACTCAGAGACAGAGACATACACACAGGGACAGACACAGAGACACACACACACAGAGACAGAGACAGAGACACAGAGACAGAGACACAGAGACAGAGACACAGAGACAGAGACACAGAGACAGAGACACAGAGACAGAGACACAGAGACAGAGACACAGGGACAGAGACACAGAGACAGAGACACAGAGACAGAGACACAGAGACAGGGACACAGAGACAGAGACACAGAGACAGAGACACTGAGACAGAGACACAAAGACAGAGACACAGAGACAGAGACACAGTGACAGAGACACAGAGACAGAGACACAGAGACAGAGACGCAGAGACGGAGACACGGAGACAGTGACATAGAAACAGAGACACAGAGACAGGGACACAGTGAGAGAGACAGAGGCACAAAGACGGAGACACAGAGACAGAAACACAGAGACAGTTTCACAGAGACAGAGACACAGAGACAGAGACACAGAGACAGAGACACAGAGACAGAGACACAGAGACAGAGACACAGAGACAGAGACACAGAGACAGAGACACAGAGACAGAGACACAGAGACAGAGACACAGAGACAGAGACACAGAGACCGAGACACAGAGACAGAGACACAGAGACAGAGACACAGAGACAGAGACACAGAGACAGAGACACAGAGACAGAGACACAGAGACAGAGACACAGAGACAGAGACACAGAGACAGAGACACAGAGACGGAGACACAGAGACAGAGACACAGAGACAGAGACACAGAGACAGAGACACAGAGACAGAGACACAGAGACAGAGACACAGAGACAGAGACACAGAGACAGAGACTCAGAGACAGAGACAGATGCACAGAGACGGAGACACAGAAACACAGGCACAGAGACAGAGACACAGGGACGGAGACAGAGACACAGAGACAGAGACACGGACGCAGAGACACGGAGACAGGGACACAGAGAGAGAGGGAGACAGAGACACAGAGACGGACACACATGGACCGAGACACAGAGACAGATAACGTCGGCAGAGACGCAGAGAGAGAGAGGCACAGAGACGGAGACACAGGGACAGAGACACAGGGACAGGGACACAGAGAAAGAGAAACAGAGACAGAGACAGAGACAGAGACAGAGACACAGGGACAGAGACTCAGAGACAGAGACATACACACACGGACAGACACAGAGACACACACACACAGAGACAGAGACAGAGACACAGGGACAGAGACACAGAGACAGAGACACAGAGACAGAGACACAGAGACAGAGACGCAGAGACAGAGACACAGAGACAGAGACACAGAGACAGAGACACAGAGACAGAGACACAGAGACAGAGACACAGAGACAGAGACGCAGAGACAGAGACACAGTGAGAGAGACAGAGACACAGAGACGGAGACACAGCGACAGAGACACAGAGACAGAAACACAGAGACAGTTTCACAGAGACAGAGACATAGAGACAGAGACACGGAGACAGAGACACAGGGACTGGGACACAGCGAGAGGGAATCAGAGACAGGGACACGGAGACAGAGACAGGGACACAGAGACGCAGAGACAGGGACACAGAGACAGAGACACAGAGGCAGAGACACTGAGACAGAGGCACAGAGACAGAGACACAGGGACAGAGACACAGAGACTGAGACACAGAGAGAGACTCAAAGACAGGGACACAGAGACGGAGACAGAGACAGATACACAGAACCAGAGACACAGAGACAGAGACATAGAGACCGATACAGAGACAGGGACACAGAGATAGAGACGCAGAGACAGAGACGCAGAGATAGAGACGCAGAGACAGAGACACAGAGACAGAGACACATTGAGTGAGACACAGAGACGGAGACACAGGGACAGGGACACAGAGACAGAGACACAGAGAAAGAGAAACAGAGACAGAGACAGAGACACAGAGACAGAGACACAGAGGCAGAGACACACAGACAGAGACACAGAGACCGAGACACAGAGACGGAGACACAGAGACAGAGACACAGAAACAGAGACACTGAGACGGAGACAGAGGCACAGGGGCAGAGACACAGAGACAGAGACACACAGACAGTGACACAGAGACGGAGACACAGGGACAGGGACACCGAGACAGAGATACAGAGACAGAGACACAGAGACGCAGAGACAGAGACACAGAGACCGTGGCACAGGGAGAGAGAAACAGAGATATAGACACAGAGACAGAGACAGAGACAGAGACACAGAGACAAAGACACAGAGACAGAGACACAGAGACAGAGACACAGAGACAGAGACACAGAGACAGAGACACAGGGACAGAGATTCAGACACAGTGACACAGAGACAGAGTCAGAGGGACAGAGATACAGAGACGGAGACACAGGGCCAGAGACACAGAGACAGAAACACAGAGACAGAGGCACAGAGACAGAGACACAGAGGCAGAGACACAGAGACAGCGACACAGAGACAGTGAAACAGAGAGAGAAACACAGAGAAGGAGACACAGGTATAGAGACACAGAGACAGAGGCACTGAGAAAGAGAAACAGAGACAGAGACACAAAGAGAGAAACACAGAGAAGGAGACACAGGTATAGAGACACAGAGAAAGAGAAACAGGGACAGAGAGAGAGACGGAGTCACAGAGACGGATACACAGAAACGGAGACACAGAGACAGAGACACTGAGGCAGAGACACGGAGACAGAGACACGGAGACAGAGACACAGAGGCAGATACACAGAGACAGAGACAAGGTGAGAGAGACAGAGACACAGAGACGGAGGCACAGGGCCAGAGACACAGAGACTGAAACACAGAGACTGATTCACAGAGACAGATACACAGAGACAGATACATAAAGAGAGAAACACAGAGACGGAGACACAGAAACATAGACACAGAGACAGAGACACAGAGAAAGAGACAAGGAGACAGAGACGCAGAGACACAGAGACAGTGACACAGAGACAGAGACACCGAGACAGAGACACGGAGACAGAGACGCAGAGACAGAGACACAGAGGCAGATACACAGAGAAAGAGAAACAGAGACAGAGACAGACACATAGAGACAGAGACACAGAGACAGAGACACAGAGACGCAGAGACAGAAACACAGAGACCGTGACACAGGGACAGAGAAAAAAGAGACAGAGACACTGAGGCAGAGACACGGAGACAGAGACACAGAAACAGATACACAGCGATAGAGGCACAGAGACAGAGAAACAGAGACCGAGAGAGAGACAGAGTCACAGAGACAGATACACAGAGACAGAGACACAGAGACAGAGACAGAGGGACAGGGACTCAGAGAGAGAGACTCAGAGACAGAGACACAGAGACAGAGATTCAGACACAGTGACACAGAGACAGAGTCAGAGGGACAGTGACACGGAGAAGGAGACACAGAGGCAGAGACACAGAGACCGACACACAGACACGGAGACGCAGGTACAGAGACACACGGACAGAGGCATAGACACAGAGACAGGGACACAGAGACAGAGACACAGAGAGAGAGAGACAGAGACGGAGAGACAGAGACATAGAGACAGAGACACGGAGGCAGAGACACAGAGACAGAGAGACTGAGACAGAGGCATAGACGCAGAGGCAGAGGCACAGAGACAGAGACAGATAGACCGAGACACAGAGACGGAGACAGAGACACAGAGACAGATACACAGAGATAGAGGCACAGAGACAGAGACACAGGGACGGAGACACGGAGACAGGGACACAGAGACAGAGACACAGAGAGAGAAACACAGAGACGGAGACACCGAGGCAGAGACACAGAGACAGAGAGACAGAGACACCTATTCACGGAGACGGTGACACAGGGACAGAGACGCAGAGACAGGGACACAGAGACAGAGATTCAGAGACAGTGACACAGAGACAAAGACACAGAGTCATGGACATAGAGACAGAGACACAGAGACAGAGACACAAAAACAGAGATGCAGAGACAGAGACACAGAGGCACAGAGACAGTGACACAGAGACGGAGACACAGAGACAGAGACACAGAGACAGAGACACAGAGACAGAGACACAGAGATAGAGACACGGAGACAGAGACACAGAGACGCAGAGACAGAAACACAGAGACCGTGACACAGGGAGAGAGAAACAGAGACATAGACACAGAGACAGAGACAGAGACACAGTGACACAGAGACAGAGACACAGAGACAGAGACACGGGGGCAGAGACGCACAGACAGAGACACAGAGACCGAGACACAGAGACAGAGACACAGAGACAGAGACACGGAGGCAGAGACGCACAGACAGAGACACAGAGACCGAGACACAGAGACGGAGACACAGAGAAGGAGACACAGAAACAGAGACACTGAGACGGAGACAGGGGCACAGGGGCAGAGACACACAGACAGAGACACAGAGACTGAGACACAGAGACGGAGACACAGAGACAGAGACACAGAGACAGACGCACAGACAGAGACACAGAGACAGAGACACAGAGACAGAGACCCAGGGACAGAGACACAGAGACAGAAACACAGAGACAGAGACACAGAGACAGAGACACAGAGACAGAGACATAATGACAGAAACACAGAGACAGAGACACAGAGACAGAGACGCAGAGACGGAGACACAGTGACAGATACACAGAGACAGAGACACAGAGACAGAGATTCAGAGAGAGTGACACAAGAGACAGAGTCAGAGCGACAGAGATACAGAGACGGAGAAACAGGGCCAGAGACACAGAGACAGAAACACAGAGACAGATTCACAGAGAGAGAGACATAATGACAGAAACACAGAGACAGAGACACAGAGACGGAGACGCAGATACGGAGACACAGCGACAGAGACACAGAGACAGAGACTCAGAGAGGGAGACAGAGGCACAGAGACCGAGACACCGAGAGAGTGACACAGAGGCAGAGGCACAGAGACAGAGACACAGAGACAGAAACACAGAGACCGAGACCCAGGGACAGAGACACAGAGACAGAGACACAGAGAAAGGGAAACTGAGACAGAGACAGAAATATAGAGACAGAGACAGAGAGACAGAGACACAGAGACAGAGACACAGAGACAGAGACACAGAGACAGCGACACCGAGACAGAGACACCGAGACAGAGACACGGAGACAGAGGCACAGAGACAAAGACACAGAGACAGAGACACAGAGACAGAAACACAGAGACAGAGACACAGAGACAGAGACACAGAGACAGAGAGACAGAGACAGAGAGACGGAGACACAGACACAGAGAAAGAGACGCAGAGACGGAGACACAGAGACCGTGACACAGGGAGAGAGACACAGCGACAGAGACACAGAGACAGAGATTCAGAGACAGTGACACAGAGACAGAGTCAGAGAGACAGAGATACAGAGACGGAGACACAATGCCAGAGACACAGAGACAGAAACAGAGAGACAGATTCACAGAGACAGAGACACAGAGACAGAGACATAATGACAGAAACACAGAGACGGAGACACAGGGACAGGGACACAGTGACAGAGACACATAGAAAGAGAAACAGAGACGGAGACAGAGACACAGACACAGAGACAGATACACCGAGACAGAGACAGAGACACAGACGTGGAGACTCTGGGACAGAGACACAGAGACAGAGATTCAGAGGCAGAGACACAGAGACAGAGACACAGAGACCGAGACACAGAGACAGAGACACAGAGACAGAAACCCAGAGACAGAGACACATAGACAGAGACACAGAGACAGAGACACAGAGACAGAGACACAGAGACTGAGACACAGAGACAGAGACACAGAGACAGAGACACAGAGACAGAGACACAGAGACAGAGACACAGAGACAGAGACACAGAGACAGAGACACAGAGACAGAGACACAGAGACAGAGACACAGAGACAGAGACACAGAGACAGAGACACAGAGACAGAGACACAGAGACAGAGACACAGAGACAGAGACACAGAGACAGAGACACAGAGACAGAGACACAGAGACAGAGACACAGAGACAGAGACACAGAGACAGAGACACAGAGACAGAGACACAGAGACAGAGACACAGAGACAGAGACTCAGAGACAGAGACAGATGCACAGAGACGGAGACACAGAAACACAGGCACAGAGACAGAGACACAGGGACGGAGACAGAGACACAGAGACTGAGACACGGACGCAGAGACACGGAGACAGGGACACAGAGAGAGAGGGAGACAGAGACACAGAGACGGACACACATGGACCGAGACACAGAGACAGATAACGTCGGCAGAGACGCAGAGAGAGAGAGGCACAGAGACGGAGACACAGGGACAGAGACACAGGGACAGGGACACAGAGAAAGAGAAACAGAGACAGAGACAGAGACAGAGACAGAGACACAGAGACAGAGACTCAGAGACAGAGACATACACACACGGACAGACACAGAGCCACACACACACAGAGACAGAGACAGAGACACAGGGACAGAGACACAGAGACAGAGACACAGAGACAGAGACACAGAGACAGAGACGCAGAGACAGAGACACAGAGACAGAGACACAGAGACAGAGACACAGAGATAGAGACGCAGAGACAGAGACACAGAGACAGAGACACATTGAGTGAGACACAGAGACGGAGACACAGGGACAGGGACACAGAGACAGAGACACAGAGAAAGAGAAACAGAGACAGAGACAGAGACACAGAGACAGAGACACAGAGGCAGAGACACACAGACAGAGACACAGAGACCGAGACACAGAGACGGAGACACAGAGACAGAGACACAGAAACAGAGACACTGAGACGGAGACAGATGCACAGTGGCAGAGACACACAGACAGAGACACAGAGACTGAGACACAGAGACGGAGACACAGAGACAGTGACATAGAAACAGAGACACAGAGACAGGGACACAGTGAGAGAGACAGAGGCACAAAGACGGAGACACAGAGACAGAAACACAGAGACAGTTTCACAGAGACAGAGACATAGAGACAGAGACACATGGACAGAGACACAGAGACAGAGACACAGAGACAGAGACACAGAGACAGATACACAGAGACAGAGACAGAGACAAAGAGACAGATACACAGAGACAGAGACACAGAGACAGAGACACAGAGGCAGAGACACAGAGACAGAGTCACAGAGACAGATACACAGAAACAGAGACACAGAGACAGAGACAGAGGGACAGGGACACAGAGAGAGAGGGACTCAGAGACAGAGACACAGAGACAGATACATAAAGAGAAAAACACAGAGACAGAGACACTGAGGCATAGACACAGAGACACAGACACAGAGACGGAGACACAGGGACAGAAAGACAGAGACAAGGACACCGAGGCAGAGTCACAGGGACAGAGATACAGAGGCAGAGACACAGAGACAGAGACGCAGAGACCGAGACACAGAGACGGAGACAAAGAGACCGTGACACAGGGAGAGAGACACAGAGACAGAGGCGCAGAGACGGAGACACAGAGACAGAGACACAGAGACAGAGACACAGAGATAGAGATACAGAGACAGAGACACAGAGACACAGAGACGGAGACACAGAGACGGAGACACAGACACAGAGAAAGAGACGCAGAGCCGGAGCAACAGAGACAGAGACAGAGACATAGAGACAGAGGCACAGAGACAGAGACACAGAGACGCAGAGACAGAAACACAGAGACCGTGACACAGGGAGAGAGAAACAGAGACATAGACACGGAGACAGAGACAGAGACACAGTGACACAGAGACAGAGACACAGAGACAGAGACACAGAGACAGAGACACAGAGACAGAGACACAGAGACAGAGACACAGAGACAGAGACACAGAGACAGAGACACAGAGACAGAGACGCAGAGACAGAGACACAGAGACAGAGACACAGAGACAGAGACACAGAGACAGAGACACAGAGACAGAGACACAGAGACAGAGACACAGAGACAGAGACACAGAGACAGAGACACAGAGACAGAGACACAGAGACAGAGACACAGAGACAGAGACACAGAGACAGAGACACAGAGACAGAGACACAGAGACAGAGACACAGAGACAGAGACACAGAGACAGAGACTCAGAGACAGAGACAGATGCACAGAGACGGAGACACAGAAACACAGGCACAGAGACAGAGACACAGGGACGGAGACAGAGACACAGAGACTGAGACACGGACGCAGAGACACGGAGACAGGGACACAGAGAGAGAGGGAGACAGAGACACAGAGACGGACACACATGGACCGAGACACAGAGACAGATAACGTCGGCAGAGACGCAGAGAGAGAGAGGCACAGAGACGGAGACACAGGGACAGAGACACAGGGACAGGGACACAGAGAAAGAGAAACAGAGACAGAGACAGAGACAGAGACAGAGACACAGAGACAGAGACTCAGAGACAGAGACATACACACACGGACAGACACAGAGACACACACACACAGAGACAGAGACAGAGACACAGGGACAGGGACACAGAGACAGAGACACAGAGACAGAGACACAGAGACAGAGACGCAGAGACAGAGACACAGAGACAGAGACACAGAGACAGAGACACAGAGACAGGGACACAGAGACAGAGACACAGAGACAGAGACGCAGAGACAGAGACACAGTGAGAGAGACAGAGACACAGAGACGGAGACACAGCGACAGAGACACAGAGACAGAAACACAGAGACAGTTTCACAGAGACAGAGACATAGAGACAGAGACACGGAGACAGAGACACAGGGACTGGGACACAGCGAGAGGGCATCAGAGACTGGGACACGGAGACAGCGACAGGGACACAGAGACGCAGAGACAGGGACACAGAGACAGAGACACAGAGGCAGAGACACTGAGACAGAGGCACAGAGACAGAGACACAGAGACAGAGACACAGAGACAGAGACACAGAGACTGAGACACAGAGAGAGACTCAAAGACAGGGACACAGAGACGGAGACAGAGACAGATACACAGAACCAGAGACACAGAGACAGAGACATAGAGACCGATACAGAGACAGGGACACAGAGACAGAGACGCAGAGACAGAGACGCAGAGATAGAGACGCAGAGACAGAGACACAGAGACAGAGACACATTGAGTGAGACACAGAGACGGAGACACAGGGACAGGGACACAGAGACAGAGACACAGAGAAAGAGAAACAGAGACAGAGACAGAGACACAGAGACAGAGACACAGTGGCAGAGACACACAGACAGAGACACAGAGACCGAGACACAGAGACGGAGACACAGAGACAGAGACACAGAAACAGAGACACTGAGACGGAGACAGAGGCACAGGGGCAGAGACACACAGACAGAGACACGGAGACTGAGACACAGAGACGGAGACACAGAGACAGTGACATAGAAACAGAGACACAGAGACAGGGACACAGTGAGAGAGACAGAGGCACAAAGACGGAGACACAGAGACAGAAACACAGAGACAGTTTCACAGAGACAGAGACATAGAGACAGAGACATATGGACAGAGACACAGAGACAGAGACACAGAGACAGAGACACAGAGACAGATACACAGAGACAGAGACAGAGACAAAGAGACAGGGACACAGAGACAGAGACACAGAGACAGTGACACACAGACAGAGACACAGAGACAGAGACACAGAAACAGAGACACAGAGACAGAGACAGAGGGACAAGGACACAGAGAGAGAGACTCAGAGACAGAGACACAGAGACAAAGACGCAGACAGAGACACAGAGACAGAGATTCAGACACAGTGACACAGAGACAGAGTCAGAGGGACAGAGATACAGAGACGGAGGCACAGGGCCAGAGACACAGAGACAGAAACACAGAGACAGATTCACAGAGACAGAGACACAGAGACAGAGACATAGGGACGGAGACAGGGACACGGTGACACAGACACAGAGACAGAGACACACAGACAGTGACACAGAGACGGAGACACAGGGACAGGGACACCGAGACAGAGATACAGAGACAGAGACACAGAGACGCAGAGACAGAGACACAGAGACCGTGGCACAGGCAGAGAGAAACAGAGATATAGACACAGAGACAGAGACAGAGACAGAGACACAGAGACAAAGACACAGAGACAGAGACACAGAGACAGAGACACAGAGACAGAGACACAGAGACAGAGACACAGGGACAGAGATTCAGACACAGTGACACAGAGACAGAGTCAGAGGGACAGAGATACAGAGACGGAGACACAGGGCCAGAGACACAGAGACAGAAACACAGAGACAGAGGCACAGAGACAGAGACACAGAGGCAGAGACACAGAGACAGCGACACAGAGACAGTGAAACAGAGAGAGAAACACAGAGAAGGAGACACAGGTATAGAGACACAGAGACAGAGGCACTGAGAAAGAGAAACAGAGACAGAGACACAAAGAGAGAAACACAGAGAAGGAGACACAGGTATAGAGACACAGAGGAAGAGAAACAGGGACAGAGAGAGAGACGGAGTCACAGAGACGGATACACAGAAACGGAGACACAGAGACAGAGACACTGAGGCAGAGACACGGAGACAGAGACACGGAGACAGAGACACAGAGGCAGATACACAGAGACAGAGACAAGGTGAGAGAGACAGAGACACAGAGACGGAGGCACAGGGCCAGAGACACAGAGACTGAAACACAGAGACTGATTCACAGAGACAGATACACAGAGACAGATACATAAAGAGAGAAACACAGAGACGGAGACACAGAAACATAGACACAGAGACAGAGACACAGAGAAAGAGACAAAGAGACAGAGACGCAGAGACACAGAGACAGTGACACAGAGACAGAGACACCGAGACAGAGACACGGAGACAGAGACGCAGAGACAGAGACACAGAGGCAGATACACAGAGAAAGAGAAACAGAGACAGAGACAGACACATAGAGACAGAGACACAGAGACAGAGACACAGAGACGCAGAGACAGAAACACAGAGACCGTGACACAGGGACAGAGAAAAAAGAGACAGGGACACTGAGGCAGAGACACGGAGACAGAGACACAGAAACAGATACACAGCGATAGAGGCACAGAGACAGAGAAACAGAGACCGAGAGAGAGACAGAGTCACAGAGACAGATACACAGAGACAGAGACACAGAGACAGAGACAGAGGGACAGGGACTCAGAGAGAGAGACTCAGAGACAGAGACACAGAGACAGAGATTCAGACACAGTGACACAGAGACAGAGTCAGAGGGACAGTGACACAGAGAAGGAGACACAGAGGCAGAGACACAGAGACCGACACACAGACACGGAGACGCAGGTACAGAGACACACGGACAGAGGCATAGACACAGAGACAGGGACACAGAGACAGAGACACAGAGAGAGAGAGACAGAGACGGAGAGACAGAGACACAGAGACAGAGACACGGAGGCAGAGACACAGAGACAGAGAGACAGAGACAGAGGCATAGACGCAGAGGCAGAGGCACAGAGACAGAGACAGATAGACCGAGACACAGAGACGGAGACAGAGACACAGAGACAGATACACAGAGATAGAGGCACAGAGACAGAGACACAGGGACGGAGACACGGAGACAGGGACACAGAGACAGAGACACAGAGAGAGAAACACAGAGACGGAGACACAGAGGCAGAGACACAGAGACAGAGAGACAGAGACACCTATTCACGGAGACGGTGACACAGGGACAGAGACGCAGAGACAGGGACACAGAGACAGAGATTCAGAGACAGTGACACAGAGACAAAGACACAGAGTCATGGACATAGAGACAGAGACACAGAGACAGAGACACAAAAACAGAGATGCAGAGACAGAGACACAGATGCACAGAGACAGTGACACAGAGACGGAGACACAGAGACAGAGACACAGAGACAGAGACACAGAGACAGAGACACAGAGATAGAGACACGGAGACAGAGACACAGAGACGCAGAGACAGAAACACAGAGACCGTGACACAGGGAGAGAGAAACAGAGACATAGACACAGAGACAGAGACAGAGACACAGTGACACAGAGACAGAGACACAGAGACAGAGACACGGGGGCAGAGACGCACAGACAGAGACACAGAGACCGAGACACAGAGACAGAGACACAGAGACAGAGACACGGAGGCAGAGACGCACAGACAGAGACACAGAGACCGAGACACAGAGACGGAGACACAGAGAAGGAGACACAGAAACAGAGACACTGAGACGGAGACAGGGGCACAGGGGCAGAGACACACAGACAGAGGCACAGAGACTGAGACACAGAGACGGAGACACAGAGACAGAGACACAGAGACAGACGCACAGACAGAGACACAGAGACAGAGACACAGAGACAGAGACCCAGGGACAGAGACACAGAGACAGAAACACAGAGACAGAGACACAGAGACAGAGACACAGAGACAGAGACATAATGACAGAAACACAGAGACAGAGACACAGAGACAGAGACGCAGAGACGGAGACACAGTGACAGATACACAGAGACAGAGACACAGAGACAGAGATTCAGAGAGAGTGACACAAGAGACAGAGTCAGAGCGACAGAGATACAGAGACGGAGAAACAGGGCCAGAGACACAGAGACAGAAACACAGAGACAGATTCACAGAGAGAGAGACATAATGACAGAAACACAGAGACAGAGACACAGAGACGGAGACGCAGATACGGAGACACAGCGACAGAGACACAGAGACAGAGACTCAGAGAGGGAGACAGAGGCACAGAGACCGAGACACCGAGAGAGTGACACAGAGACAGAGGCACAGAGACAGAGACACAGAGACAGAAACACAGAGACCGAGACCCAGGGACAGAGACACAGAGACAGAGACACAGAGAAAGGGAAACTGAGACAGGGACAGAAATAGAGAGACAGAGACAGAGAGACAGAGACACAGAGACAGAGACACAGAGACAGAGACACAGAGACAGCGACACCGAGACAGAGACACCGAGACAGAGACACCGAGACAGAGGCACAGAGACAAAGACACAGAGACAGAGACACAGAGACAGAAACACAGAGACAGAGACACAGAGACAGAGACACAGAGACAGAGAGACAGAGACAGAGAGACGGAGACACAGACACAGAGAAAGAGACGCAGAGACGGAGACACAGAGACCGTGACACAGGGAGAGAGACACAGAGACAGAGACACAGAGACAGAGATTCAGAGACAGTGACACAGAGACAGAGTCAGAGAGACAGAGATACAGAGACGGAGACACAATGCCAGAGACACAGAGACAGAAACAGAGAGACAGATTCACAGAGACAGAGACACAGAGACAGAGACATAATGACAGAAACACAGAGACGGAGACACAGGGACAGGGACACAGTGACAGAGACACAGAGAAAGAGAAACAGAGACGGAGACAGAGACACAGACACAGAGACAGATACACCGAGACAGAGACAGAGACACAGACGTGGAGACTCTGGGACAGAGACACAGAGACAGAGATTCAGAGGCAGAGACACAGAGACAGAGACACAGAGACCGAGACACAGAGACAGAGACACAGAGACAGAAACCCAGAGACAGAGACACATAGACAGAGACACAGAGACAGAGACACAGAGACAGAGACACAGAGACAGAGACACAGAGACAGAGACACAGAGACACAGAGACAGAGACAGAGACATAGAGACGGAGACTCTGGGACAGAGACACAGAGACAGAGATTCAGAGGCAGAGACACAGAGGCAGAGACAGAGACAGAGACAGAGACAGAGACAGAGACAGAGACAGAGACAGAGACAGAGACACAGAGACAGAGACACAGAGCCAGATAACGGAGACAGAGACACAGAGAGAGAGACACAGAAACGGAGACACAGGGACACAGACACAGAGACAGAGATACAGAGAAAAAGACACAGAGACACAGAGACAGAGACACAGAGACGGAGACACAGACACAGAGAGAGAGACGAAGGGACGGAGACACAGAGACAGAGACACAGAGGCAGAGACACACAGACAGAGACACAGAGACCGAGACACAGAGACGGAGACACAGAGACAGAGACACGGAGGCAGAGACGCACAGACAGAGACACAGAGACCGAGACACAGAGACGGAGACACAGAGACAGAGACACAGAGACAGAGACACAGAGACAGAGACACAGAGACAGAGACACAGAGACAGAGACACAGAGGCAGAGACACAGAGACAGAGACACAGAGACAGAGACACAGAGACAGAGACACAGAGGCAGAGATATAGAGATACAGAGACATAGAGACAGAGACACAGAGACAGAGACACAGAGACTGCGACACGGAGACAGAGACACAGAGACAGAGACACAGAGACAGAGACACAGAGACAGAGACATAGAGACCGACACACAGAGACGGAGATACAGGTACAGAGACACACGGACAGAGGCATAGACACAGAGCCAGAGACACAGAGACAGAAACACAGAGACAGAGACAGAGAGACAGAGACATAGGGACGGAGACAGGGACACGGTGACACAGACACAGAGACATAGGGACCGACACACAGAGGCGGAGACACAGGGGCAGAGACACAGAGACAGAGACACAGAGACAGAGACACAGAGACAGAGACACAGAGACAGAGACACAGAGACAGAGACACAGAGACAGAGACACAGAGGCAGAGACACAGAGACAGAGTCACAGAGACAGATACACAGAAACAGAGACACAGAGACAGAGACAGAGGGACAGGGACACAGAGAGAGAGGGACTCAGAGACAGAGACACAGAGACAGATACATAAAGAGAAAAACACAGAGACAGAGACACTGAGGCATAGACACAGAGACACAGACACAGAGACGGAGACACAGGGACAGAAAGACAGAGACAAGGACACCGAGGCAGAGTCACAGGGACAGAGATACAGAGGCAGAGACACAGAGACAGAGACGCAGAGACCGAGACACAGAGACGGAGACAAAGAGACCGTGACACAGAGAGAGACTCAAAGACAGGGACACAGAGACGGAGACAGAGACAGATACACAGAACCAGAGACACAGAGACAGAGACATAGAGACCGATACAGAGACAGGGACACAGAGACAGAGACGCAGAGACAGAGACGCAGAGATAGAGACGCAGAGACAGAGACACAGAGACAGAGACACATTGAGTGAGACACAGAGACGGAGACACAGGGACAGGGACACAGAGACAGAGACACAGAGAAAGAGAAACAGAGACAGAGACAGAGACACAGAGACAGAGACACAGAGGCAGAGACACACAGACAGAGACACAGAGACCGAGACACAGAGACGGAGACACAGAGACAGAGACACAGAAACAGAGACACTGAGACGGAGACAGAGGCACAGGGGCAGAGACACACAGACAGAGACACAGAGACTGAGACACAGAGACGGAGACACAGAGACAGTGACATAGAAACAGAGACACAGAGACAGGGACACAGTGAGAGAGACAGAGGCACAAAGACGGAGACACAGAGACAGAAACACAGAGACAGTTTCACAGAGACAGAGACATAGAGACAGAGACACATGGACAGAGACACAGAGACAGAGACACAGAGACAGAGACACAGAGACAGATACACAGAGACAGAGACAGAGACAAAGAGACAGAGACACAGAGACAGAGACACAGAGACAGTGACACACAGACAGAGACACAGAGACAGAGACACAGAAACAGAGACACAGAGACAGAGACAGAGGGACAAGGACACAGAGAGAGAGACTCAGAGACAGAGACACAGAGACAAAGACGCAGACAGAGACACAGAGACAGAGATTCAGACACAGTGACACAGAGACAGAGTCAGAGGGACAGAGATACAGAGACGGAGGCACAGGGCCAGAGACACAGAGACAGAAACACAGAGACAGATTCACAGAGACAGAGACACAGAGACAGAGACATAGGGACGGAGACAGGGACACGGTGACACAGACACAGAGACAGAGACACACAGACAGTGACACAGAGACGGAGACACAGGGACAGGGACACCGAGACAGAGATACAGAGACAGAGACACAGAGACGCAGAGACAAAGACACAGAGACCGTGGCACAGGGAGAGAGAAACAGAGATATAGACACAGAGACAGAGACAGAGACAGAGACACAGAGACAAAGACACAGAGACAGAGACACAGAGACAGAGACACAGGGACAGAGATTCAGACACAGTGACACAGAGACAGAGTCAGAGGGACAGAGATACAGAGACGGAGACACAGGGCCAGAGACACAGAGACAGAAACACAGAGACAGAGGCACAGAGACAGAGACACAGAGGCAGAGACACAGAGACAGCGACACAGAGACAGTGAAACAGAGAGAGAAACACAGAGAAGGAGACACAGGTATAGAGACACAGAGAGAGAGGCACTGAGAAAGAGAAACAGAGACAGAGACACAAAGAGAGAAACACAGAGAAGGAGACACAGGTATAGAGACACAGAGAAAGAGAAACAGGGACAGAGAGAGAGACGGAGTCACAGAGACGGATACACAGAAACGGAGACACAGAGACAGAGACACTGAGGCAGAGACACGGAGACAGAGACACGGAGACAGAGACACAGAGGCAGATACACAGAGACAGAGACAAGGTGAGAGAGACAGAGACACAGAGACGGAGGCACAGGGCCAGAGACACAGAGACTGAAACACAGAGACTGATTCACCGAGACAGATACACAGAGACAGATACATAAAGAGAGAAACACAGAGACGGGGACACAGAAACATAGACACAGAGACAGAGACACAGAGAAAGAGACAAAGAGACAGAGACGCAGAGACACAGAGACAGTGACACAGAGACAGAGACACCGAGACAGAGACACGGAGACAGAGACGCAGAGACAGAGACACAGAGGCAGATACACAGAGAAAGAGAAACAGAGACAGAGACAGACACATAGAGACAGAGACACAGAGACAGAGACACAGAGACAGAGACACAGAGACAGAGACACAGAGACAGAGACACAGAGACAGAGACACAGAGACAGATACACAGAGACAGAGACACAGAGACAGAGACACAGAGACCGAGACACAGAGACAGAGACACAGAGACAGATAACGTCGGCAGAGACGCAGAGAGAGAGAGGCACAGAGACGGAGACACAGGGACAGAGACACAGAGACAGGGACACAGAGAAAGAGAAACAGAGACAGAGACAGAGACAGAGACACAGAGACAGAGACTCAGAGACAGAGACATACACACAGGGACAGACACAGAGACACACACACACAGAGACAGAGACAGAGACACAGAGTCAGGGACACAGAGACAGAGACACAGAGACAGAGACACAGAGACAGAGACACAGAGACAGAGACACAGAGACAGAGACACAGAGACAGAGACACAGTGACATAAACACAAAGACAGAGACACAGAGACAGAGATTCAGAGACAGAGACTCAGAGACAGAGACACAGAGACAGTGACGGAGACACAGAGACAGAGACACAGAGACAGATACACAGAGAGAGAGGCACGGAGACAGAGACACACGGACAGAGGCATAGACAGAGAGACAGGGATACAGAGACAGAGACACAGAGAGAGAGAGACAGAGACAGAGAGACAGAGACACAGAGACAGAGACACGGAGGCAGAGACACAGAGACAGAGTGACAGAGACAGAGGCATAGACACAGAGGCAGAGTCACAGAGACAGAGACACATAGACCGAGACACAGCGACCAATTCACGGAGACGGAGACTCAGGGACAGAGACGCAGAGACAGGGACACGGAGACAGAGATTCAGAGACAGTGACACAGAGACAGAGACACAGAGGCAGAGACACAGTGACAGAGACTCAGAGACAGATACACAGAGACAGAGACACCGATACAGAGACACAGAGGCCGAGACACAGAGACAGAGACACAGAGACCGAGACACAGAGACAGAGACACAGAGACAGATACACAGAGACAGAGACAGAGACAAAGAGACAGAGACACAGAGACAGAGACACAGAGACAGTGACACAGAGACAGAGACACAGAGACAGAGACACAGAAACAGAGACACAGAGACAGAGACAGAGGGACAAGGACACAGTGAGAGAGACTCAGAGACAGAGACGCAGAGACAAAGACGCAGACAGAGACACAGAGACAGAGATTCAGACACAGTGACACAGAGACAGAGTCAGAGGGACAGAGATACAGAGACGGAGGCACAGGGCCAGAGACACAGAGACAGAAACACAGAGACAGATTCACAGAGACAGAGAAACAGAGACAGAGACAGACACATAGAGACAGAGACACAGAGACAGAGACACAGAGACGCAGAGACAGAAACACAGAGACCGTGACACAGGGACAGAGAAAAAAGAGACAGAGACACTGAGGCAGAGACACGGAGACAGAGACACAGAAACAGATACACAGCGATAGATGCACAGAGACAGAGAAACGGAGACCGAGAGAGAGACAGAGTCACAGAGACAGATACACAGAGACAGAGACACAGAGACAGAGACAGAGGGACAGGGACTCAGAGACAGAGACACAGAGACACAGAGACAGAGACACAGAGACGGAGACACAGAGACAGAGACACAGAGACAGAGACACAGAGACAGAGACACAGAGACAGAGACACGGAGACAGAGACACGGAGACACAGTGACACAGAGACAGAGACACAGACACAGAGACACAGAGACAGAGACACAGAGACAGAGACACAGAGACAGAGACACAGAGACAGAGACACAGAGACAGAGACACAGAGACAGAGACACAGAGACAAATAACGTCGGCAGAGACGCAGAGAGAGAGAGAGGCACAGAGACGGAGACACAGGGACAGAGACACAGAGACAGGGACACAGAGAAAGAGAAACAGAGACAGAGACAGAGACAGAGACACAGAGACAGAGACTCAGAGACAGAGACATACACACAGGGACAGACACAGAGACACACACACACAGAGACAGAGACAGAGACACAGAGACAGAGACACAGAGACAGAGACACAGAGACAGAGACACAGGGACAGATTCTCAGAGACAGAGACACAGAGACAGAGGCACAAGGACAGAGACACAGAGATAGAGACACAGAGACCAATTCACGGAGACGGAGACACAGGGACAGAGACGCAGAGTCAGGGACACAGAGACAGAGACACAGAGACAGAGACACAGAGACAGAGACACAGAGACAGAGACACAGAGACAGAGACACAGAGACAGAGACACAGAGACAGAGACACAGTGACATAAACACAAAGACAGAGACACAGAGACAGAGATTCAGAGACAGAGACTCAGAGACAGAGACACAGAGACAGTGACGGAGACACAGAGACAGAGACACAGAGACAGATACACAGAGAGAGAGGCACGGAGACAGAGACACACGGACAGAGGCATAGACAGAGAGACAGGGATACAGAGACAGAGACACAGAGAGAGAGAAACAGAGACAGAGAGACAGAGACACAGAGACAGAGACACGGAGGCAGAGACACGGAGACAGAGTGACAGAGACAGAGGCATAGACACAGAGGCAGAGTCACAGAGACAGAGACACATAGACCGAGACACAGCGACCAATTCACGGAGACGGAGACTCAGGGACAGAGACGCAGAGACAGGGACACGGAGACAGAGATTCAGAGACAGTGACACAGAGACAGAGACACAGAGGCAGAGACACAGTGACAGAGACTCAGAGACAGATACACAGAGACAGAGACACCGATACAGAGACACAGAGGCCGAGACACAGAGACCGACACACAGAGACGGAGACACAGGTACAGAGACACACGGACAGAGGCATAGACACAGAGACAGGGACACAGAGACAGAGACACAGAGAGAGAGAGACAGAGACAGAGAGACAGAGACACAGAGACAGAGACACAGAGGCAGAGACACAGAGACAGAGAGACAGAGACACCTATTCACGGAGACGGTGACACAGGGACAGAGACGCAGAGACAGGGACACAGAGACAGAGATTCAGAAACAGTGACACAGAGACAAAGACACAGAGTCATGGACATAGAGACAGAGACACAGAGACAGAGACACAGAAACAGAGATACAGAGACAGAGACACAGAGGCACAGAGACAGATACACAGAGATAGAGGCACAGAGAGAGAGACTCAGAGACAGAGACACAGAGACAGGGACACAGAGACAGAGACACAGAGACAGAGACACAGAGACAGATACACAGAGACAGAGACACAGAGACAGAGACAAAGTGAGAGAGACAGAGACACAGAGACGGAGACGCAGGGACAGAGCCACAGAGACAGAAACACAGAGACAGATTCTCAGGGACAGAGACACAGAGACAGAGGCACAGAGACAGAGACACTGAGATAGAGACACAGAGTCATGGACATAGAGACAGAGACACAGAGACAGAGACACAGAGACAGAGACACAGAGACAGAGACACAGAGACAGAGACAGAGATACAGAGACAGAGACACAGAGACAGAGACACAGAGACAGAGACACAGAGACAGAGACACAGAGACAGAGACACAGAGACAGAGACACAGAGACACAGAGACAGAGACACAGAGACAGAGACACAGAGACAGAGACACAGAGACAGAGACACAGAGACAGAGACACGGAGACAGAGACACGGAGACAGAGACACAGAGACGCAGAGACAGAAACACAGAGACCGTGACACAGGGAGAGAGAAACAGAGACATAGACACAGAGACAGAGACAGAGACACAGTGACACAGAGACAGAGACACAGAGACAGAGACACAGAGACAGAGACACAGAGACAGAGACACGGACGCAGAGACACGGAGACAGGGACACAGAGAGAGAGGGAGACAGAGACACAGAGACGGACACACATGGACCGAGACACAGAGACAGATAACGTCGGCAGAGACGCAGAGAGAGAGAGGCACAGAGACGGAGACACAGGGACAGGGACACAGAGAAAGAGAAACAGAGACAGAGACAGAAACAGAGACAGAGACACAGAGACAGAGACTCAGAGACAGAGACATACACACACGGACAGACACAGAGACACACACACACAGAGACAGAGACAGAGACACAGAGACAGAGACACAGAGACAGAGACACAGAGACAGAGACACAGAGACAGAGACACAGAGACAGAGACACAGAGACAGAGACACAGAGACAGAGACACAGAGACAGAGACGCAGAGACAGAGACACAGAGACAGAGACACAGAAACAGAGACACAGAGACAGAGACACAGAGACAGAGACGCAGAGACAGAGACACAGAGACAGAGACACAGAAACAGAGACACAGAGACAGATTCTCAGAGACATAGACACAGAGACAGAGGCACAAGGACAGAGACACAGAGATAGAGACACAGAGACATGGACATAGAGACAGAGACACAGAGACAGAGACACAGAGACAGAGACACAGAGACAGAGACACAGAGACAGAGACACAGAGACAGAGACACAGAGACAGAGACACAGTGACATAAACACAAAGACAGAGACACAGAGACAGAGATTCAGAGACAGAGACTCAGAGACAGAGACACAGAGACAGTGACGGAGACACAGAGACAGAGACACAGAGACAGATACACAGAGAGAGAGGCACGGAGACAGAGACACACGGACAGAGGCATAGACAGAGAGACAGGGATACAGAGACAGAGACACAGAGAGAGAGAGACAGAGACAGAGAGACAGAGACACAGAGACAGAGACACGGAGGCAGAGACACAGAGACAGAGTGACAGAGACAGAGGCATAGACACAGAGGCAGAGTCACAGAGACAGAGACACATAGACCGAGACACAGCGACCAATTCACGGAGACGGAGACTCAGGGACAGAGACGCAGAGACAGGGACACGGAGACAGAGATTCAGAGACAGTGACACAGAGACAGAGACACAGAGGCAGAGACACAGTGACAGAGACTCAGAGACAGATACACAGAGACAGAGACACCGATACAGAGACACAGAGGCCGAGACACAGAGACAGAGACACAGAGACCGAGACACAGAGACAGAGACACAGAGACAGATACACAGAGACAGAGACAGAGACAAAGAGACAGAGACACAGAGACAGAGACACAGAGACAGTGACACAGAGACAGAGACACAGAGACAGAGACACAGAAACAGAGACACAGAGACAGAGACAGAGGGACAAGGACACAGTGAGAGAGACTCAGAGACAGAGACGCAGAGACAAAGACGCAGACAGAGACACAGAGACAGAGATTCAGACACAGTGACACAGAGATAGAGTCAGAGGGACAGAGATACAGAGACGGAGGCACAGGGCCAGAGACACAGAGACAGAAACACAGAGACAGATTCACAGAGACAGAGAAACAGAGACAGAGACAGACACATAGAGACAGAGACACAGAGACAGAGACACAGAGACGCAGAGACAGAAACACAGAGACCGTGACACAGGGACAGAGAAAAAAGAGACAGAGACACTGAGGCAGAGACACGGAGACAGAGACACAGAAACAGATACACAGCGATAGATGCACAGAGACAGAGAAACGGAGACCGAGAGAGAGACAGAGTCACAGAGACAGATACACAGAGACAGAGACACAGAGACAGAGACAGAGGGACAGGGACTCAGAGACAGAGACACAGAGACACAGAGACAGAGACACAGAGACGGAGACACAGAGACAGAGACACAGAGACAGAGACACAGAGACAGAGACACAGAGACAGAGACACGGAGACAGAGACACGGAGACACAGTGACACAGAGACAGAGACACAGACACAGAGACACAGAGACAGAGACACAGAGACAGAGACACAGAGACAGAGACACAGAGACAGAGACACAGAGACAGAGACACAGAGACAGAGACACAGAGACAGAGACACAGAGACAAATAACGTCGGCAGAGACGCAGAGAGAGAGAGAGGCACAGAGACGGAGACACAGGGACAGAGACACAGAGACAGGGACACAGAGAAAGAGAAACAGAGACAGAGACAGAGACAGAGACACAGAGACAGAGACTCAGAGACAGAGACATACACACAGGGACAGACACAGAGACACACACACACAGAGACAGAGACAGAGACACAGAGACAGAGACACAGAGACAGAGACACAGAGACAGAGACACAGGGACAGATTCTCAGAGACAGAGACACAGAGACAGAGGCACAAGGACAGAGACACAGAGATAGAGACACAGAGACCAATTCACGGAGACGGAGACACAGGGACAGAGACGCAGAGTCAGGGACACAGAGACAGAGACACAGAGACAGAGACACAGAGACAGAGACACAGAGACAGAGACACAGAGACAGAGACACAGAGACAGAGACACAGAGACAGAGACACAGTGACATAAACACAAAGACAGAGACACAGAGACAGAGATTCAGAGACAGAGACTCAGAGACAGAGACACAGAGACAGTGACGGAGACACAGAGACAGAGACACAGAGACAGATACACAGAGAGAGAGGCACGGAGACAGAGACACACGGACAGAGGCATAGACAGAGAGACAGGGATACAGAGACAGAGACACAGAGAGAGAGAAACAGAGACAGAGAGACAGAGACACAGAGACAGAGACACGGAGGCAGAGACACGGAGACAGAGTGACAGAGACAGAGGCATAGACACAGAGGCAGAGTCACAGAGACAGAGACACATAGACCGAGACACAGCGACCAATTCACGGAGACGGAGACTCAGGGACAGAGACGCAGAGACAGGGACACGGAGACAGAGATTCAGAGACAGTGACACAGAGACAGAGACACAGAGGCAGAGACACAGTGACAGAGACTCAGAGACAGATACACAGAGACAGAGACACCGATACAGAGACACAGAGGCCGAGACACAGAGACCGACACACAGAGACGGAGACACAGGTACAGAGACACACGGACAGAGGCATAGACACAGAGACAGGGACACAGAGACAGAGACACAGAGAGAGAGAGACAGAGACAGAGAGACAGAGACACAGAGACAGAGACACAGAGGCAGAGACACAGAGACAGAGAGACAGAGACACCTATTCACGGAGACGGTGACACAGGGACAGAGACGCAGAGACAGGGACACAGAGACAGAGATTCAGAAACAGTGACACAGAGACAAAGACACAGAGTCATGGACATAGAGACAGAGACACAGAGACAGAGACACAGAAACAGAGATACAGAGACAGAGACACAGAGGCACAGAGACAGATACACAGAGATAGAGGCACAGAGAGAGAGACTCAGAGACAGAGACACAGAGACAGGGACACAGAGACAGAGACACAGAGACAGAGACACAGAGACAGATACACAGAGACAGAGACACAGAGACAGAGACAAAGTGAGAGAGACAGAGACACAGAGACGGAGACGCAGGGACAGAGCCACAGAGACAGAAACACAGAGACAGATTCTCAGGGACAGAGACACAGAGACAGAGGCACAGAGACAGAGACACTGAGATAGAGACACAGAGTCATGGACATAGAGACAGAGACACAGAGACAGAGACACAGAGACAGAGACACAGAGACAGAGACACAGAGACAGAGACAGAGATACAGAGACAGAGACACAGAGACAGAGACACAGAGACAGAGACACAGAGACAGAGACACAGAGACAGAGACACAGAGACAGAGACACAGAGACACAGAGACAGAGACACAGAGACAGAGACACAGAGACAGAGACACAGAGACAGAGACACAGAGACAGAGACACGGAGACAGAGACACGGAGACAGAGACACAGAGACGCAGAGACAGAAACACAGAGACCGTGACACAGGGAGAGAGAAACAGAGACATAGACACAGAGACAGAGACAGAGACACAGTGACACAGAGACAGAGACACAGAGACAGAGACACAGAGACAGAGACACAGAGACAGAGACACGGACGCAGAGACACGGAGACAGGGACACAGAGAGAGAGGGAGACAGAGACACAGAGACGGACACACATGGACCGAGACACAGAGACAGATAACGTCGGCAGAGACGCAGAGAGAGAGAGGCACAGAGACGGAGACACAGGGACAGGGACACAGAGAAAGAGAAACAGAGACAGAGACAGAAACAGAGACAGAGACACAGAGACAGAGACTCAGAGACAGAGACATACACACACGGACAGACACAGAGACACACACACACAGAGACAGAGACAGAGACACAGAGACAGAGACACAGAGACAGAGACACAGAGACAGAGACACAGAGACAGAGACACAGAGACAGAGACACAGAGACAGAGACACAGAGACAGAGACGCAGAGACAGAGACACAGAGACAGAGACACAGAAACAGAGACACAGAGACAGAGACACAGAGACAGAGACGCAGAGACAGAGACACAGAGACAGAGACACAGAAACAGAGACACAGAGACAGATTCTCAGAGACATAGACACAGAGACAGAGGCACAAGGACAGAGACACAGAGATAGAGACACAGAGACATGGACATAGAGACAGAGACACAGAGACAGAGACACAGAGACAGAAACACAGAGACAGAGACAGAGAGACAGAGACATAGGGACGGAGACAGGGACACGGTGACACAGACACAGAGACATAGGGACCGACACACAGCGGCGGAGACACAGGGGCAGAGACACAGAGACAGAGACACAGAGACAGAGACAGAGAGACAGATACACAGAGACAGAGACACAGAGACAGAGACACAGAGGCAGAGACACAGAGACAGAGTCACAGAGACAGATACACAGAAACAGAGACACAGAGACAGAGACAGAGGGACAGGGACACAGAGAGAGAGACACTCAGAGACAGAGACACAGAGACAGAGATTCAGACACAGTGACACAGAGACAGAGACACCGAGACAGAGACACAGAGGCAGAGACAGAGACACAGAGACAGAGACGCAGAGAGAGTGACACAGAGAAGGAGCCGCTGGGACAGAGACACCGAGACAGAGACACAGAGACAGGGACACAGAGACAGAGACACAGAGACAGAGACACAGAGACAAAGACACAGAGACAGAGACACAGAGACAGAGACACAGAGACAGAGACACAGAGACAGAGACACAGAGACAGAAACACAGAGACAGAGACACAGAGACAGAGACACAGAGACAGAGACACAGAGACAGGGACACAGAGACAGAGACACAGGGACAGAGACACAGCGACCAAGACACAGAGACAGAGACACAGAGACAGAGATTCAGAGACAGTGACACAGCGACAGAGTCAGAGAGACAGAGATACAGAAACGGAGACACAGGGCCAGATACACAGAGACTGAAACACAGAGACAGATTCACAGAGACAGAGACACAGAGACAGATACATAAAGAGAAAAACACAGAGACAGAGACACTGAGGCATAGACACAGAGACACAGACACAGAGACGGACACACAGGGACAGAAACACAGAGACAAGGACACCGAGGCAGAGTCACAGAGACAGAGATACAGAGGCAGAGACACAGAGACAGAGACACAGAGACGGAGACAAAGAGACCGTGACACAGGGAGAGAGACACAGAGACAGAGGCGCAGAGACGGAGACACAGAGACAGAGACACAGAGACAGAGACACAGAGACAGAGACACAGAGACAGAGACTCAGAGACAGAGACAGATGCACAGAGACGGAGACACAGAAACACAGGCACAGATACAGAGACACAGGGACGGAGACACAGAGACAGAGACACAGACACAGAGACACAGAGTCAGAGACACAGAGACAGAGACACAGAGACAGAGACACAGAGACAGAGACACAGAGACAGAGACACAGAGACAGAGACACAGAAACAGAGACAGTGAGACGGAGACAGAGGCACAGGGACAGAGACACACAGACAGAGACACAGAGACTGAGACACTGAGACGGAGACACAGAGACAGTGAGATAGAGACAGAGACACAGAGACCGGGACACAGTGAGAGAGACAGAGACACAGAGACGGAGACACAGAGACAGCGACACAGAGACAGAGACAGAGGCACAGAGACGCAGAGACAGGGACACAGAGGCAGAGGCACAGAGACAGGGACAGAGACGCAGAGACGGGGACAGGGGGACAGAGAAACAGAGCCAGGGACACAGAGACAGAGACTCAGAGACAGAGACAGAGACAGAGGCACAGAGACGGTGACAGAGGGACAGAGGCGCAGAGACAGGGACATAGAGACAGAGACTCAGAGACCGAGACACAGAGACACAGAGACAGAGACACAGAGACATAGACACAGAGACAGAGACACAGAGACAGAGACACAGAGACAGAGACACAGAGACAGAGACACAGAGACAGAGACACAGAGACAGAGACGCACAGACAGAGACACAGAGACCGAGACACAGAGACGGAGACACAGAGACAGAAACACAGAGACAGAGACACAGAGACTGAGACACAGAGAGAGAGACTCAGAGACTGTGACACAGAGACAGAGACAGAGACAGATACACAGTGCCAGAGACACAGAGACAGAGACGTAGAGACCGACACAGAGACAGGGACACAGAGACAGAGACGCAGAGACAGAGACGCAGAGACAGAGACGCAGAGACAGATTCACAGAGACAGAGACACAGAGACAGAGACATAATGACAGAAACGCAGAGACAGAGACACAGAGACAGAGACGCAGAGACGGAGACACAGTGACAGATACACAGATACAAAGACACAGAGACAGAGACACAGAGAGAGAGAGACAGATACACAGAGACGGAGACACAGGGACAGAGACACAGAGACAGGGTCACACAGACAAAGACTCAGAGACAGAGACAGAGAAACAGGAACAGGAACAGGAACACAGAGACAGAGACACAGAGACAGAGATTCAGAGACAGTGACACAGCCACAGAGTCAGAGAGACAGAGATACAGAGACGGAGACACAGGGCCAGAGACACAGAGACAGAAACACAGAGACAGAGTCACAGAGACAGATACATAAAGAGAGAAACACAGAGACAGAGACACAGAGAAATAGACACCGAGGCAGAGTCACAGAGACAGAGACACAGAGACAGAGACACAGAGACAGAGACACAGAGACAGAGACACAGAGACAGAGACACAGAGACAGAGACACAGAGACAGAGACACACAGACAGAGACACAGAGACCGAGACACAGAGACGGAGACACAGAGACAGAGACACAGAAACAGAGACACTGAGACGGAGACAGAGGCAAAGGGGCAGAGACACACAGACAGAGGCACAGAGACTGAGACACAGAGACGGAAACACAGAGACAGTGACATAGAAACAGAGACACAGAGACAGGGACACAGTGAGAGAGACAGAGACACAGAGACGGAGACACATAGACAGAGACGCAGAGACGGAGACACAGAGACAGAGACACAGAGACAGAGACACAGAGACAGAGACACAGAGACAGAGACACAGAGACAGAGACACAGAGACAGAGACACAGAGACAGAGACACAGAGACAGAGACACAGAGACAGAGACACAGAGACAGAGACACAGAGACAGAGACACAGAGACAGAGACACAGAGACAGAGACACAGAGACAGAGACACAGAGACAGAGACACAGAGACAGAGACACAGAGACAGAGACACAGAGACAGAGACACAGAGACAGAGACACAGAGACAGAGACACAGAGACAGAGACACAGAGACAGAGACACAGAGACAGAGACACAGAGACAGAGACACAGAGACAGAGACACAGAGACAGAGACACAGAGACAGAGACACAGAGACAGAGACACAGAGACAGAGGCACAGAGACAGAGACACAGAGACAGAGACACAGAGACAGAGACACAGAGACAGAGACACAGAGACAGAGACACAGAGACAGAGACACAGAGACAGAGACACAGAGACAGAGACACAGAGACAGAGACACAGAGACAGAGACACAGAGACAGAGACACAGAGACAGAGACACAGAGACAGAGACACAGAGACAGAGACACAGAGACAGAGACACAGAGACAGAGACACAGAGACAGAGACACAGAGACAGAGACACAGAGACAGAGACACAGAGACGGAGACACAGAGACGGAGACACAGAGACGGAGACACAGAGACAGAGACACAGAGACAGAGACACAGAGACAGAGACACAGAGACAGAGACACAGAGACAGAGACACAGGGACAGAGACACAGGGACAGAGACACAGAGACAGAGACACGGAGACAGAGACACAGAGACAGAGACACAGAGACAGAGACACAGAGACAGAGACACAGAGACAGAGACACAGAGACAGAGACACAGAGACAGAGACACAGAGACAGAGACACAGAGACAGAGACACAGAGACAGAGACACAGAGACAGAGACACAGAGACAGAGACACAGAGACAGAGACACAGAGACAGAGACACAGAGACAGAGACACAGAGACAGAGACACAGAGACAGAGACACAGAGACAGAGACACAGAGACAGAGACACAGAGACAGAGACACAGAGACAGAGACACAGAGACGGAGACACAGAGACAGAGACACAGAGACAGAGACACAGAGACAGAGACACAGAGACAGAGACACAGAGACAGAGACACAGAGACAGAGACACAGGGACAGAGACACAGAGACAGAGACACGGAGACAGAGACACAGAGACAGAGACACAGAGACAGAGACACAGAGACAGAGACACAGAGACAGAGACACAGAGACAGAGACACAGAGACAGAGACACAGAGACAGAGACACAGAGACAGAGACACAGAGACAGAGACACAGAGACAGAGACACAGAGACAGAGACACAGAGACAGAGACACAGAGACAGAGACACAGAGACAGAGACACAGAGACAGAGACACAGAGACAGAGACACAGAGACGGAGACACAGAGACAGCGACACAGAGACAGAGACAGAGACACAGAGACGCAGACACAGGGACACAGAGGCAGAGGTACAGAGACAGAGACAGAGACGCAGAGACGGGGACAGAGGGACAGAGAAACAGAGCCAGGGACACAGAGACAGAGACTCAGAGACAGAGACAGATACAGAGGCACAGAGACGGAGACAGAGGGACAGAGGCGCAGAGACAGGGACATAGAGACAGAGACTCAGAGACCGAGACACAGAGACAGAGACACAGAGACATAGACACAGAGACAGAGACACAGAGACAGAGACACAGAGACAGAGACACAGAGACAGAGACACAGAGACAGAGACGCACAGACAGAGACACAGAGACCGAGACACAGAGACGGAAACACAGAGACAGAAACACAGAGACAGAGACACAGAGACTGAGACACAGAGAGAGAGACTCAGAGACTGTGACACAGAGACAGAGACAGAGACAGAGACACAGTGCCAGAGACACAGAGACAGAGACATAGAGACCGACACAGAGACAGGGACACAGAGACAGAGACGCAGAGACAGAGACGCAGAGACAGAGACGCAGAGACAGATTCACAGAGAGAGAGACACAGAGACAGAGACATAATGACAGAAACGCAGAGACAGAGACACAGAGACAGAGACGCAGAGACGGAGACACAGTGACAGATACACAGATACAAAGACACAGAGACAGAGACACAGAGAGAGAGAGACAGATACACAGAGACGGAGACACAGGGACAGAGACACAGAGACAGGGTCACACAGACAAAGACTCAGAGACAGAGACAGAGAAACAGGAACAGGAACAGGAACACAGAGACAGAGACACAGAGAAAGAGACACAGAGACAGAGATTCAGAGACAGTGACACAGCCACAGAGTCAGAGAGACAGAGATACAGAGACGGAGACACAGGGCCAGAGACACAGAGACAGAAACACAGAGACAGATTCACAGAGACAGAGTCACAGAGACAGATACATAAAGAGAGAAACACAGAGACAGAGACACAGAGAAATAGACACCGAGGCAGAGTCACAGAGACAGAGACACAGAGACAGAGACACAGAGACAGAGACACAGAGACAGAGACACAGAGACAGAGACACAGAGACAGAGACACAGAGACAGAGACACAGAGACAGAGACACAGAGGCAGAGACACAGAGGCAGAGACACAGAGACAGAGACACAGAGACAGAGACACAGAGACAGAGACACAGAGACAGAGACACAGAGGCAGAGACACAGAGGCAGAGACACAGAGACAGAGACACAGAGACAGAGACACAGAGACAGAGATACAGAGACAGAGACACAGAGACAGAGACACAGAGACAGAGACACAGAGACACAGACACAGAGACAGAGACACAGAGACAGAGACACAGAGACAGAGACACAGAGACAGAGACACAGAGACAGAGACACAGAGACAGAGACACAGAGACAGAGACACAGAGACAGAGACACAGAGACAGAGACGCAGAGACGGGGCCACAGAGACAGAGACACAGAGGCAGAGACACTGAGACAGAGACACAGAGGCAGGGACGCTGAGAGAGTGACACAGAGAAGGAGCCACAGGGACCGAGACACAGAGACCGAGACACGGAGACAGAGACACAGAGAGGGAGAGACAGAGACAGAGACATAGGAACAGAGGCACAGAGACGGAGACAGAGGGACAGAGGCGCAGAGACAGGGACATAGAGACAGAGACTCAGAGACCGAGACACAGAGACAGAGACACAGAGACATAGACACAGAGACAGAGACACAGAGACAGAGACACAGAGACAGAGACACAGAGACTGGGACACAGAGACAGAGACAGAGACAGATACACAGTGCCAGAGACACAGAGACAGAGACATAGAGACCGACACAGAGACAGGGACACAGAGACAGAGACGCAGAGACAGAGACGCAGAGACAGAGACGCTGAAACAGATTCACAGAGACAGAGACACAGAGACAGAGACATAATGACAGAAACGCAGAGACAGAGACACAGAGACAGAGACGCAGAGACGGAGACACAGTGACAGATACACAGATACAAAGACACAGAGACAGAGACACAGAGACAGAGACACAGAGACAGAGACACAGAGACAGAGACACAGAGACAGAGACACAGAGACAGAGACACAGAGACAGAGACACAGAGACAGAGACACAGAGACAGAGACACAGAGACAGAGACACAGAGACAGGGATACAGAGACAGAGACACAGAGACCGAGACACAGAGACGGAGACACAGAGACAGAGACACGGAGACAGAGACACAGAAACAGAGACAGTGAGACAGAGACACAGAGACAGAGACACAGAGACAGAGACACAGAGACAGAGACGCAGAGACGGGGCCACAGAGACAGAGACACAGAGGCAGAGACACTGAGACAGAGGCACAGAGACAGAGACAGAGACACAGAGGCAGGGACGCTGAGAGAGTGACACAGAGAAGGAGCCACAGAGACAGAGACACAGAGACAGAGACACAGAGACAGAGACACAGAGACAGAGACACAGAGACAGAGACACAGAGACAGAGACACAGAGACAGAGACACAGAGACAGAGACGCAGAGACGGGGCCACAGAGACAGAGACACAGAGACAGAGACACAGAGACAGAGACACAGAGACAGAGACACAGAGACAGAGACACAGAGACAGAGACACAGAGACAGAGACACAGAGACAGAGACACAGAGACAGAGACACAGAGACAGAGACACAGAGACAGAGACACAGAGACAGAGACACAGAGACAGAGACACAGAGACGGAGACACAGAGACAGAGACACAGAGACAGAGACACAGAGACAGAGACACAGAGACAGAGACACAGAGACAGAGACACAGAGACAGAGACACAGGGACAGAGACACAGAGACAGAGACACGGAGACAGAGACACAGAGACAGAGACACAGAGACAGAGACACAGAGACAGAGACACAGAGACAGAGACACAGAGACAGAGACACAGAGACAGAGACACAGAGACAGAGACACAGAGACAGAGACACAGAGACAGAGACACAGAGACAGAGACACAGAGACAGAGACACAGAGACAGAGACACAGAGACAGAGACACAGAGACAGAGACACAGAGACAGAGACACAGAGACAGAGACACAGAGACGGAGACACAGAGACAGCGACACAGAGACAGAGACAGAGACACAGAGACGCAGACACAGGGACACAGAGGCAGAGGTACAGAGACAGAGACAGAGACGCAGAGACGGGGACAGAGGGACAGAGAAACAGAGCCAGGGACACAGAGACAGAGACTCAGAGACAGAGACAGATACAGAGGCACAGAGACGGAGACAGAGGGACAGAGGCGCAGAGACAGGGACATAGAGACAGAGACTCAGAGACCGAGACACAGAGACAGAGACACAGAGACATAGACACAGAGACAGAGACACAGAGACAGAGACACAGAGACAGAGACACAGAGACAGAGACACAGAGACAGAGACGCACAGACAGAGACACAGAGACCGAGACACAGAGACGGAAACACAGAGACAGAAACACAGAGACAGAGACACAGAGACTGAGACACAGAGAGAGAGACTCAGAGACTGTGACACAGAGACAGAGACAGAGACAGAGACACAGTGCCAGAGACACAGAGACAGAGACATAGAGACCGACACAGAGACAGGGACACAGAGACAGAGACGCAGAGACAGAGACGCAGAGACAGAGACGCAGAGACAGATTCACAGAGAGAGAGACACAGAGACAGAGACATAATGACAGAAACGCAGAGACAGAGACACAGAGACAGAGACGCAGAGACGGAGACACAGTGACAGATACACAGATACAAAGACACAGAGACAGAGACACAGAGAGAGAGAGACAGATACACAGAGACGGAGACACAGGGACAGAGACACAGAGACAGGGTCACACAGACAAAGACTCAGAGACAGAGACAGAGAAACAGGAACAGGAACAGGAACACAGAGACAGAGACACAGAGAAAGAGACACAGAGACAGAGATTCAGAGACAGTGACACAGCCACAGAGTCAGAGAGACAGAGATACAGAGACGGAGACACAGGGCCAGAGACACAGAGACAGAAACACAGAGACAGATTCACAGAGACAGAGTCACAGAGACAGATACATAAAGAGAGAAACACAGAGACAGAGACACAGAGAAATAGACACCGAGGCAGAGTCACAGAGACAGAGACACAGAGACAGAGACACAGAGACAGAGACACAGAGACAGAGACACAGAGACAGAGACACAGAGACAGAGACACAGAGACAGAGACACAGAGACAGAGACACAGAGGCAGAGACACAGAGGCAGAGACACAGAGACAGAGACACAGAGACAGAGACACAGAGACAGAGACACAGAGACAGAGACACAGAGGCAGAGACACAGAGGCAGAGACACAGAGACAGAGACACAGAGACAGAGACACAGAGACAGAGATACAGAGACAGAGACACAGAGACAGAGACACAGAGACAGAGACACAGAGACACAGACACAGAGACAGAGACACAGAGACAGAGACACAGAGACAGAGACACAGAGACAGAGACACAGAGACAGAGACACAGAGACAGAGACACAGAGACAGAGACACAGAGACAGAGACACAGAGACAGAGACGCAGAGACGGGGCCACAGAGACAGAGACACAGAGGCAGAGACACTGAGACAGAGACACAGAGGCAGGGACGCTGAGAGAGTGACACAGAGAAGGAGCCACAGGGACCGAGACACAGAGACCGAGACACGGAGACAGAGACACAGAGAGGGAGAGACAGAGACAGAGACATAGGAACAGAGGCACAGAGACGGAGACAGAGGGACAGAGGCGCAGAGACAGGGACATAGAGACAGAGACTCAGAGACCGAGACACAGAGACAGAGACACAGAGACATAGACACAGAGACAGAGACACAGAGACAGAGACACAGAGACAGAGACACAGAGACAGAGACACAGAGACAGAGACACAGAGACAGAGACACAGAGACAGAGACACAGAGACAGAGACACAGAGACAGAGACACAGAGACAGAGACACAGAGACAGAGACACAGAGACAGAGACACAGAGACAGAGACACAGAGACAGAGACACAGAGACAGAGACACAGAGACAGAGACACAGAGACAGAGACACAGAGACAGAGACACAGAGACAGAGACACAGAGACAGAGACACAGAGACAGAGACACAGAGACAGAGACACAGAGACAGAGACACAGAGACAGAGACACAGAGACAGGGATACAGAGACAGAGACACAGAGACCGAGACACAGAGACGGAGACACAGAGACAGAGACACGGAGACAGAGACACAGAAACAGAGACAGTGAGACAGAGACACAGAGACAGAGACACAGAGACAGAGACACAGAGACAGAGACGCAGAGACGGGGCCACAGAGACAGAGACACAGAGGCAGAGACACTGAGACAGAGGCACAGAGACAGAGACAGAGACACAGAGGCAGGGACGCTGAGAGAGTGACACAGAGAAGGAGCCACAGGGACAGAGACACAGAGACCGAGACACAGAGACCGAGACACGGAGACAGAGACACAGAGAGGGAGAGACAGAGACAGAGACATAGGAACAGAGGCACAGAGACGGAGACAGAGGGACAGAGGCGCAGAGACAGGGACATAGAGACAGAGACTCAGAGACCGAGACACAGAGACAGAGACACAGAGACATAGACACAGAGACAGAGACACAGAGACAGAGACACAGAGACAGAGACACAGAGACTGGGACACAGAGACAGAGACAGAGACAGATACACAGTGCCAGAGACACAGAGACAGAGACATAGAGACCGACACAGAGACAGGGACACAGAGACAGAGACGCAGAGACAGAGACGCAGAGACAGAGACGCTGAAACAGATTCACAGAGACAGAGACATAATGACAGAAACGCAGAGACAGAGACACAGAGACAGAGACGCAGAGACGGAGACACAGTGACAGATACACAGATACAAAGACACAGAGACAGAGACACAGAGAGAGAGAGACAGATACACAGAGACGGAGAGACAGGGACAGAGACACAGAGACAGGGTCACACAGACAAAGACTCAGAGACAGAGACAGAGAAACAGGAACAGGAACAGGAACACAGAGACAGAGACACAGAGAAAGAGACACAGAGACAGAGATTCAGAGACAGTGACACAGCCACAGAGTCAGAGAGACAGAGATACAGAGACGGAGACACAGGGCCAGAGACACAGAGACAGAAACACAGAGACAGATTCACAGAGACAGAGTCACAGAGACAGATACATAAAGAGAGAAACACAGAGACAGAGACACAGAGAAATAGACACCGAGGCATAGTCACAGAGACAGAGACACAGAGCCAGAGACACAGAGACAGAGACACGGAGACAGAGACACAGAGGCAGAGACACAGAGACAGAGACACAGAGACAGAGACACAGAGACAGAGACACAGAGACAGAGACACAGAGACACAGACACAGGGACTGGGACACAGCGAGAGAGAATCAGAGACAGGGACACAGAGACAGAGACAGAGACACAGAGACGCAGAGACGGGGACACAGAGACAGAGATATAGAGACAGAGACACTGAGACAGAGGCACAGAGCCAGAGACACAGAGACAGAAAGACAGAGACAGAGACACAGAGAAGGAGCCACAGGGACAGAGACACTGAGACAGAGACACAGAGACAGGGACGGAGACACAGAGTCACAGACACAGAGACAGAGACACAGGGACGCAGACAGAGACACAGGGACGGAGACAGAGACACAGAGACAGAGAGACGGAGGCAGAGAGAGTGACACAGAGAAGGAGCCACAGGGACAGTGACGCTGAGACAGAAACACAGAGACAGATTCACAGAGACAGAGTCACAGAGACAGATACATAAAGAGAGAAACACAGAGACAGAGACACAGAGAAATAGACACCGAGGCAGTGTCACAGAGACAGAGATACAGAGACAGAGACACAGAGACAGAGACACAGAGACAGAGACACAGAGACAGAGACACAGAGACAGAGACACAGAGACAGAGACACAGAGACAGAGACACAGAGACAGAGACACAGAGACAGAGACACAGAGACAGAGACACAGAGACAGAGACACAGAGACAGAGACACAGAGACAGAGACACAGAGACAGAGACACAGAGACAGAGACACAGAGACAGAGACACAGAGACAGAGACACAGAGACAGAGACACAGAGACAGAGACACAGAGACAGAGACACAGAGACAGAGACACAGAGACAGAGACACAGAGACAGAGACACAGAGACAGAGACACAGAGACAGAGACACAGAGACAGAGACACAGAGACAGAGACACAGAGACAGAGACACAGAGACAGAGACACAGAGACAGAGACACAGAGACAGAGACACAGAGACAGAGACACAGAGACAGAGACACAGAGACAGAGACACAGAGACAGAGACACAGAGAGAGAGACACAGAGACAGGGATACAGAGACAGAGACACAGAGACCGAGACACAGAGACGGAGACACAGAGACAGAGACACGGAGACAGAGACACAGAAACAGAGACAGTGAGACGGAGACAGAGGCACAGGGACAGAGACACACAGACAGAGACACAGAGACTGAGACACAGAGACGGAGACACAGAGACAGTGACATAGAGACAGAGACACAGAGACTGGGACACAGTGAGAGAGACAGAGACACAGAGACGGAGACACAGAGACAGCGACACAGAGACAGAGACAGAGACACAGAGACGCAGAGACAGGGACACAGAGGCAGAGGCACAGAGACAGAGACAGAGACGCAGAGACGGGGACAGAGGGACAGAGAAACAGAGCCAGGGACACAGAGACAGAGACTCAGAGACAGAGACAGAGACAGAGGCACAGAGACGGAGACAGAGGGACAGAGGCGCAGAGACAGGGACATAGAGACAGAGACTCAGAGACCGAGACACAGAGACAGAGACACAGAGACATAGACACAGAGACAGAGACAGAGACACAGAGACAGAGACACAGAGACAGAGACACAGAGACAGAGACACAGAGACAGAGACACAGAGACAGAGACACAGAGACAGAGACGCACAGACAGAGACACAGAGACCGAGACACAGAGACGGAGACACAGAGACAGAAACACAGAAACAGAGACACAGAGACTGAGACACAGAGAGAGAGACTCAGAGACTGTGACACAGAGACAGAGACAGAGACAGAGACACAGTGCCAGAGACACAGAGACAGAGACATAGAGACCGACACAGAGACAGGGACACAGAGACAGAAACGCAGAGACAGAGGCGCAGAGACAGAGACGCAGAGACAGATTCACAGAGACAGAGACACAGAGACAGAGACATAATGACAGAAACGCAGAGACAGAGACACAGAGACAGAGACGCAGAGACGGAGACACAGTGACAGATACACAGATACAAAGACACAGAGACAGAGACACAGAGAGAGAGAGACAGATACACAGAGACGGAGACACAGGGACAGAGACACAGAGACAGGGTCACACAGACAAAGACTCAGAGACAGAGACAGAGAAACAGGAACAGGAACAGGAACACAGAGACAGAGACACAGAGAAAGAGACACAGAGACAGAGATTCAGAGACAGTGACACAGCCACAGAGTCAGAGAGACAGAGATACAGAGACGGAGACACAGGGCCGGAGACACAGAGACAGAAACACAGAGACAGATTCACAGAGACAGAGTCACAGAGACAGATACATAAAGAGAGAAACACAGAGACAGAGACACAGAGAAATAGACACCGAGGCAGAGTCACAGAGACAGAAACACAGAGACAGAGACACAGAGACAGAGACACAGAGACAGAGATTCAGAGACAGTGACACAGCGACAGAGTCAGAGAGACAGAGATACAGAGACAGAGACACAGAGACAGAGACACGGATATAGAGACACAGAGACCGAGACACAGAGACAGAGACACGGAGACAGAGACACAGAGACATAGACACAGAGACAGAGACACAGAGACAGAGACACAGAGACAGAGACACAGAGACAGAGACACAGAGACAGAGACACAGAGACAGAGACACAGAGACAGAGACACAGAGACAGAGACACAGAGACAGAGACACAGAGACCGAGACGCACAGACAGAGACACAGAGACCGAGACGCAGAGACGGAGACACAGAGACAGAAACACAGAGACAGAGACACAGAGACTGAGACACAGAGAGAGAGACTCAGAGACTGTGACACAGAGACAGAGACAGAGACAGATGCACAGTGCCAGAGACACAGAGACAGAGACATAGAGACCGACACAGAGACAGGGACACAGAGACAGAGACGCAGAGACAGAGACGCAGAGACAGAGACGCAGAGACAGATTCACAGAGACAGAGACACAGAGACAGAGACATAATGACAGAAACGCAGAGACAGAGACACAGAGACAGAGACGCAGAGACGGAGACACAGTGACAGAAACACAGATACAAAGACACAGAGACAGAGACACAGAGAGAGAGAGACAGATACACAGAGACGGAGACACAGGGACAGAGACACAGAGACAGGGTCACACAGACAAAGACTCAGAGACAGAGACAGAGAAACAGGAACAGGAACAGGAACACAGAGACAGAGACACAGAGAAAGAGACACAGAGACAGAGATTCAGAGACAGTGACACAGCCACAGAGTCAGAGAGACAGAGATACAGAGACGGAGACACAGGGCCAGAAACACAGAGACAGAAACACAGAGACAGATTCACAGAGACAGAGTCACAGAGACAGATACATAAAGAGAGAAACACAGAGACAGAGACACAGAGAAATAGACACCGGGGCAGAGTCACAGAGACAGAGACACAGAGACAGAGACACAGAGACAGAGACACAGAGACAGAGACACAGAGACAGAGACACAGAGACAGAGACACAGAGACAGAGACACAGAGACAGAGACACAGAGGCAGAGACACAGAGACAGAGGCACAAAGACAGAGACACAGAGACAGAGACACAAAGACAGAGACACAGAGACAGAGACACACAGACAGAGACACAGAGACAGAGACACAGAGACAGAGACACACAGACAGAGACACAGAGACCGAGACACAGAGACGGAGACACAGAGACAGAGACACAGAAACAGAGACACTGAGACGGCGACAGAGGCAAAGGGGCAGAGACACACAGACAGAGGCACAGAGACTGAGACACAGAGACGGAAACACAGAGACAGTGACATAGAAACAGAGACGCAGAGACAGGGACACAGTGAGAGAGACAGAGACACAGAGACAGAGACACAAAGACAGATACACAGAGACGGAGAACCAGGATCAGAGACACAGAGACAGAGACACAGAGACGGAGACACAGCCACAGAGACACAGAGACAGATATACAGAGACAGAGACACAGAGACAGAGACACAAAGACAGATACACAGAGACGGAGAAACAGGATCAGAGACACAGAGACAGAGACACAGAGACAGAGACACAGAGACAGAGACACAGAGACAGAGACACAGAGACAGAGACACAGAGACAGAGACACAGAGACAGAGACACAGCGACAGAGACACAGAGACAGAGACACAGAGACAGAGACACAGAGACAGAGACACAGAGATAGAGACACAGAGACAGAGACACAGAGACAGAGACACAGAAACAGAGACACAGAGACAGAGACACAGAGACAGAGACACAGAGAGAGAGACACAGAGACAGGGATACAGAGACAGAGACACAGAGACCGAGACACAGAGACGGAGACACAGAGACAGAGACACGGAGACAGAGACACAGAAACAGAGACAGTGAGACGGAGACAGAGGCACAGGGACAGAGACACACAGACAGAGACACAGAGACTGAGACACAGAGACGGAGACACAGAGACAGTGACACAGAGACAGAGACACAGAGACAGAGACGCACAGACAGAGACACAGAGACCGAGACACAGAGACGGAGACACAGAGACAGAGACACAGAGACAGAGACACAGAGACAGAGACACAGAGACAGAGACACAGAGACAGAGACACAGAGAGAGAGAGACAGATACACAGAGACGGAGACACAGGGACAGAGACACAGAGACAGGGTCACACAGACAAAGACTCAGAGACAGAGACACAGAGACAGAGACACAGAGACAGAGACACACAGACAGAGACACAGAGACGGAGACACAGAGACAGAGACACAGAGACAGAGACACAGAGACAGAGACACAGAGACAGAGACACAGAGACAGAGACACAGAGACAGAGACACAGAGAAAGAGAAACTGAGACAGAGACAGACACATAGCGACAGAGTCACAGCGACAGAGACATAGTGACAGATACACAGAGACAGAGACACAGGGACAGAGACACTGGGACAGAGACACAGAGACAGAGATTCAGAGGCAGAGACACAGAGACAGAGACTCAGAGACCGAGACACAGAGACACAGAGACAGAGACACAGAGACATAGACACAGAGACAGAGACACAGAGACAGAGACACAGAGACAGAGACACAGAGACAGAGACACAGAGACAGAGACGCACAGACAGAGACACAGAGACCGAGACACAGAGACGGAGACACAGAGACAGAAACACAGAGACAGAGACACAGAGACTGAGACACAGAGAGAGAGACTCAGAGACTGTGACACCGAGACAGAGACAGAGACAGATACACAGTGCCAGAGACACAGAGACAGAGACGTAGAGACCGACACAGAGACAGGGACACAGAGACAGAGACGCAGAGACAGAGACGCAGAGACAGAGACGCAGAGACAGATTCACAGAGACAGAGACACAGAGACAGAGACATAATGACAGAAACGCAGAGACAGAGACACAGAGACAGAGACACAGAGACAGAGACACAGAGGCAGAGACACAGAGACAGAGACACAGAGACAGAGACACAGAGACAGAGACACAGAGACAGAGACACAGAGACAGAGACACAGAGACAGAGACACAGAGACAGAGACACAGAGACAGAGACACAGAGACAGAGACACACAGACAGAGACACAGAGACCGAGACACAGAGACGGAGACACAGAGACAGAGACACAGAAACAGAGACACTGAGACGGAGACAGAGGCAAAGGGGCAGAGACACACAGACAGAGGCACAGAGACTGAGACACAGAGACGGAAACACAGAGACAGTGACATAGAAACAGAGACACAGAGACAGGGACACAGTGAGAGAGACAGAGATACAGAGACGGAGACACAGAGACAGCGACACAGAGACAGAGACACAGAGACAGAGACACAGTGAGAGAGACAGAGACACAGAGACGGAGACACAGCCACAGAGACACAGAGACAGAAACACAGAGACAGTTTCACAGAGACAGAGACATAGAGACAGAGACACCGAGACAGAGACACAGGGACTGGGACACAGCGAGAGAGAATCAGAGACAGGGACACAGAGACAGAGACAGGGACACAGAGACGCAGAGACAGGGACACAGAGACAGAGACACAGAGGCAGGGACACAGAGACAGAGACTCAGAGACAGAGACAGATACAGAGGTACAGAGACGGAGACAGAGGGACAGAGGCGCAGAGACAGGGACATAGAGACAGAGACTCAGAGACCGAGACACAGAGACAGAGACACAGAGACATAGACACAGAGACAGAGACACAGAGACAGAGACACAGAGACAGAGACACAGAGACAGAGACACAGAGACAGAGACGCACAGACAGAGACACAGAGACCGAGACACAGAGACGGAGACACAGAGACAGAAACACAGAGACAGAGACACAGAGACTGAGACACAGAGAGAGAGACTCAGAGACTGTGACACAGAGACAGAGACAGAGACAGAGACACAGTGCCAGAGACACAGAGACAGAGACATAGAGACCGACACAGAGACAGGGACACAGAGACAGAGACGCAGAGACAGAGACGCAGAGACAGAGACGCAGAGACAGATTCACAGAGAGAGAGACACAGAGACAGAGACATAATGACAGAAACGCAGAGACAGAGACACAGAGACAGATACGCAGAGACGGAGACACAGTGACAGATACACAGATACAAAGACACAGAGACAGAGACACCGAGAGAGAGAGACAGATACACAGAGACGGAGACACAGGGACAGAGACACAGAGACAGGGTCACACAGACAAAGACTCAGAGACAGAGACAGAGAAACAGGAACAGGAACAGGAACACAGAGACAGAGACACAGAGAAAGAGACACAGAGACAGAGATTCAGAGACAGTGACACAGCCACAGAGTCAGAGAGACAGAGATACAGAGACGGAGACACAGGGCCAGAGACACAGAGACAGAAACACAGAGACAGATTCACAGAGACAGAGTCACAGAGACAGATACATAAAGAGAGAAACACAGAGACAGAGACACAGAGAAATAGACATCGAGGCAGAGTCACAGAGACAGAGACACAGAGACAGAGACACAGAGACAGAGACACAGAGACAGAGACACAGAGACAGAGACACAGAGACAGAGACACAGAGGCAGAGACACAGAGACAGAGACACAGAGACAGAGACACAGAGACAGAGACACAGAGACAGAGACACAGAGACAGAGACACAGAGACAGAGACACAGAGACAGAGACACAGAGACAGAGACACAGAGACAGAGACACACAGACGGAGACACAGAGACAGAGACACAGAGACAGAGACACAGAGACAGAGACACAGAGACAGAGACACAGAGACAGAGACACAGAGACAGAGACACAGAGACAGAGACACAGAGACAGAGACACAGAGACAGAGACACAGAGACAGAGACACAGAGACAGAGACACCGAGACAGAGACACCGAGACAGAGACACAGGGACTGGGACACAGCGAGAGAGAATCAGAGACAGGGACACAGCGACAGAGACAGGGACACAGAGACGCAGAGACAGGGACACAGAGACAGAGACACAGAGGCAGAGACACTGAGACAGAGGCACAGAGACAGAGACAGAGACAGAGACACAGAGACAGGGACGCTGAGAGAGTGACACAGAGAAGGAGCCACAGGGACAGAGACACAGAGACCGAGACACAGAGACAGAGACACGGAGACAGAGACACAGAGAGGGAGAGCCAGAGACAGAGACATAGGAACAGAGGCACAGAGACGGTGACAGAGACACAGACACAGAGACACAGAGACAGAGACACAGAGAAAGGGAAACAGAGACAGGGACATATACATAGAGACAGAGGCACAGAGACAGAGACACAGAGACAGAGACACAGAGACAGATATACAGAGACAGAGACACAGAGACAGAGACGCAGAGACAGAGACACAGAGACAGATACACAGAGACGGAGAACCAGGATCAGAGACACAGAGACAGAGACACAGAGACAGAGACACAGAGACAGAGACACAGAGACAGAGACACAGAGACAGAGACACAGAGACAGAGACACAGAGACAGAGACACAGAGACAGAGATACAGAGACAGAGACACAGAGACAGAGACACAGAGACAGAGACACACAGAGACAGAGACACAGAGACAGAGACACAGAGACAGAGACACAGAGACAGAGACAGAGACACAGAGACAGAGACACAGAGACAGAGACACAGAGACAGAGACACAGAGACAGAGACGCAGAGACGGGGCCACAGAGACAGAGACACAGAGGCAGAGACACTGAGACAGAGGCACAGAGACAGAGACAGAGACACAGAGGCAGGGACGCAGAGAGAGTGACACAGAGAAGGAGCCACAGGGACAGAGACACAGAGACCGAGACACAGAGACCGAGACACGGAGACAGAGACACAGAGAGGGAGAGACAGAGACAGAGACATAGGAACAGAGGCACAGAGACGGAGACAGAGGGACAGAGGCGCAGAGACAGGGACATAGAGACAGAGACTCAGAGACCGAGACACAGAGACAGAGACACAGAGACATAGACACAGAGACAGAGACACAGAGACAGAGACACAGAGACAGAGACACAGAGACTGGGACACAGAGACAGAGACAGAGACAGATACACAGTGCCAGAGACACAGAGACAGAGACATAGAGACCGACACAGAGACAGGGACACAGAGACAGAGACGCAGAGACAGAGACGCAGAGACAGAGACGCTGAAACAGATTCACAGAGACAGAGACACAGAGACAGAGACATAATGACAGAAATGCAGAGACAGAGACACAGAGACAGAGACGCAGAGACGGAGACACAGTGACAGATACACAGATACAAAGACACAGAGACAGAGACACAGAGAGAGAGAGACAGATACACAGAGACGGAGAGACAGGGACAGAGACACAGAGACAGTGTCACACAGACAAAGACTCAGAGACAGAGACAGAGAAACAGGAACAGGAACAGGAACACAGAGACAGAGACACAGAGACAGAGATTCAGAGACAGTGACACAGCCACAGAGTCAGAGAGACAGAGATACAGAGACGGAGACACAGGGCCAGAGACACAGAGACAGAAACACAGAGACAGATTCACAGAGACAGAGACACAGAGACAGAGACACAGAAACAGAGACACAGAGACAGAGACACAGAGACAGAGACACAGAGACAGAGACACAGAGACAGAGACACAGAGACAGAGACACAGAGACAGAGACACAGAGACAGAGACGCAGAGACAGAGACACAGAGACAGAGACACACAGACAGAGACACAGAGACCGAGACACAGAGACGGAGACACGGAGACAGAGACACAGAAACAGAGACACTGAGACGGCGACAGAGGCAAAGGGGCAGAGACACACAGACAGAGGCACAGAGACTGAGACACATAGACGGAAACACAGAGACAGTGACATAGAAACAGAGACGCAGAGACAGGGACACAGTGAGAGAGACAGAGACACAGAGACAGAGATTCAGAGACAGTGACGCAGCCACAGAGTCAGAGAGACAGAGATACAGAGACGGAGACACAGGGCCAGAGACACAGAGACAGAAACACAGAGACAGATTCACAGAGGCAGAGACACTGAGACAGAGGCACAGAGACAGAGACAGAGACACAGAGACAGAGACACAGAGACAGAGACACAGAGACAGAGACACAGAGACAGAGACACAGAGACAGAGACACAGAGACAGAGACACAGAGACAGAGACACAGAGACAGAGACACAGAAACAGAGACTGTGAGACGGAGACAGAGGCACAGGGACAGAGACACACAGACAGAGACACAGAGACTGAGACACAGAGACGGAGACACAGAGACAGTGACATAGAGACAGAGACACAGAGACCGGGACACAGTGAGAGAGACAGAGACACAAAGACGGAGACACAGAGACAGCGACACAGAGACAGAGACAGAGACACAGAGACGCAGAGACAGGGACACAGAGGCAGAGGCACAGAGACAGGGACAGAGACGCAGAGACGGGGACAGAGGGACAGAGAAACAGAGCCAGGGACACAGAGACAGAGACTCAGAGACAGAGACAGAGACAGAGGCACAGAGACGGAGACAGAGGGACAGAGGCGCAGAGACAGGGACATAGAGACAGAGACTCAGAGACCGAGACACAGAGACACAGAGACAGAGACACAGAGACATAGACACAGAGACAGAGACACAGAGACAGAGACACAGAGACAGAGACACAGAGACCGAGACGCACAGACAGAGACACAGAGACCGAGACGCAGAGACGGAGACACAGAGACAGAAACACAGAGACAGAGACACAGAGACTGAGACACAGAGAGAGAGACTCAGAGACTGTGACACAGAGACAGAGACAGAGACAGATGCACAGTGCCAGAGACACAGAGACCGAGACATAGAGACCGACACAGAGACAGGGACACAGAGACAGAGACGCAGAGACAGAGACGCAGAGACAGAGACGCAGAGACAGATTCACAGAGACAGAGACACAGAGACAGAGACATAATGACAGAAACGCAGAGACAGAGACACAGAGACAGAGACGCAGAGACGGAGACACAGTGACAGATACACAGATACAAAGACACAGAGACAGAGACACAGAGAGAGAGAGACAGATACACAGAGACGGAGACACAGGGACAGAGACACAGAGACAGGGTCACACAGACAAAGACTCAGAGACAGAGACAGAGAAACAGGAACAGGAACAGGAACACAGAGACAGAGACACAGAGAAAGAGACACAGAGACAGAGATTCAGAGACAGTGACACAGCCACAGAGTCAGAGAGACAGAGATACAGAGACGGAGACACAGGGCCAGAAACACAGAGACAGAAACACAGAGACAGATTCGCAGAGACAGAGTCACAGAGACAGATACATAAAGAGAGAAACACAGAGACAGAGACACAGAGAAATAGACACCGGGGCAGAGTCACAGAGACAGAGACACAGAGACAGAGACACAGAGACAGAGACACAGAGACAGAGACACAGAGACAGAGACACAGAGACAGAGACACAGAGACAGAGACACAGAGACAGAGACACAGAGACAGAGACACAGAGGCAGAGACACAGAGACAGAGGCACAGAGACAGAGACACAGAGACAGAGACACAGAGACAGAGACACAGAAACAGAGACACTGAGACGGCGACAGAGGCAAAGGGGCAGAGACACACAGACAGAGGCACAGAGACTGAGACACAGAGACGGAAACACAGAGACAGTGACATAGAAACAGAGACGCAGAGACAGGGACACAGTGAGAGAGACAGAGACACAGAGACAGAGAAGCAAAGACAGATACACAGAGACGGAGAACCAGGATCAGAGACACAGAGACAGAGACACAGAGACGGAGACACAGCCACAGAGACACAGAGACAGAGACACAGAGACAGAGACACAGCGACAGAGACACAGAGACAGAGACACAGAGACAGAGACACAGAGACAGAGACACAGAGATAGAGACACAGAGACAGAGACACAGAGACAGAGACACAGAAACAGAGACACAGAGACAGAGACACAGAGACAGAGACACAGAGACAGAGACACAGAGACAGAGACACAGAGACAGAGACACAGAGACAGAGACACAGAGACAGAGACGCAGAGACAGAGACACAGAGACAGAGACACACAGACAGAGACACAGAGACCGAGACACAGAGACGGAGACACGGAGACAGAGACACAGAAACAGAGACACTGAGACGGCGACAGAGGCAAAGGGGCAGAGACACACAGACAGAGGCACAGAGACTGAGACACAGAGACGGAAACACAGAGACAGTGACATAGAAACAGAGACGCAGAGACAGGGACACAGTGAGAGAGACAGAGACACAGAGACAGAGACACAAAGACAGATACACAGAGACGGAGAACCAGGATCAGAGACACAGAGACAGAGACACAGAGACGGAGACACAGCCACAGAGACACAGAGACAGAGACACAGAGACAGAGACACAGAGATAGAGACACAGAGACAGAGACACAGAGACAGAGACACAGAAACAGAGACACAGAGACAGAGACACAGAGACAGAGACACAGAGACAGAGACACAGTGACAGAGACACAGAGACAGGGATACAGAGACAGAGACACAGAGACCGAGACACAGAGACGGAGACACAGAGACAGAGACACGGAGACAGAGACACAGAAACAGAGACAGTGAGACGGAGACAGAGGCACAGGGACAGAGACACACAGACAGAGACACAGAGACGGAGACACAGAGACAGTGACATAGAGACAGAGACACAGAGACCGGGACACAGTGAGAGAGACAGAGACACAGAGACGGAGACACAGGGACGGAGACAGAGACACAGAGACAGGGATACGGAGGCAGAGACACGGAGACAGGGACACAGAGAAGGAGACACAGGGACAGAGACAGAGAGACAGAGACACAGAGAAAGGGAAACTGAGACAGAGACAGAGACATAGAGACAGAGACACGGAGACAGAGACACAGAGAGGGAGAGACAGATACACAGAGATGGAGACACAGGGACAGAGACACAGAGACAGAGACACAGAGACGGAGACTCTGGGACAGAGACACAGAGACAGAGACACAGGGACGGAGACAGAGACACAGAGACAGGGATACGGAGGCAGAGACACGGAGACAGGGACACAGAGAAGGAGACACAGGGACAGAGACAGAGAGACAGAGACACAGAGAAAGGGAAACTGAGACAGAGACAGAGACATAGAGACAGAGACACAGAGACAGAGACACAGCGACAGAGACACAGAGACAGAGACACAGAGACAGAGACACAGAAACAGAGACAGAGACACAGAGACAGAGACACAGAGACAGAGACACAGCGACAGAGACACAGAGACAGAGACACAGAGACAGAGACACAGAAACAGAGACAGAGACACAGAGACGCAGAGACAGGGACACAGAGGCAGAGGCACAGAGACAGAGACAGAGACGCAGAGACGGGGACAGAGGGACAGAGAAACAGAGCCAGGGACACAGGGACAGAGACTCAGAGACAGAGACAGAGACAGAGGCACAGAGACGGAGACAGAGGGACAGAGGCGCAGAGACAGGGACATAGAGACAGAGACTCAGAGACCGAGACACAGAGACAGAGACACAGAGACAGAGACACAGAGACAGAGACACAGAGACAGAGACGCACAGACAGAGACACAGAGACCGAGACACAGAGACGGAGACACAGAGACAGAAACACAGAGACAGAGACACAGGGACAGAGACACAGAGAAAGAGAAACAGAGACAGAGACAGAGACACAGAGACAGAGACACAGAGACAGAGACACAGAGACAGATACACAGAGACAGAGACACAGAGACGGAGACTCTGGGACAGAGACACAGAGACAGAGACACAGGGACGGAGACAGAGACACAGAGACAGGGATACGGAGGCAGAGACACGGAGACAGGGACACAGAGAAGGAGACACAGGGACAGAGACAGAGAGACAGAGACACAGAGAAAGGGAAACTGAGACAGAGACAGAGACATAGAGACAGAGACACAGCGACAGAGACATAGTGACAGATACACAGAGACAGAGACACAGGGACAGAAACACAGGGACAGAGACACAGAGACAGAGATTCAGAGGCAGAGACACAGAGGCAGGGACACAGTGGCCGAGACACAGAGACGGTAACACAGGGACCGTGACACAGGGAGGGAGACACAGAGGCAGATACACAGAGACAGAGACAGAGACACAGAGACAGGGACGCTGAGAGAGTGACACAGAGAAGGAGCCACAGGGACAGAGACACCGAGACAGAGACACAGAGACAGGGACACATAGACAGAGACACAGAGACAGAGACACAGAGACAGAGACACAGAGACAGAGACACAGAGACAGAGACACAGAGACAGAGACACAGAGACAGAGACACAGAGACAGAGACACAGAGACAGAGACACAGAGACAGAGACACAGAGACAGAGACACAGAGACAGAGACACAGAGACAGAGACATAGAGACAGAGACACAGAGACAGAGACACAGAGACAGAGACACAGAGACAGAGACACAGAGACAGAGACACAGAGACAGAGACACAGAGACAGAGACACAGAGACAGAGACACAGAGACAGAGACACAGAGACAGAGACAGAGACACAGAGACAGAGACACAGAGACAGATACACAGAGACAGAGACACAGAGACAGAGACACAGAGACAGAGACACAGAGACAGAGACACAGAGACAGAGACACAGAGACAGAGACACAGAGACAGAGACACAGAGACAGAGACACAGAGACACAGACACAGAGACAGAGACACAGAGACAGAGACACAGAGACAGAGACACAGAGACAGAGACACAGAGACAGAGACATAGCGACAGAGACACAGAGACAGAGACACAGAGACAGAGACACAGAGACAGAGACACAGAGACAGAGACACAGAGACAGAGACACAGAGACAGAGACACAGAGACAGAGACACAGAGACAGAGACACAGAGACAGAGACACAGAGACAGAGACAGAGACACAGAGACAGAGACACAGAGACAGAGACACAGAGACAGAGACACAGAGACAGAGACACAGAGACAGAGACACAGAGACAGAGACACAGAGACAGAGACACAGCGACAGAGTCAGAGAGACAGAGATACAGAGACAGAGACACAGAGACAGAGACACGGATATAGAGACACAGAGACCGAGACACAGAGACAGAGACACGGAGACAGAGACACAGAGACATAGACACAGAGACAGAGACACAGAGACAGAGACACAGAGACAGAGACACAGAGACAGAGACACAGAGACAGAGACACAGAGACAGAGACACAGAGACCGAGACGCACAGACAGAGACACAGAGACCGAGACGCAGAGACGGAGACACAGAGACAGAAACACAGAGACAGAGACACAGAGACTGAGACACAGAGAGAGAGACTCAGAGACTGTGACACAGAGACAGAGACAGAGACAGATGCACAGTGCCAGAGACACAGAGACAGAGACATAGAGACCGACACAGAGACAGCGACACAGAGACAGAGACGCAGAGACAGAGACGCAGAGACAGAGACGCAGAGACAGATTCACAGAGACAGAGACACAGAGACAGAGACATAATGACAGAAACATAGAGACAGAGACACAGAGACAGAGACGCAGAGACGGAGACGCAGTGACAGATACACAGATACAAAGACACAGAGACAGAGACACAGAGAGAGAGAGACAGATACACAGAGACGGAGACACAGGGACAGAGACACAGAGACAGGGTCACACAGACAAAGACTCAGAGACAGAGACAGAGAAACAGGAACAGGAACAGGAACACAGAGACAGAGACACAGAGAAAGAGACACAGAGACAGAGATTCAGAGACAGTGACACAGCCACAGAGTCAGAGAGACAGAGATACAGAGACGGAGACACAGGGCCAGAAACACAGAGACAGAAACACAGAGACAGATTCACAGAGACAGAGTCACAGAGACAGATACATAAAGAGAGAAACACAGAGACAGAGACACAGAGAAATAGACACCGGGGCAGAGTCACAGAGACAGAGACACAGAGACAGAGACACAGAGACAGAGACACAGAGACAGAGACACAGAGACAGAGACACAGAGACAGAGACACAGAGACAGAGACACAGAGGCAGAGACACAGAGACAGAGGCACAGAGACAGAGACACAGAGACAGAGACACAGAGACAGAGACACAGAGACAGAGACACAGAGACAGAGACACAGAGACAGAGACACAGAGACAGAGACACACAGACAGAGACACAGAGACCGAGACACAGAGACAGAGACACAGAGACAGGGATACAGAGACAGAGACACAGAGACAGAGACACAGAGACAGAGACACAGAGACAGAGACACAGAGACAGAGACACAGAGACAGAGACACAGAGACAGAGACACAGAGACAGAGACACAGAGACAGAGACACAGAGACAGAGACACAGAGACAGAGACATAATGACAGAAACACAGAGACTGTGACACAGCCACAGAGTCAGAGAGACAGAGATACAGAGACGGAGACACAGGGCCAGAGACACAGAGACGGAAACACAGAGACAGATTCACAGAGACAGAGTCACAGAGACAGATACATAAAGAGAGAAACACAGAGACAGAGACACAGAGAAATAGACACCGAGGCAGTGTCACAGAGACAGAGATACAGAGACGGAGACACAGGGCCAGAGACACAGAGACAGAAACACAGAGACAGATTCACAGAGACAGAGTCACAGAGACAGATACATAAAGAGAGAAACACAGAGACAGAGACACAGAGAAATAGACACCGAGGCAGAGTCACAGAGACAGAGACACAGAGACAGAGACACAGAGACAGAGACACAGAGACAGAGACACAGAGAGAGAGACACAGAGGCAGAGACACAGAGACAGAGACACAGAGACAGAGACACAGAGACAGAGACACAGAGACAGAGACACAGAGACAGAGACACAGAGACAGAGACACAGAGACAGAGACACACAGACAGAGACACAGAGACCGAGACACAGAGACGGAGACACAGAGACAGAGACACAGAGACAGAGACACAGAGACAGAGACACAGAGACAGAGACACAGAGACAGAGACACAGAGACAGAGACACAGAGACAGAGACGCAGAGACGGGGACACAGAGACAGAGACACAGAGGCAGAGACACTGAGACAGAGGCACAGAGACACAGAGACAGGGACGCTGAGAGAGTGACACAGAGAAGGAGCCACAGGGACAGAGACACAGAGACCGAGACACAGAGACCGAGACACGGAGACAGAGACACAGAGAGGGAGAGACAGAGACAGAGACACAGAGACAGAGACACAGAGACAGAGACGCACAGACAGGGACACAGAGACCGAGACACAGAGACGGAGACACAGAGACAGAAACACAGAGACAGAGACACAGAGACTGAGACACAGAGAGAGAGACTCAGAGACTGGGACACAGAGACAGAGACAGAGACAGATACACAGTGCCAGAGACACAGAGACAGAGACATAGAGACCGACACAGAGACAGGGACACAGAGACAGAGACGCAGAGACAGAGACACAGAGACAGAGACACAGAGACCGAGACACAGAGACGGAGACACAGGGACTGGGACACAGCGAGAGTGAATCAGAGACAGGGACACAGGGACAGAGGCACAGAGACAGAGATTCAGAGGCAGAGACACAGAGGCAGGGACACAGTGGCCGAGACACGGAGGCAGGAACACAGAGAAGGAGGCACAGGGACAGAGACACAGAGACAGGGACACAGAGAAAGAGAAACTGAGACAGAGACAGACACATAGAGACAGAGTCACAGCGACAGAGACATAGTGACAGATACACAGAGACAGAGACACAGGGACAGAGACACTGGGACAGAGACACAGAGACAGAGATTCAGAGGCAGAGACACAGAGGCAGGGACACAGTGGCCGAGACACAGAGACGGTAACACAGGGACCGTGACACAGGGAGGGAGACACAGAGGCAGATACACAGAGACAGAGACAGAGACACAGAGACAGGGACGCTGAGAGAGTGACACAGAGAAGGAGCCACAGGGACAGAGACACTGAGACAGAGACACAGAGACAGGGACACATAGACAGAGACACAGAGACAGAGACACAGAGACAGAGATTCAGAGACAGCGACACAGCGACAGAGTCAGAGAGACAGAGATACAGAGACAGAGACACAGAGACAGAGACACGGATATAGAGACACAGAGACCGAGACACAGAGACAGAGACACGGAGACAGAGACACAGAGAGGGAGAGACAGATACACAGAGATGGAGACACAGGGACAGAGACACAGAGACAGGGACACAGGGGCAGAGACACAGAGACAGGGACACAGAGACAGAGACACAGAGACAGAGACACAGAGACAGATATACAGAGACAGAGACACAGAGACAGAGACACAGAGACAGAGACACAGAGACAGATACACAGAGACGGAGAACCAGGATCAGAGACACAGAGACAGAGACACAGAGACAGAGACACAGAGACAGAGACACAGAGACAGAGACACAGAGACAGAGACACAGAGACAGAGACACAGAGACAGAGACACAGAGACAGAGACACAGAGACAGAGACACAGAGACAGAGACACAGAGACAGAGACACAGAGACAGAGACACAGAGACAGAGACACAGAGACAGAGACACAGAGACAGAGACACAGAGACAGAGACACAGAGACGGAGACACAGGGACTGGGACACAGCGAGAGAGAATCAGAGACAGGGACACAGAGACACAGATTCAGAGACAGTGACATAGAGACAGAGTCAGAGAGACAGAGATACAGAGACGGAGACACAATGCCAGAGACACAGAGACAGAAACACAGAGACAGATTCACAGAGACAGAGACACAGAGACAGAGACATAATGACAGAAACACAGAGACGGAGACACAGGGACAGGGACACAGGGACAGAGACACAGAGAAAGAGAAACAGAGACAGAGACAGAGACACAGAGACAGAGACACAGAGACAGAGACGCAGAGACAGATACACAGAGACAGAGACACAGAGACGGAGACTCTGGGACAGAGACACAGAGACAGAGACACAGGGACGGAGACAGAGACACAGAGACAGGGATACGGAGGCAGAGACACGGAGACAGGGACACAGAGAAGGAGACACAGGGACAGAGACAGAGAGACAGAGACACAGAGAAAGAGAAACTGAGACAGAGACAGAGACATAGAGACAGAGACACAGCGACAGAGACATAGTTACAGATACACAGAGACAGAGACACAGGGACAGAGACACAGGGACAGAGGCACAGAGACAGAGATTCAGAGGCAGAGACACAGAGGCAGGGACACAGTGGCCGTGACACAGAGACGGTAACACAGGGACCGTGACACAGGGATGGAGACACAGAGGCAGATACACAGAGACAGAGACAGAGACACAGAGACAGGGACGCTGAGAGAGTGACACAGAGAAGGAGCCACAGGGACAGAGACACTGAGACAGAGACACAGAGACAGGGACGCATACACAGAGACACAGAGACAGACACACAGAGACAGAGACACAGAGACAGAGAGACAGCGACAGAGACATAGGAACAGAGGCACAGAGACGGTGACAGAGACACAGACACAGAGACACAGAGACAGAGACACAGAGAAAGGGAAACAGAGACAGAGACAGAGACATAGAGACAGAGACACAGAGACAGGGACACAGAGACAGAGACACAGAGACAGATATACAGAGACAGAGACACAGAGACAGAGACACAGAGACAGAGACACAGAGACAGAGACACAGAGACAGAGACACAGAGACAGAGACACAGAGACAGAGACACAGAGACAGATACACAGAGACGGAGTATCAGGATCAGAGACAGAGAGACAGAGACACAGAGACAGAGACACAGAGACAGAGACACAGAGACAGAGACACAGAGACAGAGACACAGAGACAGAGACACAGAGACAGAGACACAGAGACAGAGACACAGAGACAGAGACACAGAGACAGAGACACAGAGACAGAGACACAGAGACAGAGACACAGAGACAGAGACACAGAGACAGAGACACAGAGACAGAGATACAGAGACAGAGACACAGAGACAGAGACACAGAGACAGAGACACAGAGACAGAGACACAGAGACAGAGACACAGAGGCAGGGACACAGAGAAAGAGAAACAGAGACAGAGACAGAGACACAGACACAGAGACAGAGACACAGAGACAGATACACAGAGACAGAGACACAGAGACAGAGACACAGAGACAGAGACACAGAGACAGAGACACAGAGACAGAGACACAGAGACAGAGACACAGAGACAGAGACACAGAGACAGAGACACAGAGACAGAGACACAGAGACAGAGACACAGAGACAGAGACACAGAGACAGAGACACAGAGACAGAGACACAGAGACAGAGACACAGAGACAGAGACACAGAGACAGAGACACAGAGACAGAGACACAGAGACAGAGACACAGAGACAGAGACACAGAGACAGAGACACAGAGACAGAGACACAGAGACAGAGACACAGAGACAGAGACACAGAGACAGAGACACAGAGACAGAGACACAGAGACAGAGACACAGAGACAGAGACACAGAGACAGAGACACAGAGACAGAGACACAGAGACAGAGACACAGAGACAGAGACACAGAGACAGAGACACAGAGACAGAGACACAGAGACAGAGACACAGAGACAGAGACACAGAGACAGAGACACAGAGACAGAGACACAGAGACAGAGACACAGAGACAGAGACACAGAGACAGAGACACAGAGACAGAGACACAGAGACAGAGACACAGAGACAGAGACACAGAGACAGAGACACAGAGACAGAGACACAGAGACAGAGACACAGAGACAGAGACACAGAGACAGAGACACAGAGACAGAGACACAGAGACAGAGACACAGAGACAGAGACACAGAGACAGAGACACAGAGACAGAGACACAGAGACAGAGACACAGAGACAGAGACACAGAGACAGAGACACAGAGACAGAGACACAGAGACAGAGACACAGAGACAGAGACACAGAGACAGAGACACAGAGACAGAGACACAGAGACAGAGACACAGAGACAGAGACACAGAGACAGAGACACACGGACAGAGACACAGAGACAGAGACACAGAGACAGAGACACAGAGACAGAGACACAGAGACAGAGACACAGAGACAGAGACACAGAGACAGAGACACAGAGACAGAGACACAGAGACAGAGACACAGAGACAGAGACACAGAGACAGAGACACAGAGACAGAGACACAGAGACAGAGACACAGAGACAGAGACACAGAGACAGAGACACAGAGACAGAGACACAGAGACAGAGACACAGAGACAGAGACACAGAGACAGAGACACAGAGACAGAGACACAGAGACAGAGACACAGAGACAGAGACACAGAGACAGAGACACAGAGACAGAGACACAGAGACAGAGACACAGAGACAGAGACACAGAGACAGAGACACAGAGACAGAGACACAGAGACAGAGACACAGAGACAGAGACACAGAGACAGAGACACAGAGTCAGAGACATAGCGACAGAGACACAGAGACAGAGACACAGAGACAGAGACACAGAGACAGAGACACAGAGACAGAGACACAGAGACAGAGACACAGAGACAGAGACACAGAGACAGGGATACAGAGACAGAGACACAGAGACAGAGACACAGAGACAGAGACACAGAGACAGAGATACAGAGACAGAGACACAGAGACAGAGACACAGAGACAGAGACACAGAGACAGAGACATAATGACAGAAACACAGAGACTGTGACACAGCCACAGAGTCAGAGAGACAGAGATACAGAGACGGAGACACAGGGCCAGAGACACAGAGACAGAAACACAGAGACAGATTCACAGAGACAGAGTCACAGAGACAGATACATAAAGAGAGAAACACAGAGACAGAGACACAGAGAAATAGACACCGAGGCAGTGTCACAGAGACAGAGATACAGAGACAGAGACACAGAGACAGAGACACAGAGACAGAGACACAGAGACAGAGACACAGAGACAGAGACACAGAGACAGAGACACAGAGACAGAGACACAGAGACAGAGACACAGAGACAGAGACACAGAGACAGAGACACAGAGACAGAGACACAGAGACAGAGACACAGAGACAGAGACACAGAGACAGAGACACAGAGACAGAGACACAGAGACAGAGACACAGAGACAGAGACACAGAGACAGAGACACAGAGACAGAGACACAGAGACAGAGACACAGAGACAGAGACACAGAGACAGAGACACAGAGACAGAGACACAGAGACAGAGACACAGAGACAGAGACACAGAGACAGAGACACAGAGACAGAGACACAGGGACAGAGACACAGAGACAGAGACACAGAGACAGGGATACAGAGACAGAGACACAGAGACCGAGACACAGAGACGGAGACACAGAGACAGAGACACGGAGACAGAGACACAGAAACAGAGACAGTGAGACGGAGACAGAGGCACAGGGACAGAGACACACAGACAGAGACACAGAGACTGAGACACAGAGACGGAGACACAGAGACAGTGACATAGAGACAGAGACACAGAGACCGGGACACAGTGAGAGAGACAGAGACACAGAGACGGAGACACAGAGACAGCGACACAGAGACAGAGACAGAGACACAGAGACGCAGAGACAGGGACACAGAGGCAGAGGCACAGAGACAGAGACAGAGACGCAGAGACGGGGACAGAGGGACAGAGAAACAGAGCCAGGGACACAGAGACAGAGACTCAGAGACAGAGACAGAGACAGAGGCACAGAGACGGAGACAGAGGGACAGAGGCGCAGAGACAGGGACATAGAGACAGAGACTCAGAGACCGAGACACAGAGACAGAGACACAGAGACATAGACACAGAGACAGAGACAGAGACACAGAGACAGAGACACAGAGACAGAGACACAGAGACAGAGACGCACAGACAGAGACACAGGGACCGAGACACAGAGACGGAGACACAGAGACAGAAACACAGAAACAGAGACACAGAGACTGAGACACAGAGAGAGAGACTCAGAGACTGTGACACAGAGACAGAGACAGAGACAGAGACACAGTGCCAGAGACACAGAGACAGAGACATAGAGACCGACACAGAGACAGGGACACAGAGACAGAGACGCAGAGACAGAGGCGCAGAGACAGAGACGCAGAGACAGATTCACAGAGACAGAGACACAGAGACAGAGACATAATGACAGAAACGCAGAGACAGAGACACAGAGACAGAGACGCAGAGACGGAGACACAGTGACAGATACACAGATACAAAGACACAGAGACAGAGACACAGAGAGAGAGAGACAGATACACAGAGACTGAGACACAGGGACAGAGACACAGAGACAGGGTCACACAGACAAAGACTCAGAGACAGAGACAGAGAAACAGGAACAGGAACAGGAACACAGAGACAGAGACACAGAGAAAGAGACACAGAGACAGAGATTCAGAGACAGTGTCACAGCCACAGAGTCAGAGAGACAGAGATACAGAGACGGAGACACAGGGCCGGAGACACAGAGACAGAAACACAGAGACAGATTCACAGAGACAGAGTCACAGAGACAGATACATAAAGAGAGAAACACAGAGACAGAGACACAGAGAAATAGACACCGAGGCAGAGTCACAGAGACAGAGACACAGAGACAGAGACACAGAGACAGAGACACAGAGACAGAGACACAGAGACAGAGATTCAGAGACAGTGACACAGCGACAGAGTCAGAGAGACAGAGATACAGAGACAGAGACACAGAGACAGAGACACGGATATAGAGACACAGAGACCGAGACACAGAGACAGAGACACGGAGACAGAGACACAGAGACATAGACACAGAGACAGAGACACGGAGACAGGGACACAGAGACAGAGACACAGAGACAGAGACACAGAGACCGAGACGCACAGACAGAGACACAGAGACAGAGACACAGAGACAGAGACACAGAGACAGAGACACAGAGACAGAGACACAGAGACAGAGACACAGAGACAGAGACACAGAGACAGAGACACAGAGACAGAGACACAGAGACAGGGATACAGAGACAGAGACACAGAGACCGAGACACAGAGACGGAGACACAGAGACAGAGACACGGAGACAGAGACACAGAAACAGAGACAGTGAGACGGAGACAGAGGCACAGGGACAGAGACACACAGACAGAGACACAGAGACTGAGACACAGAGACGGAGACACAGAGACAGTGACATAGAGACAGAGACACAGAGACCGGGACACAGTGAGAGAGACAGAGACACAGAGACGGAGACACAGAGACAGCGACACAGAGACAGAGACAGAGACACAGAGACGCAGAGACAGGGACACAGAGGCAGAGGCACAGAGACAGAGACAGAGACGCAGAGACGGGGACAGAGGGACAGAGAAACAGAGCCAGGGACACAGAGACAGAGACTCAGAGACAGAGACAGAGACAGAGGCACAGAGACGGAGACAGAGGGACAGAGGCGCAGAGACAGGGACATAGAGACAGAGACTCAGAGACCGAGACACAGAGACAGAGACACAGAGACATAGACACAGAGACAGAGACAGAGACACAGAGACAGAGACACAGAGACAGAGACACAGAGACAGAGACGCACAGACAGAGACACAGGGACCGAGACACAGAGACGGAGACACAGAGACAGAAACACAGAAACAGAGACACAGAGACTGAGACACAGAGAGAGAGACTCAGAGACTGTGACACAGAGACAGAGACAGAGACAGAGACACAGTGCCAGAGACACAGAGACAGAGACATAGAGACCGACACAGAGACAGGGACACAGAGACAGAGACGCAGAGACAGAGGCGCAGAGACAGAGACGCAGAGACAGATTCACAGAGACAGAGACACAGAGACAGAGACATAATGACAGAAACGCAGAGACAGAGACACAGAGACAGAGACGCAGAGACGGAGACACAGTGACAGATACACAGATACAAAGACACAGAGACAGAGACACAGAGAGAGAGAGACAGATACACAGAGACTGAGACACAGGGACAGAGACACAGAGACAGGGTCACACAGACAAAGACTCAGAGACAGAGACAGAGAAACAGGAACAGGAACAGGAACACAGAGACAGAGACACAGAGAAAGAGACACAGAGACAGAGATTCAGAGACAGTGTCACAGCCACAGAGTCAGAGAGACAGAGATACAGAGACGGAGACACAGGGCCGGAGACACAGAGACAGAAACACAGAGACAGATTCACAGAGACAGAGTCACAGAGACAGATACATAAAGAGAGAAACACAGAGACAGAGACACAGAGAAATAGACACCGAGGCAGAGTCACAGAGACAGAGACACAGAGACAGAGACACAGAGACAGAGACACAGAGACAGAGACACAGAGACAGAGATTCAGAGACAGTGACACAGCGACAGAGTCAGAGAGACAGAGATACAGAGACAGAGACACAGAGACAGAGACACGGATATAGAGACACAGAGACCGAGACACAGAGACAGAGACACGGAGACAGAGACACAGAGACATAGACACAGAGACAGAGACACGGAGACAGGGACACAGAGACAGAGACACAGAGACAGAGACACAGAGACCGAGACGCACAGACAGAGACACAGAGACCGAGACGCAGAGACGGAGACACAGAGACAGAAACACAGAGACAGAGACACAGAGACTGAGACACAGAGAGAGAGACTCAGAGACTGTGACACAGAGACAGAGACAGAGACAGATGCACAGTGCCAGAGACACAGAGACAGAGACATAGAGACCGACACAGAGACAGGGACACAGAGACAGAAACACAGAGACAGATTCACAGAGACAGAGTCACAGAGACAGATACATAAAGAGAGAAACACAGAGACAGAGACACAGAGAAATAGACACCGGGGCAGAGCCACAGAGACAGAGACACAGAGACAGAGACACAGAGACAGAGACACAGAGACAGAGACACAGAGACAGAGACACAGAGACAGAGACACAGAGACAGAGACACAGAGGCAGAGACACAGAGACAGAGGCACAGAGACAGAGACACAGAGACAGAGACACAGAGACAGAGACACAGAGACAGAGACACAGAGACCGAGACACAGAGACGGAGACACAGAGACGGAGACACAGAGACGGAGACACAGAAACAGAGACACTGAGACGGCGACAGAGGCAAAGGGGCAGAGACACACAGACAGAGGCACAGAGACTGAGACACAGAGACGGAAACACAGAGACAGTGACACAGAAACAGAGACACAGAGACAGAGACACAGAGACAGAGACACAGAGACAGAGACACAGAGACAGAGACACAGAGACAGGGATACAGAGACAGAGACACAGAGACCGAGACACAGAGACGGAGACACAGAGACAGAGACACGGAGACAGAGACACAGAAACAGAGACAGTGAGACGGAGACAGACGCACAGGGACAGAGACACACAGACAGAGACACAGAGACTGAGACACAGAGACGGAGACACAGAGACAGTGACATAGAGACAGAGACACAGAGACCGGGACACAGTGAGAGAGACAGAGACACAGAGACGGAGACACAGAGACAGCGACACAGAGACAGAGACAGAGACACAGAGACGCAGAGACAGGGACACAGAGGCAGAGGCACAGAGACAGAGACAGAGACGCAGAGACGGGGACAGAGGGACAGAGAAACAGAGCCAGGGACACAGAGACAGAGACTCAGAGACAGAGACAGAGACAGAGGCACAGAGACGGAGACAGAGGGACAGAGGCGCAGAGACAGGGACATAGAGACAGAGACTCAGAGACCGAGACACAGAGACAGAGACACAGAGACAGAGACACAGAGACAGAGACACAGAGACAGAGACGCACAGACAGAGACACAGAGACCGAGACACAGAGACGGAGACACAGAGACAGAAACACAGAGACAGAGACACAGGGACAGAGACACAGAGAAAGAGAAACAGAGACAGAGACAGAGACACAGAGACAGAGACACAGAGACAGAGACACAGAGACAGATACACAGAGACAGAGACACAGAGACGGAGACTCTGGGACAGAGACACAGAGACAGAGACACAGGGACGGAGACAGAGACACAGAGACAGAGATACAGAGACAGAGACACAGAGACAGAGACACGGATATAGAGACACAGAGACCGAGACACAGAGACAGAGACACGGAGACAGAGACACAGAGAGGGAGAGACAGATACACAGAGATGGAGACACAGGGACAGAGACACAGAGACAGGGACACAGGGACAGAGACACAGAGACAAGGACACAGAGACAGAGACACAGAGACAGAGACGCAGAGACAGAGAGACAGAGACAGAGACATAGGAACAGAGGCACAGAGACGGTGACAGAGACACAGACACAGAGACACAGAGACAGAGACACAGAGAAAGGGAAACAGAGACAGAGACAGAGACATAGAGACAGAGACACAGAGACAGAGACACAGAGACAGATATACAGAGACAGAGACAGAGACACAGAGACAGAGACAGAGACACAGAGACAGATACACAGAGACGGAGAACCAGGATCAGAGACACAGAGACAGAGACACAGAGACAGAGACACAGAGACAGAGACACAGAGACAGAGACACAGAGACAGAGACACAGAGACAGAGACACAGAGACAGAGACACAGAGACAGAGACACAGAGACAGAGACACAGAGACAGAGACACAGAGACAGAGACACAGAGACAGAGACACAGAGACAGAGACACAGAGACAGAGACACAGAGACAGAGACACAGAGACAGAGACACAGAGACAGAGACACAGAGACAGAGACACAGAGACAGAGACACAGAGACAGAGACACAGAGACAGAGACACAGAGACAGAGACACAGAGACAGAGACACAGAGACAGAGACACAGAGACAGAGACACAGAGACAGAGACACAGAGACAGAGACACAGAGACAGAGACACAGAGACAGAGACACAGAGACAGAGACACAGAGACAGAGACACAGAGACAGAGACACAGAGACAGAGACACAGAGACAGAGACACAGAGACAGAGACACCGAGACAGAGACACCGAGACAGAGACACAGGGACTGGGACACAGCGAGAGAGAATCAGAGACAGGGACACAGCGACAGAGACAGGGACACAGAGACGCAGAGACAGGGACACAGAGACAGAGACACAGAGGCAGAGACACTGAGACAGAGGCACAGAGACAGAGACAGAGACAGAGACACAGAGACAGGGACGCTGAGAGAGTGACACAGAGAAGGAGCCACAGGGACAGAGACACAGAGACCGAGACACAGAGACAGAGACACGGAGACAGAGACACAGAGAGGGAGAGACAGAGACAGAGACACAGAGACAGAGACACAGAGACAGAGACACAGAGACAGAGACACAGAGACAGAGACACAGAGACAGAGACACAGAGACAGAGACATAGCGACAGAGACACAGAGACAGAGACACAGAGACAGAGACACAGAGACAGAGACACAGAGACAGAGACACAGAGACAGAGACACAGAGACAGGGATACAGAGACAGAGAGACAGAGACACAGAGAAAGGGAAACAGAGACAGAGACAGATACATAGAGACAGAGGCACAGAGACAGAGACACAGAGACAGAGACACAGAGACAGATATACAGAGACAGAGACACAGAGACAGAGACACAGAGACAGATACACAGAGACGGAGAACCAGGATCAGAGACACAGAGACAGAGACACAGAGACAGAGACACAGAGACAGAGACACAGAGACAGAGACACAGAGACAGAGACACAGAGACAGAGACACAGAGACAGAGACACAGAGACAGAGACACAGAGACAGAGACATAGCGACAGAGACACAGAGACAGAGACACAGAGACAGAGACACAGAGACAGAGACACAGAGACAGAGACACAGAGACAGAGACACAGAGACAGAGACACAGAGACAGAGACGCAGAGACGGGGACACAGAGACAGAGACACAGAGGCAGAGACACTGAGACAGAGGCACAGAGACACAGAGACAGGGACGCTGAGAGAGTGACACAGAGAAGGAGCCACAGGGACAGAGACACAGAGACCGAGACACAGAGACCGAGACACGGAGACAGAGACACAGAGAGGGAGAGACAGAGACAGAGACATAGGAACAGAGGCACAGAGACGGAGACAGAGGGACAGAGGCGCAGAGACAGGGACATAGAGACAGAGACTCAGAGACCGAGACACAGAGACAGAGACACAGAGACATAGACACAGAGACAGAGACACAGAGACAGAGACACAGAGACAGAGACACAGAGACAGAGACGCACAGACAGGGACACAGAGACCGAGACACAGAGACGGAGACACAGAGACAGAAACACAGAGACAGAGACACAGAGACTGAGACACAGAGAGAGAGACTCAGAGACTGGGACACAGAGACAGAGACAGATACACAGTGCCAGAGACACAGAAACAGAGACATAGAGACCGACACAGAGACAGGGACACAGAGACAGAGACGCAGAGACAGAGACACAGAGACAGAGACACAGAGACCGAGACACAGAGACGGAGACACAGGGACTGGGACACAGCGAGAGTGAATCAGAGACAGGGACACAGGGACAGAGGCACAGAGACAGAGATTCAGAGGCAGAGACACAGAGGCAGGGACACAGTGGCCGAGACACGGAGACAGGAACACAGAGAAGGAGGCACAGGGACAGAGACACAGAGACAGAGACACAGAGAAAGAGAAACTGAGACAGAGACAGACACATAGAGACAGAGTCACAGCGACAGAGACATAGTGACAGATACACAGAGACAGAGACACAGGGACAGAGACACTGGGACAGAGACACAGAGACAGAGATTCAGAGGCAGAGACACAGAGACAGAGACACAGAGGCCGAGACACAGAGACGGTAACACAGGAACAGTGACACAGGGAGGGAGACGCAGACGCAGATACACAGAGACAGAGACAGAGACACAGAGACACGGACGCAGAGACAGATAACGTGGACAGAGACACAGAGAGAGAGAGACACAGAGACGGAGACACAGAGACAGAGACGCAGAGACAGAGACGCACTGACAGAGACACAGAGACCGAGACACAGAGACGGAGACACAGAGACAGAGACACAGAAACAGAGACACAGAGAAGGAGCCACAGGGACAGAGACACAGAGACAGAGACACAGAGACAGAGACAGAGACAGAGTCAAAGAGAAACAGAGACAGAGGCAGAGACAGAGACACCGAGACAGAGACAGAGACACAGAGACAGAGACACAGATACGGAGACACAGACACAGAGAAAGAGACGAAGAGACGGAGACACAGAGACAGAGACACAGAGGCAGAGACACACAGACAGAGACACAGAGACCGAGACACAGAGACGGAGACACAGAGACAGAGACGCAGAGACAGAGACGCACTGACAGAGACACAGAGACCGAGACACAGAGACGGAGATACAGAGACAGAGACACAGAAACAGAGACACTGAGACGGAGACAGAGGCACAGGGGCAGAGACACAAAGACACAGACACAGAGACTGAGACACAGAGACAGATAACGTGGACAGAGACACAGAGAGAGAGAGACACAGAGACGGAGACACAGGGACAGAGACACAGAGACAGAGACAGAGTCAAAGAGAAACAGAGACAGAGGCAGAGACAGAGACACAGAGACAGAGACACAGATACGGAGACACAGACACAGAGAAAGAGACGAAGAGACGGAGACACAGGGACAGAGACACAGAGGCAGATACACACAGACAGAGACACAGAGACCGAGACACAGAGACGGAGACACAGAGACAGAGACGCAGAGACAGAGACGCACTGACAGAGACACAGAGACCGAGACACAGAGACGGAGACACAGAGACAGAGACACAAAAACGGAGACACTGAGACGGAGACAGAGGCACAGGGGCTGAGACACAAAGACAGAGACACAGAGACTGAGACACACAAAGACAGAGACACAGAGACTGAGACACAGAGACGGAGACACAGAGACAGTGACACAGAAAACAGAGACACAGAGACAGGGACACCGTGAGAGAGACAGAGACACAGAGACGGAGACACGGAGACAGCGACACAGCGACAGAGACACAGAGACAGAAACACAGAGACAGTGTCACAGAGACAGAGACATAGAGACAGAGACACAGAGACAGAGACACAGGGACTGGGACACAGGGACAGAGACACAGAGAAAGAGAAATAGAGACAGAGACAGAGACACAGAGGCAGAGACACAGAGACAGAGACACAGAGACAGATACACAGAGACAGAGACACAGAGACGGAGACTCTGGGACAGAGACACAGAGACGGGGATACGGAGGCAGAGACACGGAGACAGGGACACAGAGAAGGAGACACAGGGACAGAGACAGAGAGACAGAGACACAGAGAAAGAGAAACTGAGATAGAGACAGAGACATAGAGACAGAGACACAGCGACAGAGACATAGTGACAGATACACAGAGACAGAGACACAGGGACAGAGACACAGGGACAGAGGCACAGAGACAGAGATTCAGAGGCAGAGACACAGAGGCAGGGACACAGTGGCCGAGACACAGAGACGGTAACACAGGGACCGTGACACAGGGAGGGAGACACAGAGGCAGATACACAGAGACAGAGACAGAGACACAGAGACAGGGACGCTGAGAGAGTGACACAGAGAAGGAGCCACAGGGACAGAGACACAGAGACAGAGACACGGATATAGAGACACAGAGACCGAGACACAGAGACGGAGACACGGAGACAGAGACACAGAGAGGGAGAGACAGATGCACAGAGATGGAGACACAGGGACAGAGACACAGAGACAGGGACACAGGGACAGAGACACAGAGACAGGGACACAGAGACAGAGACACAGAGACAGAGACACAGAGACAGAGACACAGAGACAGATATACAGAGACAGAGACACAGAGACAGAGACACAGAGACAGAGACACAGAGACAGATACACAGAGACGGAGAACCAGGATCAGAGACACAGAGACAGAGACACAGAGACAGAGACACAGAGACAGAGACACAGAGACAGAGACACAGAGACGGACCAGAGAGACACAGAGACAGAGACACAGAGACAGAGACACAGAGACAGAGACACAGAGACAGAGACACAGAGACAGAGACACAGAGACAGAGAACACAGAGACAGAGACACAGAGACAGAGACACAGAGACGGAGACACAGGGACTGGGACACAGCGAGAGAGAATCAGAGACAGGGACACAGAGACAGAGATTCAGAGACAGTGACATAGAGACAGAGTCAGAGAGACAGAGATACAGAGACGGAGACACAATGCCAGAGACACAGAGACAGAAACACAGAGACAGATTCACAGAGACAGAGACACAGAGACAGAGACATAATGACAGAAACACAGAGACGGAGACACAGGGACAGAGGGAACACAGGGACAGAGACACAGAGAAAGAGAAACAGAGACAGAGACAGAGACACAGAGACAGAGACACAGAGACAGAGACACAGAGACAGATACACAGAGACAGAGACACAGAGACGGAGACTCTGGGACAGAGACACAGAGACAGAGACACAGGGACGGAGACAGAGACACAGAGACAGGGATACGGAGGCAGAGACACGGAGACAGGGACACAGAGAAGGAGACACAGGGACAGAGACAGAGAGACAGAGACACAGAGAAAGAGAAACTGAGACAGAGACAGAGACATAGAGACAGAGACACAGCGACAGAGACATAGTTACAGATACACAGAGACAGAGACACAGGGACAGAGACACAGGGACAGAGGCACAGAGACAGAGATTCAGAGGCAGAGACACAGAGGCAGGGACACAGTGGCCGTGACACAGAGACGGTAACACAGGGACCGTGACACAGGGATGGAGACACAGAGGCAGATACACAGAGACAGAGACAGAGACACAGAGACAGGGACGCTGAGAGAGTGACACAGAGAAGGAGCCACAGGGACAGAGACACTGAGACAGAGACACAGAGACAGCGACGCATACACAGAGACACAGAGACAGACACACAGAGACAGAGACACAGAGACAGAGAGACAGCGACAGAGACATAGGAACAGAGGCACAGAGACGGTGACAGAGACACAGACACAGAGACACAGAGACAGAGACACAGAGAAAGGGAAACAGAGACAGAGACAGAGACATAGAGACAGAGACACAGAGACAGGGACACAGAGACAGAGACACAGAGACAGATATACAGAGACAGAGACACAGAGACAGAGACACAGAGACAGAGACACAGAGACAGAGACACAGAGACAGAGACACAGAGACAGAGACACAGAGACAGATACACAGAGACGGAGTATCAGGATCAGAGACACAGAGACAGAGACACAGAGACAGAGACACAGAGACAGAGACACAGAGACAGAGACACAGAGACAGAGACACAGAGACAGAGACACAGAGACAGAGACACAGAGACAGAGACACAGAGACAGAGACACAGAGACAGAGACACAGAGACAGAGACACAGAGACAGAGACACAGAGACAGAGACACAGAGACAGAGACACAGAGACAGAGACACAGAGACAGAGACACAGAGACAGAGACACAGAGACAGAGACACAGAGACAGAGACACAGAGACAGAGACACAGAGACAGAGACACAGAGACAGAGACACAGAGACAGAGACACAGAGACAGAGACACAGAGACAGAGACACAGAGACAGAGACACAGAGACAGAGACACAGAGACAGAGACACAGAGACAGAGACACAGAGACAGAGACACAGAGACAGAGACACAGAGACAGAGACACAGAGACAGAGACACAGAGACAGAGACACAGAGACAGAGACACAGAGACAGAGACACAGAGACAGAGACACAGAGACAGAGACACAGAGACAGAGACACAGAGACAGAGACACAGAGACAGAGACACAGAGACAGAGACACAGAGACAGAGACACAGAGACAGAGACACAGAGACAGAGACACAGAGACAGAGACACAGAGACAGAGACACAGAGACAGAGACACAGAGACAGAGACACAGAGACAGAGACACAGAGACAGAGACACAGAGACAGAGACACAGAGACAGAGACACAGAGACAGAGACACAGAGACAGAGACACAGAGACAGAGACACAGAGACAGAGACACAGAGACAGAGACACAGAGACAGAGACACAGAGACAGAGACACAGAGACAGAGACACAGAGACAGAGACACAGAGACAGAGACACAGAGACAGAGACACAGAGACAGAGACACAGAGACAGAGACACAGAGACAGAGACACAGAGACAGGGATACAGAGACAGAGACACAGAGACCGAGACACAGAGACGGAGACACAGAGACAGAGACACGGAGACAGAGACACAGAAACAGAGACAGTGAGACGGAGACAGACGCACAGGGACAGAGACACACAGACAGAGACACAGAGACTGAGACACAGAGACGGAGACACAGAGACAGTGACATAGAGACAGAGACACAGAGACCGGGACACAGTGAGAGAGACAGAGACACAGAGACGGAGACACAGAGACAGCGACACAGAGACAGAGACAGAGACACAGAGACGCAGAGACAGGGACACAGAGGCAGAGGCACAGAGACAGAGACAGAGACGCAGAGACGGGGACAGAGGGACAGAGAAACAGAGCCAGGGACACAGAGACAGAGACTCAGAGACAGAGACAGAGACAGAGGCACAGAGACGGAGACAGAGGGACAGAGGCGCAGAGACAGGGACATAGAGACAGAGACTCAGAGACCGAGACACAGAGACAGAGACACAGAGACAGAGACACAGAGACAGAGACACAGAGACAGAGACGCACAGACAGAGACACAGAGACCGAGACACAGAGACGGAGACACAGAGACAGAAACACAGAGACAGAGACACAGGGACAGAGACACAGAGAAAGAGAAACAGAGACAGAGACAGAGACACAGAGACAGAGACACAGAGACAGAGACACAGAGACAGATACACAGAGACAGAGACACAGAGACGGAGACTCTGGGACAGAGACACAGAGACAGAGACACAGGGACGGAGACAGAGACACAGAGACAGAGATACAGAGACAGAGACACAGAGACAGAGACACGGATATAGAGACACAGAGACCGAGACACAGAGACAGAGACACGGAGACAGAGACACAGAGAGGGAGAGACAGATACACAGAGATGGAGACACAGGGACAGAGACACAGAGACAGGGACACAGGGACAGAGACACAGAGACAAGGACACAGAGACAGAGACACAGAGACAGAGACGCAGAGACAGAGAGACAGAGACAGAGACATAGGAACAGAGGCACAGAGACGGTGACAGAGACACAGACACAGAGACACAGAGACAGAGACACAGAGAAAGGGAAACAGAGACAGAGACAGAGACATAGAGACAGAGACACAGAGACAGAGACACAGAGACAGATATACAGAGACAGAGACAGAGACACAGAGACAGAGACAGAGACACAGAGACAGATACACAGAGACGGAGAACCAGGATCAGAGACACAGAGACAGAGACACAGAGACAGAGACACAGAGACAGAGACACAGAGACAGAGACACAGAGACAGAGACACAGAGACAGAGACACAGAGACAGAGACACAGAGACAGAGACACAGAGACAGAGACACAGAGACAGAGACACAGAGACAGAGACACAGAGACAGAGACACAGAGACAGAGACACAGAGACAGAGACACAGAGACAGAGACACAGAGACAGAGACACAGAGACAGAGACACAGAGACAGAGACACAGAGACAGAGACACAGAGACAGAGACACAGAGACAGAGACACAGAGACAGAGACACAGAGACAGAGACACAGAGACAGAGACACAGAGACAGAGACACAGAGACAGAGACACAGAGACAGAGACACAGAGACAGAGACACAGAGACAGAGACACAGAGACAGAGACACAGAGACAGAGACACAGAGACAGAGACACAGAGACAGAGACACAGAGACAGAGACACCGAGACAGAGACACCGAGACAGAGACACAGGGACTGGGACACAGCGAGAGAGAATCAGAGACAGGGACACAGCGACAGAGACAGGGACACAGAGACGCAGAGACAGGGACACAGAGACAGAGACACAGAGGCAGAGACACTGAGACAGAGGCACAGAGACAGAGACAGAGACAGAGACACAGAGACAGGGACGCTGAGAGAGTGACACAGAGAAGGAGCCACAGGGACAGAGACACAGAGACCGAGACACAGAGACAGAGACACGGAGACAGAGACACAGAGAGGGAGAGACAGAGACAGAGACACAGAGACAGAGACACAGAGACAGAGACACAGAGACAGAGACACAGAGACAGAGACACAGAGACAGAGACACAGAGACAGAGACATAGCGACAGAGACACAGAGACAGAGACACAGAGACAGAGACACAGAGACAGAGACACAGAGACAGAGACACAGAGACAGAGACACAGAGACAGGGATACAGAGACAGAGAGACAGAGACACAGAGAAAGGGAAACAGAGACAGAGACAGATACATAGAGACAGAGGCACAGAGACAGAGACACAGAGACAGAGACACAGAGACAGATATACAGAGACAGAGACACAGAGACAGAGACACAGAGACAGATACACAGAGACGGAGAACCAGGATCAGAGACACAGAGACAGAGACACAGAGACAGAGACACAGAGACAGAGACACAGAGACAGAGACACAGAGACAGAGACACAGAGACAGAGACACAGAGACAGAGACACAGAGACAGAGACACAGAGACAGAGACACAGAGACAGAGACACAGAGACAGAGACACAGAGACAGAGACACAGAGACAGAGACACAGAGACAGAGACACAGAGACAGAGACACAGAGACAGAGACACAGAGACAGAGACACAGAGACAGAGACGCAGAGACGGGGACACAGAGACAGAGACACAGAGGCAGAGACACTGAGACAGAGGCACAGAGACACAGAGACAGGGACGCTGAGAGAGTGACACAGAGAAGGAGCCACAGGGACAGAGACACAGAGACCGAGACACAGAGACCGAGACACGGAGACAGAGACACAGAGAGGGAGAGACAGAGACAGAGACATAGGAACAGAGGCACAGAGACGGAGACAGAGGGACAGAGGCGCAGAGACAGGGACATAGAGACAGAGACTCAGAGACCGAGACACAGAGACAGAGACACAGAGACATAGACACAGAGACAGAGACACAGAGACAGAGACACAGAGACAGAGACACAGAGACAGAGACGCACAGACAGGGACACAGAGACCGAGACACAGAGACGGAGACACAGAGACAGAAACACAGAGACAGAGACACAGAGACTGAGACACAGAGAGAGAGACTCAGAGACTGGGACACAGAGACAGAGACAGATACACAGTGCCAGAGACACAGAAACAGAGACATAGAGACCGACACAGAGACAGGGACACAGAGACAGAGACGCAGAGACAGAGACACAGAGACAGAGACACAGAGACCGAGACACAGAGACGGAGACACAGGGACTGGGACACAGCGAGAGTGAATCAGAGACAGGGACACAGGGACAGAGGCACATAGACAGAGATTCAGAGGCAGAGACACAGAGGCAGGGACACAGTGGCCGAGACACGGAGACAGGAACACAGAGAAGGAGGCACAGGGACAGAGACACAGAGACAGAGACACAGAGAAAGAGAAACTGAGACAGAGACAGACACATAGAGACAGAGTCACAGCGACAGAGACATAGTGACAGATACACAGAGACAGAGACACAGGGACAGAGACACTGGGACAGAGACACAGAGACAGAGATTCAGAGGCAGAGACACAGAGACAGAGACACAGAGGCCGAGACACAGAGACGGTAACACAGGAACAGTGACACAGGGAGGGAGACGCAGACGCAGATACACAGAGACAGAGACAGAGACACAGAGACACGGACGCAGAGACAGATAACGTGGACAGAGACACAGAGAGAGAGAGACACAGAGACGGAGACACAGAGACAGAGACGCAGAGACAGAGACGCACTGACAGAGACACAGAGACCGAGACACAGAGACGGAGACACAGAGACAGAGACACAGAAACAGAGACACAGAGAAGGAGCCACAGGGACAGAGACACAGAGACAGAGACACAGAGACAGAGACAGAGACAGAGTCAAAGAGAAACAGAGACAGAGGCAGAGACAGAGACACCGAGACAGAGACAGAGACACAGAGACAGAGACACAGATACGGAGACACAGACACAGAGAAAGAGACGAAGAGACGGAGACACAGAGACAGAGACACAGAGGCAGAGACACACAGACAGAGACACAGAGACCGAGACACAGAGACGGAGACACAGAGACAGAGACGCAGAGACAGAGACGCACTGACAGAGACACAGAGACCGAGACACAGAGACGGAGATACAGAGACAGAGACACAGAAACAGAGACACTGAGACGGAGACAGAGGCACAGGGGCAGAGACACAAAGACACAGACACAGAGACTGAGACACAGAGACAGATAACGTGGACAGAGACACAGAGAGAGAGAGACACAGAGACGGAGACACAGGGACAGAGACACAGAGACAGAGACAGAGTCAAAGAGAAACAGAGACAGAGGCAGAGACAGAGACACAGAGACAGAGACACAGATACGGAGACACAGACACAGAGAAAGAGACGAAGAGACGGAGACACAGGGACAGAGACACAGAGGCAGATACACACAGACAGAGACACAGAGACCGAGACACAGAGACGGAGACACAGAGACAGAGACGCAGAGACAGAGACGCACTGACAGAGACACACAGACCGAGACACAGAGACGGAGACACAGAGACAGAGACACAAAAACGGAGACACTGAGACGGAGACAGAGGCACAGGGGCAGAGACACAAAGACAGAGACACAGAGACTGAGACACAGAGACGGAGACACAGAGACAGTGACACAGAAACAGAGACACAGAGACAGGGACACCGTGAGAGAGACAGAGACACAGAGACGGAGACACGGAGACAGCGACACAGCGACAGAGACACAGAGACAGAAACACAGAGACAGTGTCACAGAGACAGAGACATAGAGACAGAGACACAGAGACAGAGACACAGGGACTGGGACACAGGGACAGAGACACAGAGAAAGAGAAATAGAGACAGAGACAGAGACACAGAGGCAGAGACACAGAGACAGAGACACAGAGACAGATACACAGAGACAGAGACACAGAGACGGAGACTCTGGGACAGAGACACAGAGACGGGGATACGGAGGCAGAGACACGGAGACAGGGACACAGAGAAGGAGACACAGGGACAGAGACAGAGAGACAGAGACACAGAGAAAGAGAAACTGAGATAGAGACAGAGACATAGAGACAGAGACACAGCGACAGAGACATAGTGACAGATACACAGAGACAGAGACACAGGGACAGAGACACAGGGACAGAGGCACAGAGACAGAGATTCAGAGGCAGAGACACAGAGGCAGGGACACAGTGGCCGAGACACAGAGACGGTAACACAGGGACCGTGACACAGGGAGGGAGACACAGAGGCAGATACACAGAGACAGAGACAGAGACACAGAGACAGGGACGCTGAGAGAGTGACACAGAGAAGGAGCCACAGGGACAGAGACACAGAGACAGAGACACGGATATAGAGACACAGAGACCGAGACACAGAGACGGAGACACGGAGACAGAGACACAGAGAGGGAGAGACAGATGCACAGAGATGGAGACACAGGGACAGAGACACAGAGACAGGGACACAGGGACAGAGACACAGAGACAGGGACACAGAGACAGAGACACAGAGACAGAGACACAGAGACAGAGACACAGAGACAGATATACAGAGACAGAGACACAGAGACAGAGACACAGAGACAGAGACACAGAGACAGATACACAGAGACGGAGAACCAGGATCAGAGACACAGAGACAGAGACACAGAGACAGAGACACAGAGACAGAGACACAGAGACAGAGACACAGCGACAGAGACATAGGAACAGAGGCACAGAGACGGTGACAGAGACACAGACACAGAGACACAGAGACAGAGACACAGAGAAAGGGAAACAGAGACAGAGACACAGAGACAGAGACACAGAGACAGAGACACAGAGACAGAGACACAGAGACAGAGACACAGAGACAGAGACACAGAGACAGAGACACCGAGACAGAGACACCGAGACAGAGACACAGGGACTGGGACACAGCGAGAGAGAATCAGAGACAGGGACACAGCGACAGAGACAGGGACACAGAGACGCAGAGACAGGGACACAGAGACAGAGACACAGAGGCAGAGACACTGAGACAGAGGCACAGAGACAGAGACAGAGACAGAGACACAGAGACAGGGACGCTGAGAGAGTGACACAGAGAAGGAGCCACAGGGACAGAGACACAGAGACCGAGACACAGAGACAGAGACACGGAGACAGAGACACAGAGAGGGAGAGACAGAGACAGAGACACAGAGACAGAGACACAGAGACAGAGACACAGAGACAGAGACACAGAGACAGAGACACAGAGACAGAGACACAGAGACAGAGACATAGCGACAGAGACACAGAGACAGAGACACAGAGACAGAGACACAGAGACAGAGACACAGAGACAGAGACACAGAGACAGAGACACAGAGACAGGGATACAGAGACAGAGAGACAGAGACACAGAGAAAGGGAAACAGAGACAGAGACAGATACATAGAGACAGAGGCACAGAGACAGAGACACAGAGACAGAGACACAGAGACAGATATACAGAGACAGAGACACAGAGACAGAGACACAGAGACAGATACACAGAGACGGAGAACCAGGATCAGAGACACAGAGACAGAGACACAGAGACAGAGACACAGAGACAGAGACACAGAGACAGAGACACAGAGACAGAGACACAGAGACAGAGACACAGAGACAGAGACACAGAGACAGAGACACAGAGACAGAGACACAGAGACAGAGACACAGAGACAGAGACACAGAGACAGAGACACAGAGACAGAGACACAGAGACAGAGACACAGAGACAGAGACACAGAGACAGAGACACAGAGACAGAGACACAGAGACAGAGACGCAGAGACGGGGACACAGAGACAGAGACACAGAGGCAGAGACACTGAGACAGAGGCACAGAGACACAGAGACAGGGACGCTGAGAGAGTGACACAGAGAAGGAGCCACAGGGACAGAGACACAGAGACCGAGACACAGAGACCGAGACACGGAGACAGAGACACAGAGAGGGAGAGACAGAGACAGAGACATAGGAACAGAGGCACAGAGACGGAGACAGAGGGACAGAGGCGCAGAGACAGGGACATAGAGACAGAGACTCAGAGACCGAGACACAGAGACAGAGACACAGAGACATAGACACAGAGACAGAGACACAGAGACAGAGACACAGAGACAGAGACACAGAGACAGAGACGCACAGACAGGGACACAGAGACCGAGACACAGAGACGGAGACACAGAGACAGAAACACAGAGACAGAGACACAGAGACTGAGACACAGAGAGAGAGACTCAGAGACTGGGACACAGAGACAGAGACAGATACACAGTGCCAGAGACACAGAAACAGAGACATAGAGACCGACACAGAGACAGGGACACAGAGACAGAGACGCAGAGACAGAGACACAGAGACAGAGACACAGAGACCGAGACACAGAGACGGAGACACAGGGACTGGGACACAGCGAGAGTGAATCAGAGACAGGGACACAGGGACAGAGGCACATAGACAGAGATTCAGAGGCAGAGACACAGAGGCAGGGACACAGTGGCCGAGACACGGAGACAGGAACACAGAGAAGGAGGCACAGGGACAGAGACACAGAGACAGAGACACAGAGAAAGAGAAACTGAGACAGAGACAGACACATAGAGACAGAGTCACAGCGACAGAGACATAGTGACAGATACACAGAGACAGAGACACAGGGACAGAGACACTGGGACAGAGACACAGAGACAGAGATTCAGAGGCAGAGACACAGAGACAGAGACACAGAGGCCGAGACACAGAGACGGTAACACAGGAACAGTGACACAGGGAGGGAGACGCAGACGCAGATACACAGAGACAGAGACAGAGACACAGAGACACGGACGCAGAGACAGATAACGTGGACAGAGACACAGAGAGAGAGAGACACAGAGACGGAGACACAGAGACAGAGACGCAGAGACAGAGACGCACTGACAGAGACACAGAGACCGAGACACAGAGACGGAGACACAGAGACAGAGACACAGAAACAGAGACACAGAGAAGGAGCCACAGGGACAGAGACACAGAGACAGAGACACAGAGACAGAGACAGAGACAGAGTCAAAGAGAAACAGAGACAGAGGCAGAGACAGAGACACCGAGACAGAGACAGAGACACAGAGACAGAGACACAGATACGGAGACACAGACACAGAGAAAGAGACGAAGAGACGGAGACACAGAGACAGAGACACAGAGGCAGAGACACACAGACAGAGACACAGAGACCGAGACACAGAGACGGAGACACAGAGACAGAGACGCAGAGACAGAGACGCACTGACAGAGACACAGAGACCGAGACACAGAGACGGAGATACAGAGACAGAGACACAGAAACAGAGACACTGAGACGGAGACAGAGGCACAGGGGCAGAGACACAAAGACACAGACACAGAGACTGAGACACAGAGACAGATAACGTGGACAGAGACACAGAGAGAGAGAGACACAGAGACGGAGACACAGGGACAGAGACACAGAGACAGAGACAGAGTCAAAGAGAAACAGAGACAGAGGCAGAGACAGAGACACAGAGACAGAGACACAGATACGGAGACACAGACACAGAGAAAGAGACGAAGAGACGGAGACACAGGGACAGAGACACAGAGGCAGATACACACAGACAGAGACACAGAGACCGAGACACAGAGACGGAGACACAGAGACAGAGACGCAGAGACAGAGACGCACTGACAGAGACACACAGACCGAGACACAGAGACGGAGACACAGAGACAGAGACACAAAAACGGAGACACTGAGACGGAGACAGAGGCACAGGGGCAGAGACACAAAGACAGAGACACAGAGACTGAGACACAGAGACGGAGACACAGAGACAGTGACACAGAAACAGAGACACAGAGACAGGGACACCGTGAGAGAGACAGAGACACAGAGACGGAGACACGGAGACAGCGACACAGCGACAGAGACACAGAGACAGAAACACAGAGACAGTGTCACAGAGACAGAGACATAGAGACAGAGACACAGAGACAGAGACACAGGGACTGGGACACAGGGACAGAGACACAGAGAAAGAGAAATAGAGACAGAGACAGAGACACAGAGGCAGAGACACAGAGACAGAGACACAGAGACAGATACACAGAGACAGAGACACAGAGACGGAGACTCTGGGACAGAGACACAGAGACGGGGATACGGAGGCAGAGACACGGAGACAGGGACACAGAGAAGGAGACACAGGGACAGAGACAGAGAGACAGAGACACAGAGAAAGAGAAACTGAGATAGAGACAGAGACATAGAGACAGAGACACAGCGACAGAGACATAGTGACAGATACACAGAGACAGAGACACAGGGACAGAGACACAGGGACAGAGGCACAGAGACAGAGATTCAGAGGCAGAGACACAGAGGCAGGGACACAGTGGCCGAGACACAGAGACGGTAACACAGGGACCGTGACACAGGGAGGGAGACACAGAGGCAGATACACAGAGACAGAGACAGAGACACAGAGACAGGGACGCTGAGAGAGTGACACAGAGAAGGAGCCACAGGGACAGAGACACAGAGACAGAGACACGGATATAGAGACACAGAGACCGAGACACAGAGACGGAGACACGGAGACAGAGACACAGAGAGGGAGAGACAGATGCACAGAGATGGAGACACAGGGACAGAGACACAGAGACAGGGACACAGGGACAGAGACACAGAGACAGGGACACAGAGACAGAGACACAGAGACAGAGACACAGAGACAGAGACACAGAGACAGATATACAGAGACAGAGACACAGAGACAGAGACACAGAGACAGAGACACAGAGACAGATACACAGAGACGGAGAACCAGGATCAGAGACACAGAGACAGAGACACAGAGACAGAGACACAGAGACAGAGACACAGAGACAGAGACACAGAGACAGAGACACAGAGACAGAGACACAGAGACAGAGACACAGAGACAGAGACACAGAGACAGAGACACAGAGACAGAGACACAGAGACAGAGACACAGAGACAGAGACACAGAGACGGAGACACAGGGACTGGGACACAGCGAGAGAGAATCAGAGACAGGGACACAGAGACAGAGATTCAGAGACAGTGACATAGAGACAGAGTCAGAGAGACAGAGATACAGAGATGGAGACACAATGCCAGAGACACAGAGACAGAAACACAGAGACAGATTCACAGAGACAGAGACACAGAGACAGAGACATAATGACAGAAACACAGAGACGGAGACACAGGGACAGGGACACAGGGACAGAGACACAGAGAAAGAGAAACAGAGACAGAGACAGAGACACAGAGACAGAGACACAGAGACAGAGACACAGAGACAGATACACAGAGACAGAGACACAGAGACGGAGACTCTGGGACAGAGACACAGAGACAGAGACACAGGGACGGAGACAGAGACACAGAGACAGGGATACGGAGGCAGAGACACGGAGACAGGGACACAGAGAAGGAGACACAGGGACAGAGACAGAGAGACAGAGACACAGAGAAAGAGAAACTGAGACAGAGACAGAGACATAGAGACAGAGACACAGCGACAGAGACATAGTTACAGATACACAGAGACAGAGACACAGGGACAGAGACACAGGGACAGAGGCACAGAGACAGAGATTCAGAGGCAGAGACACAGAGGCAGGGACACAGTGGCCGTGACACAGAGACGGTAACACAGGGACCGTGACACAGGGATGGAGACACAGAGGCAGATACACAGAGACAGAGACAGAGACACAGAGACAGGGACGCTGAGAGAGTGACACAGAGAAGGAGCCACAGGGACAGAGACACTGAGACAGAGACACAGAGACAGCGACGCATACACAGAGACACAGAGACAGACACACAGAGACAGAGACACAGAGACAGAGAGACAGCGACAGAGACATAGGAACAGAGGCACAGAGACGGTGACAGAGACACAGACACAGAGACACAGAGACAGAGACACAGAGAAAGGGAAACAGAGACAGAGACAGAGACATAGAGACAGAGACACAGAGACAGGGACACAGAGACAGAGACACGGAGACAGATATACAGAGACAGAGACACAGAGACAGAGACACAGAGACAGAGACACAGAGACAGAGACACAGAGACAGAGACACAGAGACAGAGACACAGAGACAGATACACAGAGACGGAGTATCAGGATCAGAGACACAGAGACAGAGACACAGAGACAGAGACACAGAGACAGAGACACAGAGACAGAGACACAGAGACAGAGACACAGAGACAGAGACACAGAGACAGAGACACAGAGACAGAGACACAGAGACAGAGACACAGAGACAGAGACACAGAGACAGAGACACAGAGACAGAGACACAGAGACAGAGACACAGAGACAGAGACACAGAGACAGAGACACAGAGACAGAGACACAGAGACAGAGACACAGAGACAGAGACACAGAGACAGAGACACAGAGACAGAGACACAGAGACAGAGACACAGAGACAGAGACACAGAGACAGAGACACAGAGACAGAGACACAGAGACAGAGACACAGAGACAGAGACACAGAGACAGAGACACAGAGACAGAGACACAGAGACAGAGACACAGAGACAGAGACACAGAGACAGAGACACAGAGACAGAGACACAGAGACAGAGACACAGAGACAGAGACACAGAGACAGAGACACAGAGACAGAGACACAGAGACAGAGACACAGAGACAGAGACACAGAGACAGAGACACAGAGACAGAGACACAGAGACAGAGACACAGAGACAGAGACACAGAGACAGAGACACAGAGACAGAGACACAGAGACAGAGACACAGAGACAGAGACACAGAGACAGAGACACAGAGACAGAGACACAGAGACAGAGACACAGAGACAGAGACACAGAGTCAGAGACACAGGAACCGTGACACAGGGAGGGAGACACAGACGCAGATACACAGAGACAGAGACAGAGACACAGAGACAGGGACGCAGAGAGAGTGACACAGAGAAGGAGCCACAGGGACAGAGACACTGAGACAGAGACACAGAGACATGGACACATAGACAGAGACACAGAGACAGAGACTCAGAGACAGAGACACAGAGAAAGAGAAACAGAGACAGAGACAGAGACACAGACACAGAGACAGAGACACAGAGACATGGACACATAGACAGAGACACAGAGACAGAGACTCAGAGACAGAGACAGAGGCACAGAGACGGAGACACAGAGACAGAGACACAGAGACAGAGACACAGAGACAGAGACACAGAGACAGAGACACAGAGACAGAGACACAGAGACAGAGACACAGAGACAGAGACACAGAGATAGAGACACAGAGACAGAGACACAGAGACAGAGACACAGAGACCGAGACACAGAGACAGAGACACAGGGACAGAGACACAGAGACAGAGACACAGAGACAGAGACACAGAGACAGAGACACAGAGACAGAGACACAGAGACAGAGACACAGAGACAGAGACACAGAAACAGAGACACAGAGACAGAGACGCAGAGACAGAGACACAGAGACAGAGACACAGAGAGAGTGACACAGAGAAGGAGCCACAGGGACAGAGACACTGAGACAGAGACACAGAGACAGGGACACATAGACAGAGACACATAGACAGAGACACAGAGACAGAGACACAGAGACAGAGACACAGAGACAGAGACTCAGAGACATAGACACAGAGACAGAGACACAGAGACAGAGACACAGAGACGGAGACAAAGAGACCGTGACACAGGGAGAGAGACACAGAGACAGAGACACAGAGACAGATAACGTGGACAGAGACACAGAGAGAGAGAGACACAGAGACGGAGACACAGGGACAGAGACACAGAGACAGAGACAGAGTCAAAGAGAAACAGAGACAGAGGCAGAGACAGTGACACAGAGACAGAGACACAGATACGGAGACACAGACACAGAGAAAGAGACGAAGAGACGGAGACACAGAGACAGAGACACAGAGGCAGAGACACACAGACAGAGACACAGAGACCGAGACACAGAGACAGAGACACAGAGACAGAGACACGGAGGCAGAGACGCACAGACAGAGACACAGAGACCGAGACACAGAGACGGAGACACAGAGACAGAGACACAGAAACAGAGACACTGAGACGGAGACAGGGGCACAGGGGCAGAGACACGCAGACAGAGACACAGAGACAGAGACACAGAGACAGAGACACAGAGACAGAGACACAGAGACAGACGCACAGACAGAGACACAGAGACAGAGACACAGAGACAGAGACAGAGACACAGACGCGGAGTCTCTGGGACAGAGACACAGAGACAGAGATTCAGAGGCAGAGACGCAGAGACAGAGCCACGGAGAGCGAGACACAGAGACAGAGACACAGAGACAGAGACACAGAGACAGAGACACAGAGACAGAGACACAGAGACAGAGACACAGAGACAGAGATACAGAGACAGAGACACAGAGACAGAGACACAGAGACAGAGACACAGAGACAGAGACACAGAGACAGAGACACAGAGACAGAGACACAGAGGCAGGGACACAGAGAAAGAGAAACAGAGACAGAGACAGAGACACAGACACAGAGACAGAGACACAGAGACAGAGACACAGAGACAGAGACACAGAGACAGAGACACAGAGACAGAGACACAGAGACAGAGACACAGAGACAGAGACACAGAGACAGAGACACAGAGACAGAGACACAGAGACAGAGACACAGAGACAGAGACACAGAGACAGAGACACAGAGACAGAGACACAGAGACAGAGACACAGAGACAGAGACACAGAGACAGAGACACAGAGACAGAGACACAGAGACAGAGACACAGAGACAGAGACACAGAGACAGAGACACAGAGACAGAGACACAGAGACAGAGACACAGAGACAGAGACACAGAGACAGAGACACAGAGACAGAGACACAGAGACAGAGACACAGAGACAGAGACACAGAGACAGAGACACAGAGACAGAGACACAGAGACAGAGACACAGAGACAGAGACACAGAGACAGAGACACAGAGACAGAGACACAGAGACGAGAGACACAGAGACAGAGACACAGAGACAGAGACACAGAGACAGAGACACAGAGACAGATATACAGAGACAGACACACAGAGACAGAGACACAGAGACAGAGACACAGAGACAGAGACACAGAGACAGATACACAGAGACGGAGAACCCGGATCAGAGACACAGAGATAGAGACACAGAGACAGGGACACAGAGACAGAGACACAGAGACAGAGACACAGAGACAGAGACACAGAGACAGAGACACAGAGACAGAGACACAGGGACAGAGACACAGAGACAGAGACACAGAGACAGAGACACAGAGACAGAGACACAGAGACAGAGACACAGAGACAGAGACACAGAGACAGAGACACAGAGACAGATATACAGAGACAGAGACACAGAGACAGAGACACAGAGACAGATACACAGAGACGGAGAACCCGGATCAGAGACACAGAGATAGAGACACAGAGACAGAGACACAGAGACAGAGACACAGAGACAGAGACACAGAGACAGAGACACAGAGACAGAGACACAGAGACAGAGACACAGAGACGGAGACACAGGGACTGGGACACAGCGAGAGAGAATCAGAGACAGGGACACAGAGACAGATATTCAGAGACAGTGACATAGAGACAGAGTCAGAGAGACAGAGATACAGAGACGGAGACACAATGCCAGAGACACAGAGACAGAAACACAGAGACAGATTCACAGAGACAGAGACACAGAGACAGAGACATAATGACAGAAACACAGAGACGGAGACACAGGGACAGGGACACAGGGACAGAGACACAGAGAAAGAGAAACAGAGACAGAGACAGAGACACAGAGACAGAGACACAGAGACAGAGACACAGAGACAGAGACACAGAGACAGATACACAGAGACAGAGACACAGAGACGGAGAATCAGGATCAGAGACACAGAGACAGAGACACAGAGACAGAGACACAGAGACAGAGACACAGAGACAGAGACACAGAGACAGAGACACAGAGACAGAGACACAGAGACAGAGACACAGAGACAGAGACACAGAGACAGAGACACAGAGACAGAGACACAGAGACAGAGACACAGAGACAGAGACACAGAGACAGAGACACAGAGACAGAGACACAGAGACAGAGACACAGAGACAGAGACACAGAGACAGAGACACAGAGACAGAGACACAGAGACAGAGACACAGAGACAGAGACACAGAGACAGAGACACAGAGACAGAGACACAGAGACAGAGACACAGAGACAGAGACACAGAGACAGAGACACAGAGCCAGAGACACAGAGACAGAGACACAGAGACAGAGACACAGAGACAGAGACACAGAGACAGAGACACAGAGACAGAGACACAGAGACAGAGACACAGAGACAGAGACACAGAGACAGAGACACAGAGACAGAGACACAGAGACAGAGACACAGAGACAGAGACACAGAGACAGAGACACAGAGACAGAGACACAGAGACAGAGACACAGAGACAGAGACACAGAGACAGAGACACAGAGACAGAGACACAGAGACAGAGACACAGAGACAGAGACACAGAGACAGAGACACAGAGACAGAGACACAGAGACAGAGACACAGAGACAGAGACACAGAGACAGAGACACAGAGACAGAGACACAGAGACAGAGACACAGGAACCGTGACACAGGGAGGGAGACACAGACGCAGATACACAGAGACACAGACAGAGACACAGAGACAGGGACGCAGAGAGAGTGACACAGAGAAGGAGCCACAGGGACAGAGACACTGAGACAGAGACACAGAGACATGGACACATAGACAGGGACACAGAGACAGAGACTCAGAGACAGAGAGACAGAGACACAGAGAAAGAGAAACAGAGACAGAGACAGAGACACAGACACAGAGACAGAGACACAGAGACATGGACACATAGACAGAGACACAGAGACAGAGACTCAGAGACAGAGACAGAGGCACAGAGACGGAGACACAGAGACAGAGACACAGAGACAGAGACACAGAGACAGAGACACAGAGACAGAGACACAGAGACAGATACACAGAGACAGAGACACAGAGACAGAGACACAGAGATAGAGACACAGAGACAGAGACACAGAGACAGAGACACAGAGACCGAGACACAGAGACGGAGACACAGGGACTGGGACACAGCGAGAGAGAATAAGAGACAGGGACACAGAGACAGAGATTCAGAGACAGTGACACAGAGACAGAGTCAGAGAGACAGAGATACAGAGACGGAGACACAATGCCAGAGACACAGAGACAGAAACACAGAGACAGATTCACAGAGACAGAGACACAGAGACAGAGACATAATGACAGAAACACAGAGACGGAGACACAGGGACAGGGACACAGGGACAGAGACACAGAGAAAGAGAAACAGAGACAGAGACAGAGACACAGACACAGAGACAGAGACACAGAGACAGAGACACAGAGACAGAGACACAGAGACAGAGACACAGAGACAGAGGCACAGAGACAGAGACACAGAGACAGAGACACAGAGACAGAGACACAGAGACAGAGACACAGAGACAGAGACACAGAGACAGAGACACAGAGACAGAGACACAGAGACAGAGACACAGAGACAGAGACACAGAGACAGAGACACAGAGACAGAGACACAGAGACAGAGACACAGAGACAGAGACACAGAGACAGAGACACAGAGACAGAGACACAGAGACAGAGACACAGAGACAGAGACACAGAGACAGAGACACAGAGACAGAGACACAGAGACAGAGACACAGAGACAGAGACACAGAGACAGAGACACAGAGACAGAGACACAGAGACAGCGACACAGAGACAGAGACACAGAGACAGAGACACAGAGACAGAGACACAGAGACAGAGACACAGGGACAGAGACACAGAGACAGAGACACAGAGACAGAGACACAGAGAAGGAGCCACAGGGACAGAGACACTGAGACAGAGACACAGAGACAGGGACACATAGACAGAGACACAGAGACAGAGACACAGAGACAGAGACACAGAGACAGAGACTCAGAGGCATAGACACAGAGACAGAGACACAGAGACAGAGACACAGAGACGGAGACAAAGAGACCGTGACACAGGGAGAGAGACACAGAGACAGAGACACAGAGACAGATAACGTGGACAGAGACACAGAGAGAGAGAGACACGGAGACGGAGACACAGGGACAGAGACACAGAGACAGAGACAGAGTCAAAGAGAAACAGAGATAGAGGCAGAGACAGTGACACAGAGACAGAGACACAGATACGGAGACACAGACACAGAGAAAGAGACGAAGAGACGGAGACACAGAGACAGAGACACAGAGGCAGAGACACACAGACAGAGACACAGAGACCGAGACACAGAGACAGAGACACAGAGACAGAGACACGGAGGCAGAGACGCACAGACAGAGACACAGAGACCGAGACACAGAGACGGAGACACAGAGACAGAGACACAGAAACAGAGACACTGAGACGGAGACAGGGGCACAGGGGCAGAGACACACAGACAGAGACACAGAGACTGAGACACAGAGACGGAGACACAGAGACAGAGACACAGAGACAGACGCACAGACAGAGACACAGAGACAGAGACACAGAGACAGAGACAGAGACACAGACGCGGAGTCTCTGGGACAGAGACACAGAGACAGAGATTCAGAGGCAGAGACGCAGAGACAGAGCCACGGAGAGCGAGACACAGAGACAGAGACACAGAGACAGAGACACAGAGACAGAGACACAGAGACAGAGACACAGAGACAGAGACACAGAGACAGAGATACAGAGACAGAGACACAGAGACAGAGACACAGAGACAGAGACACAGAGACAGAGACACAGAGACAGAGACACAGAGACAGAGACACAGAGGCAGGGACACAGAGAAAGAGAAACAGAGACAGAGACAGAGACACAGACACAGAGACAGAGACACAGAGACAGAGACACAGAGACAGAGACACAGAGACAGAGACACAGAGACAGAGACACAGAGACAGAGACACAGGGACAGAGACACAGAGACAGAGACACCGAGACAGAGACACAGAGACAGAGACACAGAGACAGAGACACAGAGACAGAGACACAGAAACAGAGACACAGAGACAGAGACGCAGAGACAGAGACACAGAGACAGAGACACAGAGAGAGTGACACAGAGAAGCAGCCACAGGGACAGAGACACTGAGACAGAGACACAGAGACAGGGACACATAGACAGAGACACAGAGACAGAGACACAGAGACAGAGACACAGAGACAGAGACTCAGAGACATAGACACAGAGACAGAGACACAGAGACAGAGACACAGAGACGGAGACAAAGAGACCGTGACACAGGGAGAGAGACACAGAGACATATAACGTGGACAGAGACACAGAGAGAGAGAGACACAGAGACGGAGACACAGGGACAGAGACACAGAGACAGAGACAGAGTCAAAGAGAAACAGAGACAGAGGCAGAGACAGTGACACAGAGACAGAGACACAGAGACAGAGACACAGAGACAGAGACACAGAGCCAGAGACACAGAGACAGAGACACAGAGACAGAGACACAGAGACAGAGACACAGAGACAGAGACACAGAGACAGAGACACAGAGACAGAGACACAGAGACAGAGACACAGAGACAGAGACACAGAGACAGAGACACAGAGACAGAGACACAGCGACAGAGACACAGAGACAGAGACACAGAGACAGAGACACAGAGACAGAGACACAGAGACAGAGACACAGAGACAGAGACACAGAGACAGAGACACAGAGACAGAGACACAGAGACAGAGACACAGAGACAGAGACACAGAGACAGAGACACAGAGACAGAGACACAGAGACAGAGACACAGAGACAGAGACACAGAGACAGAGACACAGGAACCGTGACACAGGGAGGGAGACACAGACGCAGATACACAGAGACACAGACAGAGACACAGAGACAGGGACGCAGAGAGAGTGACACAGAGAAGGAGCCACAGGGACAGAGACACTGAGACAGAGACACAGAGACATGGACACATAGACAGAGACACAGAGACAGAGACTCAGAGACAGAGAGACAGAGACACAGAGAAAGAGAAACAGAGACAGAGACAGAGACACAGACACAGAGACAGAGACACAGAGACATGGACACATAGACAGAGACACAGAGACAGAGACTCAGAGACAGAGACAGAGGCACAGAGACGGAGACACAGAGACAGAGACACAGAGACAGAGACACAGAGACAGAGACACAGAGACAGAGACACAGAGACAGATACACAGAGACAGAGACACAGAGACAGAGACACAGAGATAGAGACACAGAGACAGAGACACAGAGACAGAGACACAGAGACCGAGACACAGAGACGGAGACACAGGGACTGGGACACAGCGAGAGAGAATAAGAGACAGGGACACAGAGACAGAGATTCAGAGACAGTGACACAGAGACAGAGTCAGAGAGACAGAGATACAGAGACGGAGACACAATGCCAGAGACACAGAGACAGAAACACAGAGACAGATTCACAGAGACAGAGACACAGAGACAGAGACATAATGACAGAAACACAGAGACGGAGACACAGGGACAGGGACACAGGGACAGAGACACAGAGAAAGAGAAACAGAGACAGAGACAGAGACACAGACACAGAGACAGAGACACAGAGACAGAGACACAGAGACAGAGACACAGAGACAGAGACACAGAGACAGAGACACAGAGACAGAGACACAGAGACAGAGACACAGAGACAGAGACACAGAGCCAGAGACACAGAGACAGAGACACAGAGACAGAGACACAGAGACAGAGACACAGAGACAGAGACACAGAGACAGAGACACAGAGACAGAGACACAGAGACAGAGACACAGAGACAGAGACACAGAGACAGAGACACAGAGACAGAGACACAGAGACAGAGACACAGAGACAGAGACACAGAGACAGAGACACAGAGACAGAGACACAGAGACAGAGACACAGAGACAGAGACACAGAGACAGAGACACAGAGACAGAGACACAGAGACAGAGACACAGAGACAGCGACACAGAGACAGAGACACAGAGACAGAGACACAGAGACAGAGACACAGAGACAGAGACACAGGGACAGAGACACAGAGACAGAGACACAGAGACAGAGACACAGAGACAGAGACACAGAGACAGAGACACAGAGACAGAGACACAGAAACAGAGACACAGAGACAGAGACGCAGAGACAGAGACACAGAGACAGAGACACAGAGAGAGTGACACAGAGAAGGAGCCACAGGGACAGAGACACTGAGACAGAGACACAGAGACAGGGACACATAGACAGAGACACAGAGACAGAGACACAGAGACAGAGACACAGAGACAGAGACTCAGAGGCATAGACACAGAGACAGAGACACAGAGACAGAGACACAGAGACGGAGACAAAGAGACCGTGACACAGGGAGAGAGACACAGAGACAGAGACACAGAGACAGATAACGTGGACAGAGACACAGAGAGAGAGAGACACGGAGACGGAGACACAGGGACAGAGACACAGAGACAGAGACAGAGTCAAAGAGAAACAGAGACAGAGGCAGAGACAGTGACACAGAGACAGAGACACAGATACGGAGACACAGACACAGAGAAAGAGACGAAGAGACGGAGACACAGAGACAGAGACACAGAGGCAGAGACACACAGACAGAGACACAGAGACCGAGACACAGAGACAGAGACACAGAGACAGAGACACGGAGGCAGAGACGCACAGACAGAGACACAGAGACCGAGACACAGAGACGGAGACACAGAGACAGAGACACAGAAACAGAGACACTGAGACGGAGACAGGGGCACAGGGGCAGAGACACACAGACAGAGACACAGAGACTGAGACACAGAGACGGAGACACAGAGACAGAGACACAGAGACAGACGCACAGACAGAGACACAGAGACAGAGACACAGAGACAGAGACAGAGACACAGACGCGGAGTCTCTGGGGCAGAGACACAGAGACAGAGATTCAGAGGCAGAGACGCAGAGACAGAGCCACGGAGAGCGAGACACAGAGACAGAGACACAGAGACAGAGACACAGAGACAGAGACACAGAGACAGAGACACAGAGACAGAGACACAGAGACAGAGATACAGAGACAGAGACACAGAGACAGAGACACAGAGACAGAGACACAGAGACAGAGACACAGAGACAGAGACACAGAGGCAGGGACACAGAGAAAGAGAAACAGAGACAGAGACAGAGACACAGACACAGAGACAGAGACACAGAGACAGAGACACAGAGACAGAGACACAGAGACAGAGACACAGAGACAGAGACACAGAGACAGAGACACAGAGACAGAGACACAGAGACAGAGACACAGGGACAGAGACACAGAGACAGAGACACAGAGACAGAGACACAGAGACAGAGACACAGAGACAGAGACACAGAGACAGAGACACAGAAACAGAGACACAGAGACAGAGACGCAGAGACAGAGACACAGAGACAGAGACACAGAGAGAGTGACACAGAGAAGCAGCCACAGGGACAGAGACACTGAGACAGAGACACAGAGACAGGGACACATAGACAGAGACACAGAGACAGAGACACAGAGACAGAGACACAGAGACAGAGACTCAGAGACATAGACACAGAGACAGAGACACAGAGACAGAGACACAGAGACGGAGACAAAGAGACCGTGACACAGGGAGAGAGACACAGAGACAGAGACACAGAGACATATAACGTGGACAGAGACACAGAGAGAGAGAGACACAGAGACGGAGACACAGGGACAGAGACACAGAGACAGAGACAGAGTCAAAGAGAAACAGAGACAGAGGCAGAGACAGTGACACAGAGACAGAGACACAGATACGGAGACACAGACACAGAGAAAGAGACGAAGAGACGGAGACACAGAGACAGAGACACAGAGGCAGAGACACACAGACAGAGACACAGAGACCGAGACACAGAGACAGAGACACAGAGACAGAGACACGGAGGCAGAGACGCACAGACAGAGACACAGAGACCGAGACACAGAGACGGAGACACAGAGACAGAGACACAGAAACAGAGACACTGAGACGGAGACAGGGGCACAGGGGCAGAGACACACAGACAGAGACACAGAGACTGAGACACAGAGACGGAGACACAGAGACAGAGACACAGAGACAGACGCACAGACAGAGACACAGAGACAGAGACACAGAGACAGAGACAGAGACACAGACGCGGAGTCTCTGGGACAGAGACACAGAGACAGAGATTCAGAGGCAGAGACGCAGAGACAGAGCCACGGAGAGCGAGACACAGAGACAGAGAAACAGAGACAGAGACACAGAGACAGAGACACAGAGACAGAGACACAGAGACAGAGACACAGAGACAGAGATACAGAGACAGAGACACAGAGACAGAGACACAGAGACAGAGACACAGAGACAGAGACACAGAGACAGAGAAACAGAGGCAGGGACACAGAGACAGAGACACAGGGGCAGAGATATAGAGATACAGAGACATAGAGACAGAGACACAGAGACAGAGACACAGAGACAGAGACACAGAGACAGAGACATAGAGACCGACACATAGAGACGGAGACACAGGTACAGAGACACACGGACAGAGGCATAGACACAGAGACAGAGGCACGGAGACAGAGACACGGAGACAGAGACACAGAGACATAGAGACAGAGACACAGAGACGCAGACACAGAGACACAGACACAGAGACAGATACACAGAGACAGATACACAGAGACAGAAACACAGAGACAGATTCACAGAGACAGAGACGCAGAGACAGAGACATAATGACAGAAACACAGAGACAGAGACACAGAGACAGAGACGCAGAGACGGAGACACAGCGACAGAGACACAGAGACAGAGACACAGAGAGGGAGACAGAGGCACAGAGACAGAGACACCGAGAGAGTGACACAGAGACAGAGACACAGAGACAGAGACACAGAGACAGCGACACCGAGACAGAGACACCGAGACAGAGACACCGAGACAGAGGCACAGAGACAAAGACACAGAGACAGAGAGACGGAGACGCAGACACAGAGAAAGAGACGCAGAGACGGAGACACAGAGACCGTGACACAGGGAGAGAGACACAGAGACAGAGACACAGAGACAGAGATTCAGAGACAGTGACACAGAGACAGAGTCAGAGAGACAGAGATACAGAGACGGAGACACAATGCCAGAGACACAGAGACAGAAACAGAGAGACAGATTCACAGAGACAGAGACACAGAGACAGAGACATAATGACAGAAACACAGAGACGGAGACACAGGGACAGGGACACAGTGACAGAGACACAGAGACAGAGACACAGAGACAGAGACACAGAGACACAGACACAGAGACAGAGACTCAGAGACAGAGACACAGAGACAGAGACGCAGAGACAGAGCCACAGAGACCGAGACACAGAGACAGAGATTCAGAGACAGTGACGCAGAGACAGAGTCAGAGAGACAGAGATATAGAAACGGAGACACAGGGCCAGAGACACAGAGACAGAGACACAGAGACAGAGACACAGAGACAGAGACACAGAGACAGAGACACAGAGACAGAGACACAGAGACAGAGACACAGAGACAGAGACACAGAGACAGAGACACAGAGACAGAGACACAGAGACAGAGACACAGAGACAGAGACACAGAGACAGAGACACAGAGACAGAGACACAGAGACAGAGACACAGAGACAGAGACACAGAGACAGAGACACAGAGACAGAGACACAGAGACAGAGACACAGAGACAGAGACACAGAGACAGAGACACAGAGACAGAGACACAGAGACAGAGACACAGAGACAGAGACACAGAGACAGAGTCAGAGGGACAGTGACACAGAGACGGAGACACAGGGACAGAGACACAGAGACAGATACACAGAGACAGAGGCACAGAGACAGAGACACAGAGGCAGAGACACAGAAACAGCGACACAGAGACAGTGAAACAGAGAGAGAAACACAGAGAAGGAGACACAGGTATAGAGACACAGAGAAAGAGAAACAGGGACAGAGACAGAGACATAGAGAAAGAGACAGAGACACAGAGACAGAGAAAAAAGAGACAGAGACACTGAGCCAGAGACACGGAGACAGAGACACAGAGACAGAGACACCGAGACAGAGATACGGAGACAGAGACACGGAGACAGAGACACAGAGACAGATACACAGAGACGGAGACACCAAGACAGAGACACGGAGACAGAGACACAGAGACAGATACACAGAGACAGAGACGAAGTGAGAGAGACAAAGACACAGAGACGGAGACATAGGGACAGAGACACAGAGACAGAGACACAGAGACAGAGATACAGAGACAGAGATACAGAGACAGAGACACAGAGACAGATACACAGAGAAAGAGAAACAGAGACAGAGACAGAGACATAGAGAAAGAGACAGAGACACAGAGACAGAGAAAAAAGAGACAGAGACACAGAGACAGATATTCAGACACAGTGACACAGAGAGGGAGAGACAGATACACAGAGACGGAGACACAGAGAGAGGGAGACAGATACACAGAGACGGAGACACAGGGACAGAGACACAGAGACAGGGACACAGAGACCGAGACCCAGGGACAGACACACAGAGATAGAGACATAGTGACAGAGACACAGAGACAGAGACACAGAGACGCAGAGACAGAGACACAGAGACCGTGACACAGGGATAGAGAAACAGAGACATAGACACAGAGACAGAGACAGAGACAGAGACAGAGACAGAGACAGAGACAGAGACACAGAGACAGAGACACAGAGACAGAGACAGAGACAGAGACAGAGACACAGAGACAGAGACACCGAGACAGAGACACGGAGACAGAGACACGGAGACAGAGACACAGAGACAGATACACAGAGACAGAGACACAGAGACAGAGACAAAGTGAGAGAGACAGAGGCACAGAGACGGAGACACAGGGACAGAGACACAGAGACAGAAACAAAGAAACAGAGACACGGAGACAGAGACATAGAGACAGTGGCACAGAGCCGGAGACACAGAGACAGAGACACAGAGACAGAGACTCAGAGACAGAGACAGAGAGATATTGACACAGAGGCGGAGACACAGGGACGGAGACACAGAGACAGAGGCACAGAGACAGAGACACAGAGACGGAGACAGAGACACAGAGACAGAGAAAAAAGAGACAGAGACACTGAGGCAGAGACAGGGAGACAGAGACACAGAGCCAGATGCACAGAGACAGACGCACAGAGACAGAGACAGAGACACAGGGACGGAGACACGGAGACAGGGACACAGAGACAGAGACACAGAGACAGAGACAAAGTGAGAGAGACAGAGGCACAGAGACGGAGACACAGGGACAGAGACACAGAGACAGAAACAAAGAAACAGAGACACGGAGACAGAGATACAAGGACAGAGACACAGAGACAGAGACATAGAATCAGAGGCACAGAGACTGTGACAAAGACATAGACACACAGACACAGAGACAGAGACATAGAGACAGTGGCACAAAGCCGGAGACACAGAGACAGATACACAGAGACAGATACATAAAGAGAGAAACACAGAGACGGAGACACAGAGACATAGACACAGAGACAGAGACACAGAGAAAGAGACAAAGAGACAGAGACGCAGAGACACAGAGACAGTGACACAGAGACAGAGACACCGAGACAGAGACACGGAGACAGAGACACAGAGACAGAGACACAGAGAGAGAAACACAGAGACGGAGATACAGGGACAGAGACACAGAGACAGAGACACAGAGAAAGAGAAACAGAGACAGAGACAGAGACATAGAGAAAGAGACAGAGACACAGAGACAGAGAAAAAAGAGACAGAGACACTGAGGCAGAGACACGGAGACAGAGACACAGAGACAGATAGACAGAGACAGAGGCACAGAGACAGAGACAGAGACACAGGGACGGAGACACGGAGACATAGACACAGAGACAGACACACAGGGTCGGAGACAGAGGCGCAGAGACGGAGACACAGAGACAGAGACACAGAGACAGAGACACAGAGAAAGAAACAAAGAGACAGAGACGCAGAGACACAGAGACAGTGACACAGAGACAGAGACACCGAGACAGAGACACGGAGACAGAGACACAGAGACATGGACACAGAGACAGAGACACAGAGAAAGAGTCAAAGAGACAGGGACACAGCGACACAGAGACAGAGACACTGAGGCAGAGACACGGAGACAGAAACACAGAGACAGATAGACAGAGACAGAGGCACAGAGACAGAGACAGAGACACCAGGACGGAGACACGGAGACATAGACACAGGGACAGACACACAGGGAGGGAGACACAGAGACAGAGGCGCAGAGGCGGAGACACAGAGACAGAGACACAGAGACAGAGACACCGAGACAGAGACACGGAGAGAGAGACACTGAGACAGAGACATAGAGTCAGATACACAGAGACAGAGACACAGAGACAGGGAAACAGAGAGAGAGACACAGAGAGAGAAACACAGAGACGGAGATACAGGGACAGAGACACAGAGACAGAGGCACAAAGACATATACACAGAGACGCAGAGACAGAAACACAGAGACCGTGACACAGGGAGAGAGAAACAGAGACATACACACAGAGACAGAGACAGAGACAGAGACACAGAGACAGAGACACAGAGACAGAGACACAGAGACAGAGATACAGAGACAGGGACACAGAGACAGAAACACAGAGACAGCGACATAGAGACAGTGACACCGAGACGCAGACACAGAGACTGAAACACAGAGACTGATTCACAGAGACAGATACACAGAGACAGATACATAAAGAGAGAAACACAGAGACGGAGACACAGAGACATAGACACAGAGACAGAGACACAGAGAAAGAAACAAAGAGACAGAGACGCAGAGACACAGAGACAGTGACACAGAGACAGAGACACCGAGACAGAGACACGGAGACAGAGACACAGAGACATGGACACAGAGACAGAGACACAGAGAAAGAGACAAAGAGACAGGGAAACAGCGACACAGAGACAGTGACACAGAGACAGAGACACTGAGGCAGAGACACGGAGACAGAAACACAGAGACAGATAGACAGAGACAGAGGCACAGAGACAGAGACAGAGACACCAGGACGGAGACACGGAGACATAGACACAGAGACAGACACACAGGGTCGGAGACAGAGACACAGAGACGGAGACACAGGGACGGAGACAAAGAGACCGTGACACAGGGAGGGAGACACAGAGACAGAGGCGCAGAGGCGGAGACACAGAGACAGAGACACAGAGACAGAGACACCGAGACAGAGACACGGAGAGAGAGACACAGAGACAGAGACATAGAGGCAGATACACAGAGACAGAGACACAGAGACAGGGAAACAGAGACAGAGACACAGAGAGAGAAACACAGAGACGGAGATACAGGGACAGAGACACAGAGACAGAGGCACAAAGACAGATACACAGAGACGCAGAGACAGAAACACAGAGACCGTGACACAGGGAGAGAGAAACAGAGACATAGACGGAGAGACAGAGACAGAGACAGAGACACAGAGACAGAGACACAGAGACAGAGACACAGAGACAGATATTCGGACACAGTGACACAGAGAGGGAGAGACAGATACACAGAGACGGAGACACAGAGAGAGGGAGACAGATACACAGAGACGGAGACACAGGGACAGAGACACAGAGACAGGGACACAGAGACCGAGACCCAGGGACAGAGACACAGAGATAGAGACATAGTGACAGAGACACAGAGACCGAGATACAGAGACAGAGACACAGAGACGCAGAGACAGAGACACAGAGACCGTGACACAGGGATAGAGAAACAGAGACATAGACACAGAGACAGAGACAGAGACAGAGACAGAGACAGAGACAGAGACAGAGACAGAGACAGAGACAGAGACAGAGACGCAGAGACGGGGACACAGAGACAGAGATATAGAGACAGAGACACTGAGACAGAGGCACAGAGCCAGAGACACAGAGACAGAAACACAGAGACAGAGACACAGAGAAGGAGCCACAGGGACAGAGACACTGAGACAGAGACACAGAGACAGGGACGGAGACACAGAGACACAGACACACAGACAGAGACACAGGGACGCAGACAGAGACACAGGGACGGAGACAGAGACACAGAGACAGAGAGACGGAGGCAGAGAGAGTGACACAGAGAAGGAGCCACAGGGACAGAGACACTGAGACAGAGACACAGAGACATGGACACATAGACAGAGACACAGAGACAGAGACTCAGAGACAGAGACAGAGGCACAGAGACGCAGACACAGAGACAGAGACACAGAGACAGAGACACAGAGACACAGAGACAGAGACACAGAGACAGAGACACAGAGACAGAGACACAGAGACAGAGACACAGAGACAGAGACACAGAGACAGATACACAGAGACAGAGACACAGAGACAGAGACACAGAGACCGAGACACAGAGACGGAGACACAGGGACTGGGACACAGCGACAGGGACACAGGGACAGAGGCACAGAGACAGAGATTCAGAGGCAGAGACACAGAGGCAGGGACACAGTGGCCGAGACACGGAGACAGGAACACAGAGAAGGAGGCACAGGGACAGAGACACAGAGGCAGAGACACAGAGAAAGAGAAACTGAGACAGAGACAGACACATAGAGACAGAGTCACAGCGACAGAGACATAGTGACAGATACACAGAGACAGAGACACAGGGACAGAGACACTGGGACAGAGACACAGAGACAGAGATTCAGAGGCAGAGACACAGAGACAGAGACACAGAGACAGATAACGTGGACAGAGACACAGAGAGAGAGAGACACAGAGACGGAGACCCAGGGACAGAGACACAGAGACAGAGACAGAGTCAAAGAGAAACAGACACAGAGGCAGAGACAGAGACACAGAGACAGAGACACAGATACGGAGACACAGACACAGAGAAAGAGACGAAGAGACGGAGACACAGAGACAGAGACACAGAGGCAGAGACACACAGACAGAGACACAGAGACCGAGACACAGAGACGGAGACACAGAGACAGAGACGCAGAGACAGAGACTCACTGACAGAGACACAGAGACCGAGACACAGAGACGGAGACACAGAGACAGAGATACAGAAACAGAGACACTGAGACGGAGACAGAGGCACAGGGGCAGAGACACAAAGACAGAGACACAGAGACTGAGACACAGAGACGGAGACACAGAGACAGTGACACAGAGACAGAGACACAGAGACAGAGACACAGAGACAGAGACACAGAGACAGAGACACAGAGACAGAGACACAGAGACAGAGACACAGAGACAGAGACACAGAGACAGAGACAGAGACACAGAGACAGAGACTCAGAGACATAGACACAGAGACAGAGACACAGAGACAGAGACACAGAGACGGAGACAAAGCGACCGTGACACAGGGAGAGAGACACAGAGGCAGAGACACAGAGACAGATAACGTGGACAGAGACACAGAGAGAGAGAGACACAGAGACGGAGACACAGGGACAGAGACACAGAGACAGAGACAGAGTCAAAGAGAAACAGAGACAGAGGCAGAGACAGAGACACCGAGACAGAGACAGAGACACAGAGACAGAGACACAGAGACAGAGACACCGAGACAGAGACACGGATAGAGAGACACAGAGACAGAGACATAGAGGCAGATACACAGAGACAGAGACACAGAGACAGGGAAACAGAGACAGAGACACAGAGAGAGAAACACAGAGACGGAGATACAGGGACAGAGACACAGAGACAGAGGCACAAAGACAGATACACAGAGACGCAGAGACAGAAACACAGAGACCGTGACACAGGGAGAGAGAAACAGAGACATAGACGGAGAGACAGAGACAGAGACAGAGACACAGAGACAGAGACACAGAGACAGAGACACAGAGACAGATATTCGGACACAGTGACACAGAGAGGGAGAGACAGATACACAGAGACGGAGACACAGAGAGAGGGAGACAGATACACAGAGACGGAGACACAGGGACAGAGACACAGAGACAGGGACACAGAGACCGAGACCCAGGGACAGAGACACAGAGATAGAGACATAGTGACAGAGACACAGAGACCGAGATACAGAGACAGAGACACAGAGACGCAGAGACAGAGACACAGAGACCGTGACACAGGGATAGAGAAACAGAGACATAGACACAGAGACAGAGACAGAGACAGAGACAGAGACAGAGACAGAGACAGAGACAGAGACAGAGACAGAGACAGAGACAGAGACAGAGACAGAGACGCAGAGACGGGGACACAGAGACAGAGATATAGAGACAGAGACACTGAGACAGAGGCACAGAGCCAGAGACACAGAGACAGAAACACAGAGACAGAGACACAGAGAAGGAGCCACAGGGACAGAGACACTGAGACAGAGACACAGAGACAGGGACGGAGACACAGAGACACAGACACACAGACAGAGACACAGGGACGCAGACAGAGACACAGGGACGGAGACAGAGACACAGAGACAGAGAGACGGAGGCAGAGAGAGTGACACAGAGAAGGAGCCACAGGGACAGAGACACTGAGACAGAGACACAGAGACATGGACACATAGACAGAGACACAGAGACAGAGACTCAGAGACAGAGACAGAGGCACAGAGACGCAGACACAGAGACAGAGACACAGAGACAGAGACACAGAGACACAGAGACAGAGACACAGAGACAGAGACACAGAGACAGAGACACAGAGACAGAGACACAGAGACAGAGACACAGAGACAGATACACAGAGACAGAGACACAGAGACAGAGACACAGAGACCGAGACACAGAGACGGAGACACAGGGACTGGGACACAGCGACAGGGACACAGGGACAGAGGCACAGAGACAGAGATTCAGAGGCAGAGACACAGAGGCAGGGACACAGTGGCCGAGACACGGAGACAGGAACACAGAGAAGGAGGCACAGGGACAGAGACACAGAGACAGAGACACAGAGAAAGAGAAACTGAGACAGAGACAGACACATAGAGACAGAGTCACAGCGACAGAGACATAGTGACAGATACACAGAGACAGAGACACAGGGACAGAGACACTGGGACAGAGACACAGAGACAGAGATTCAGAGGCAGAGACACAGAGACAGAGACACAGAGACAGATAACGTGGACAGAGACACAGAGAGAGAGAGACACAGAGACGGAGACCCAGGGACAGAGACACAGAGACAGAGACAGAGTCAAAGAGAAACAGACACAGAGGCAGAGACAGAGACACAGAGACAGAGACACAGATACGGAGACACAGACACAGAGAAAGAGACGAAGAGACGGAGACACAGAGACAGAGACACAGAGGCAGAGACACACAGACAGAGACACAGAGACCGAGACACAGAGACGGAGACACAGAGACAGAGACGCAGAGACAGAGACTCACTGACAGAGACACAGAGACCGAGACACAGAGACGGAGGCACAGAGACAGAGATACAGAAACAGAGACACTGAGACGGAGACAGAGGCACAGGGGCAGAGACACAAAGACAGAGACACAGAGACTGAAACACAGAGACGGAGACACAGAGACAGTGACACAGAGACAGAGACACAGAGACAGAGACACAGAGACAGAGACACAGAGACAGAGACACAGAGACAGAGACACAGAGACAGAGACACAGAGACAGAGACACAGAGACAGAGACAGAGACACAGAGACAGAGACTCAGAGACATAGACACAGAGACAGAGACACAGAGACAGAGACACAGAGACGGAGACAAAGCGACCGTGACACAGGGAGAGAGACACAGAGGCAGAGACACAGAGACAGATAACGTGGACAGAGACACAGAGAGAGAGAGACACAGAGACGGAGACACAGGGACAGAGACACAGAGACAGAGACAGAGTCAAAGAGAAACAGAGACAGAGGCAGAGACAGAGACACCGAGACAGAGACAGAGACACAGAGACAGAGACACAGATACGGAGACACAGACACAGAGAAAGAGACGAAGAGACGGAGACACAGAGACAGAGACACAGAGGCAGAGACACACAGACAGAGACACAGAGACCGAGACACAGAGACGGAGACACAGAGACAGAGACGCAGAGACAGAGACGCACTGACAGAGACACAGAGACCGAGACACAGAGACTGAGATACAGAGACAGAGACACAGAAACAGAGACACTGAGACGGAGACAGAGGCACAGGGGCAGAGACACAAAGACAGAGACACAGAGACTGAGACACAGAGACAGATAACGTGGACAGAGACACAGAGAGAGAGAGACACAGAGACGGAGACACAGGGACAGAGACACAGAGACAGAGACAGAGTCAAAGAGAAACAGAGACAGAGGCAGAGACAGAGACACAGAGACAGAGACACAGATACGGAGACACAGACACAGAGAAAGAGACGAAGAGACGGAGACACAGGGACAGAGACACAGAGGCAGATACACACAGACAGAGACACAGAGACCGAGACACAGAGACGGAGACACAAAGACAGAGACACAGAGACTGAGACACAGAGACGGAGACACAGAGAGAGTGACACAGAAACAGAGACACAGAGACAGGGACACCGTGAGAGAGACAGAGACACAGAGACGGAGACACGGAGACAGCGACACAGCGACAGAGACACAGAGACAGAAACACAGAGACAGTTTCACAGAGACAGAGACATAGAGAAGAGACACAGAGACAGAGACACAGGGACTGGGACACAGGGACAGAGGCACAGAGAAAGTGAAATAGAGACAGAGACAGAGACACAGAGACAGAGACACAGAGACAGAGACACAGAGACAGATACACAGAGACAGAGACACAGAGACGGAGACTCTGGGACAGAGACACAGAGACAGAGACACAGGGACGGAGACAGAGACACAGAGACAGGGATACGGAGGCAGAGACACGGAGACAGGGACACAGAGAAGGAGACACAGGGACAGAGACAGAGAGACAGAGACACAGAGAAAGAGAAACTGAGACAGAGACAGAGACATAGAGACAGAAACACAGCGACAGAGACATAGTGACAGATACACAGAGACAGAGACACAGGGACAGAGACACAGGGACAGAGGCACAGAGACAGAGATTCAGAGGCAGAGACACAGAGGCAGGGACACAGTGGCCGAGACACAGAGACGGTAACACAGGGACCGTGACACAGGGAGGGAGACACAGAAGCAGATACACAGAGACAGAGACAGAGACACAGAGACAGGGACGCTGAGAGAGTGACACAGAGAAGGAGCCACAGGGACAGAGACACTGAGACAGAGACACAGAGACAGGGACACATAGACAGAGACACAGAGACAGAGACACAGAGACAGAGATTCAGAGACAGCGACACAGCGACAGAGTCAGAGAGACAGAGATACAGAGACAGAGACACAGAGACAGAGACACGGATATAGAGACACAGAGACCGAGACACAGAGACAGAGACACGGAGACAGAGACACAGAGAGGGAGAGACAGATACACAGAGATGGAGACACAGGGACAGAGACACAGAGACAGGGACACAGGGACAGAGACACAGAGACAGGGACACAGAGACAGAGACACAGAGACAGAGACACAGAGACAGAGACACAGAGACAGAGACACAGAGACAGATATACAGAGACAGAGACACAGAGACAGAGACACAGAGACAGAGACACAGAGACAGATACACAGAGACGGAGAACCAGGATCAGAGACACAGAGACAGAGACACAGAGACAGAGACACAGAGACAGAGACACAGAGACAGAGACACAGAGACAGAGACACAGAGACAGAGACACAGAGACGGAGACACAGGGACTGGGACAAAGCGAGAGAGAATCAGAGACAGGGACACAGAGACAGAGATTCAGAGACAGTGACATAGAGACAGAGTCAGAGAGACAGAGATACAGAGACGGAGACACAATGCCAGAGACACAGAGACAGAAACACAGAGACAGATTCACAGAGACAGAGACATAATGACAGAAACACAGAGACGGAGACACAGGGACAGGGACACAGGGACAGAGACACAGAGAAAGAGAAACAGAGACAGAGACAGAGACACAGAGACAGAGACACAGAGACAGAGACACAAAGACAGGGATACGGAGGCAGAGACACGGAGACAGGGACACAGAGAAGGAGACACAGGGACAGAGACAGAGAGACAGAGACACAGAGAAAGAGAAACTGAGGCAGAGACAGAGACATAGAGACAGAGACACAGCGACAGAGACATAGTTACAGATACACAGAGACAGAGACACAGGGACAGAGACACAGGGACAGAGGCACAGAGACAGAGATTCAGAGGCAGAGACACAGAGGCAGGGACACAGTGGCCGTGACACAGAGACGGTAACACAGGGACCGTGACACAGGGATGGAGACACAGAGGCAGATACACAGAGACAGAGACAGAGACACAGAGACAGGGACGCTGAGAGAGTGACACAGAGAAGGAGCCACAGGGACAGAGACACTGAGACAGAGACACAGAGACAGGGACGCATACACAGAGACACAGAGACAGACACACAGAGACAGAGACACAGAGACAGAGAGACAGCGACAGAGACATAGGAACAGAGGCACAGAGACGGTGACAGAGACACAGACACACAGACACAGAGACAGAGACACAGAGAAAGGGAAACAGAGACAGAGACAGAGACATAGAGACAGAGACACAGAGACAGGGACACAGAGACAGAGACACAGAGACAGATATACAGAGACAGAGACACAGAGACAGAGACACAGAGACAGAGACACAGAGACAGAGACACAGAGACAGAGACACAGAGACAGAGACACAGAGACAGATACACAGAGACGGAGAATCAGGATCAGAGACACAGAGACAGAGACACAGAGACAGAGACACAGAGACAGAGACACAGAGACAGAGACACAGAGACAGAGACACAGAGACAGAGACACAGAGACAGAGACACAGAGACAGAGACACAGAGACAGAGACACAGAGACAGAGACACAGAGACAGAGACACAGAGACAGAGACACAGAGACAGAGACACAGAGACAGAGACACAGAGACAGAGACACAGAGACAGAGACACAGAGACAGAGACACAGAGACAGAGACACAGAGACAGAGACACAGAGACAGAGACACAGAGACAGAGACACAGAGACAGAGACACAGAGACAGAGACACAGAGACAGAGACACAGAGACAGAGACACAGAGACAGAGACACAGAGACAGAGACACAGAGACAGAGACACAGAGACAGAGACACAGAGACAGAGACACAGAGACAGAGACACAGAGACAGAGACACAGAGACAGAGACACAGAGACAGAGACACAGAGACAGAGACACAGAGACAGAGACACAGAGACAGAGACACAGAGACAGAGACACAGAGACAGAGACACAGAGACAGAGACACAGAGACAGAGACACAGAGACAGAGACACAGAGACAGAGACACAGAGACAGAGACACAGAGACAGAGACACAGAGACAGAGACACAGAGACAGAGACACAGAGACAGAGACACAGAGACAGAGACACAGAGACAGAGACACAGAGACAGAGACACAGAGACAGAGACACAGAGACAGAGACACAGAGACAGAGACACAGAGACAGAGACACAGAGACAGAGACACAGAGACAGAGACACAGAGACAGAGACACAGAGACAGAGACACAGAGACAGAGACACACAGACTGAGACACATTGACCGAGACACAGAGACAGTGACATAGAAACAGAGACACAGAGACAGGGACACAGTGCGAGAGACAGAGACACAGAGACGGAGACACAGAGAGAGGGAGACAGATACACAGAGACGGAGACACAGGGACAGAGACACAGAGACAGGGACACAGAGACCGAGACCCAGGGACAGAGACACAGAGATAGAGACATAGTGACAGAGACACAGAGACCGAGATACAGAGACAGAGACACAGAGACGCAGAGACAGAGACACAGAGACCGTGACACAGGGATAGAGAAACAGAGACATAGACACAGAGACAGAGACAGAGACAGAGACAGAGACAGAGACAGAGACAGAGACAGAGACAGAGACAGAGACAGAGACGCAGAGACGGGGACACAGAGACAGAGATATAGAGACAGAGACACTGAGACAGAGGCACAGAGCCAGAGACACAGAGACAGAAACACAGAGACAGAGACACAGAGAAGGAGCCACAGGGACAGAGACACTGAGACAGAGACACAGAGACAGGGACGGAGACACAGAGACACAGACACACAGACAGAGACACAGGGACGCAGACAGAGACACAGGGACGGAGACAGAGACACAGAGACAGAGAGACGGAGGCAGAGAGAGTGACACAGAGAAGGAGCCACAGGGACAGAGACACTGAGACAGAGACACAGAGACATGGACACATAGACAGAGACACAGAGACAGAGACTCAGAGACAGAGACAGAGGCACAGAGACGCAGACACAGAGACAGAGACACAGAGACAGAGACACAGAGACACAGAGACAGAGACACAGAGACAGAGACACAGAGACAGAGACACAGAGACAGAGACACAGAGACAGAGACACAGAGACAGATACACAGAGACAGAGACACAGAGACAGAGACACAGAGACCGAGACACAGAGACGGAGACACAGGGACTGGGACACAGCGACAGGGACACAGGGACAGAGGCACAGAGACAGAGATTCAGAGGCAGAGACACAGAGGCAGGGACACAGTGGCCGAGACACGGAGACAGGAACACAGAGAAGGAGGCACAGGGACAGAGACACAGAGGCAGAGACACAGAGAAAGAGAAACTGAGACAGAGACAGACACATAGAGACAGAGTCACAGCGACAGAGACATAGTGACAGATACACAGAGACAGAGACACAGGGACAGAGACACTGGGACAGAGACACAGAGACAGAGATTCAGAGGCAGAGACACAGAGACAGAGACACAGAGACAGATAACGTGGACAGAGACACAGAGAGAGAGAGACACAGAGACGGAGACCCAGGGACAGAGACACAGAGACAGAGACAGAGTCAAAGAGAAACAGACACAGAGGCAGAGACAGAGACACAGAGACAGAGACACAGATACGGAGACACAGACACAGAGAAAGAGACGAAGAGACGGAGACACAGAGACAGAGACACAGAGGCAGAGACACACAGACAGAGACACAGAGACCGAGACACAGAGACGGAGACACAGAGACAGAGACGCAGAGACAGAGACTCACTGACAGAGACACAGAGACCGAGACACAGAGACGGAGACACAGAGACAGAGATACAGAAACAGAGACACTGAGACGGAGACAGAGGCACAGGGGCAGAGACACAAAGACAGAGACACAGAGACTGAGACACAGAGACGGAGACACAGAGACAGTGACACAGAGACAGAGACACAGAGACAGAGACACAGAGACAGAGACACAGAGACAGAGACACAGAGACAGAGACACAGAGACAGAGACACAGAGACAGAGACACAGAGACAGAGACAGAGACACAGAGACAGAGACTCAGAGACATAGACACAGAGACAGAGACACAGAGACAGAGACACAGAGACGGAGACAAAGCGACCGTGACACAGGGAGAGAGACACAGAGGCAGAGACACAGAGACAGATAACGTGGACAGAGACACAGAGAGAGAGAGACACAGAGACGGAGACACAGGGACAGAGACACAGAGACAGAGACAGAGTCAAAGAGAAACAGAGACAGAGGCAGAGACAGAGACACCGAGACAGAGACAGAGACACAGAGACAGAGACACAGAGACAGAGACACCGAGACAGAGACACGGATAGAGAGACACAGAGACAGAGACATAGAGGCAGATACACAGAGACAGAGACACAGAGACAGGGAAACAGAGACAGAGACACAGAGAGAGAAACACAGAGACGGAGATACAGGGACAGAGACACAGAGACAGAGGCACAAAGACAGATACACAGAGACGCAGAGACAGAAACACAGAGACCGTGACACAGGGAGAGAGAAACAGAGACATAGACGGAGAGACAGAGACAGAGACAGAGACACAGAGACAGAGACACAGAGACAGAGACACAGAGACAGATATTCGGACACAGTGACACAGAGAGGGAGAGACAGATACACAGAGACGGAGACACAGAGAGAGGGAGACAGATACACAGAGACGGAGACACAGGGACAGAGACACAGAGACAGGGACACAGAGACCGAGACCCAGGGACAGAGACACAGAGATAGAGACATAGTGACAGAGACACAGAGACCGAGATACAGAGACAGAGACACAGAGACGCAGAGACAGAGACACAGAGACCGTGACACAGGGATAGAGAAACAGAGACATAGACACAGAGACAGAGACAGAGACAGAGACAGAGACAGAGACAGAGACAGAGACAGAGACAGAGACAGAGACAGAGACAGAGACAGAGACAGAGACGCAGAGACGGGGACACAGAGACAGAGATATAGAGACAGAGACACTGAGACAGAGGCACAGAGCCAGAGACACAGAGACAGAAACACAGAGACAGAGACACAGAGAAGGAGCCACAGGGACAGAGACACTGAGACAGAGACACAGAGACAGGGACGGAGACACAGAGACACAGACACACAGACAGAGACACAGGGACGCAGACAGAGACACAGGGACGGAGACAGAGACACAGAGACAGAGAGACGGAGGCAGAGAGAGTGACACAGAGAAGGAGCCACAGGGACAGAGACACTGAGACAGAGACACAGAGACATGGACACATAGACAGAGACACAGAGACAGAGACTCAGAGACAGAGACAGAGGCACAGAGACGCAGACACAGAGACAGAGACACAGAGACAGAGACACAGAGACACAGAGACAGAGACACAGAGACAGAGACACAGAGACAGAGACACAGAGACAGAGACACAGAGACAGAGACACAGAGACAGATACACAGAGACAGAGACACAGAGACAGAGACACAGAGACCGAGACACAGAGACGGAGACACAGGGACTGGGACACAGCGACAGGGACACAGGGACAGAGGCACAGAGACAGAGATTCAGAGGCAGAGACACAGAGGCAGGGACACAGTGGCCGAGACACGGAGACAGGAACACAGAGAAGGAGGCACAGGGACAGAGACACAGAGACAGAGACACAGAGAAAGAGAAACTGAGACAGAGACAGACACATAGAGACAGAGTCACAGCGACAGAGACATAGTGACAGATACACAGAGACAGAGACACAGGGACAGAGACACTGGGACAGAGACACAGAGACAGAGATTCAGAGGCAGAGACACAGAGACAGAGACACAGAGACAGATAACGTGGACAGAGACACAGAGAGAGAGAGACACAGAGACGGAGACCCAGGGACAGAGACACAGAGACAGAGACAGAGTCAAAGAGAAACAGACACAGAGGCAGAGACAGAGACACAGAGACAGAGACACAGATACGGAGACACAGACACAGAGAAAGAGACGAAGAGACGGAGACACAGAGACAGAGACACAGAGGCAGAGACACACAGACAGAGACACAGAGACCGAGACACAGAGACGGAGACACAGAGACAGAGACGCAGAGACAGAGACTCACTGACAGAGACACAGAGACCGAGACACAGAGACGGAGGCACAGAGACAGAGATACAGAAACAGAGACACTGAGACGGAGACAGAGGCACAGGGGCAGAGACACAAAGACAGAGACACAGAGACTGAAACACAGAGACGGAGACACAGAGACAGTGACACAGAGACAGAGACACAGAGACAGAGACACAGAGACAGAGACACAGAGACAGAGACACAGAGACAGAGACACAGAGACAGAGACACAGAGACAGAGACACAGAGACAGAGACAGAGACACAGAGACAGAGACTCAGAGACATAGACACAGAGACAGAGACACAGAGACAGAGACACAGAGACGGAGACAAAGCGACCGTGACACAGGGAGAGAGACACAGAGGCAGAGACACAGAGACAGATAACGTGGACAGAGACACAGAGAGAGAGAGACACAGAGACGGAGACACAGGGACAGAGACACAGAGACAGAGACAGAGTCAAAGAGAAACAGAGACAGAGGCAGAGACAGAGACACCGAGACAGAGACAGAGACACAGAGACAGAGACACAGATACGGAGACACAGACACAGAGAAAGAGACGAAGAGACGGAGACACAGAGACAGAGACACAGAGGCAGAGACACACAGACAGAGACACAGAGACCGAGACACAGAGACGGAGACACAGAGACAGAGACGCAGAGACAGAGACGCACTGACAGAGACACAGAGACCGAGACACAGAGACTGAGATACAGAGACAGAGACACAGAAACAGAGACACTGAGACGGAGACAGAGGCACAGGGGCAGAGACACAAAGACAGAGACACAGAGACTGAGACACAGAGACAGATAACGTGGACAGAGACACAGAGAGAGAGAGACACAGAGACGGAGACACAGGGACAGAGACACAGAGACAGAGACAGAGTCAAAGAGAAACAGAGACAGAGGCAGAGACAGAGACACAGAGACAGAGACACAGATACGGAGACACAGACACAGAGAAAGAGACGAAGAGACGGAGACACAGGGACAGAGACACAGAGGCAGATACACACAGACAGAGACACAGAGACCGAGACACAGAGACGGAGACACAAAGACAGAGACACAGAGACTGAGACACAGAGACGGAGACACAGAGAGAGTGACACAGAAACAGAGACACAGAGACAGGGACACCGTGAGAGAGACAGAGACACAGAGACGGAGACACGGAGACAGCGACACAGCGACAGAGACACAGAGACAGAAACACAGAGACAGTTTCACAGAGACAGAGACATAGAGAAGAGACACAGAGACAGAGACACAGGGACTGGGACACAGGGACAGAGGCACAGAGAAAGTGAAATAGAGACAGAGACAGAGACACAGAGACAGAGACACAGAGACAGAGACACAGAGACAGATACACAGAGACAGAGACACAGAGACGGAGACTCTGGGACAGAGACACAGAGACAGAGACACAGGGACGGAGACAGAGACACAGAGACAGGGATACGGAGGCAGAGACACGGAGACAGGGACACAGAGAAGGAGACACAGGGACAGAGACAGAGAGACAGAGACACAGAGAAAGAGAAACTGAGACAGAGACAGAGACATAGAGACAGAAACACAGCGACAGAGACATAGTGACAGATACACAGAGACAGAGACACAGGGACAGAGACACAGGGACAGAGGCACAGAGACAGAGATTCAGAGGCAGAGACACAGAGGCAGGGACACAGTGGCCGAGACACAGAGACGGTAACACAGGGACCGTGACACAGGGAGGGAGACACAGAAGCAGATACACAGAGACAGAGACAGAGACACAGAGACAGGGACGCTGAGAGAGTGACACAGAGAAGGAGCCACAGGGACAGAGACACTGAGACAGAGACACAGAGACAGGGACACATAGACAGAGACACAGAGACAGAGACACAGAGACAGAGATTCAGAGACAGCGACACAGCGACAGAGTCAGAGAGACAGAGATACAGAGACAGAGACACAGAGACAGAGACACGGATATAGAGACACAGAGACCGAGACACAGAGACAGAGACACGGAGACAGAGACACAGAGAGGGAGAGACAGATACACAGAGATGGAGACACAGGGACAGAGACACAGAGACAGGGACACAGGGACAGAGACACAGAGACAGGGACACAGAGACAGAGACACAGAGACAGAGACACAGAGACAGAGACACAGAGACAGAGACACAGAGACAGATATACAGAGACAGAGACACAGAGACAGAGACACAGAGACAGAGACACAGAGACAGATACACAGAGACGGAGAACCAGGATCAGAGACACAGAGACAGAGACACAGAGACAGAGACACAGAGACAGAGACACAGAGACAGAGACACAGAGACAGAGACACAGAGACAGAGACACAGAGACGGAGACACAGGGACTGGGACAAAGCGAGAGAGAATCAGAGACAGGGACACAGAGACAGAGATTCAGAGACAGTGACATAGAGACAGAGTCAGAGAGACAGAGATACAGAGACGGAGACACAATGCCAGAGACACAGAGACAGAAACACAGAGACAGATTCACAGAGACAGAGACATAATGACAGAAACACAGAGACGGAGACACAGGGACAGGGACACAGGGACAGAGACACAGAGAAAGAGAAACAGAGACAGAGACAGAGACACAGAGACAGAGACACAGAGACAGAGACACAAAGACAGGGATACGGAGGCAGAGACACGGAGACAGGGACACAGAGAAGGAGACACAGGGACAGAGACAGAGAGACAGAGACACAGAGAAAGAGAAACTGAGGCAGAGACAGAGACATAGAGACAGAGACACAGCGACAGAGACATAGTTACAGATACACAGAGACAGAGACACAGGGACAGAGACACAGGGACAGAGGCACAGAGACAGAGATTCAGAGGCAGAGACACAGAGGCAGGGACACAGTGGCCGTGACACAGAGACGGTAACACAGGGACCGTGACACAGGGATGGAGACACAGAGGCAGATACACAGAGACAGAGACAGAGACACAGAGACAGGGACGCTGAGAGAGTGACACAGAGAAGGAGCCACAGGGACAGAGACACTGAGACAGAGACACAGAGACAGGGACGCATACACAGAGACACAGAGACAGACACACAGAGACAGAGACACAGAGACAGAGAGACAGCGACAGAGACATAGGAACAGAGGCACAGAGACGGTGACAGAGACACAGACACACAGACACAGAGACAGAGACACAGAGAAAGGGAAACAGAGACAGAGACAGAGACATAGAGACAGAGACACAGAGACAGGGACACAGAGACAGAGACACAGAGACAGATATACAGAGACAGAGACACAGAGACAGAGACACAGAGACAGAGACACAGAGACAGAGACACAGAGACAGAGACACAGAGACAGAGACACAGAGACAGATACACAGAGACGGAGAATCAGGATCAGAGACACAGAGACAGAGACACAGAGACAGAGACACAGAGACAGAGACACAGAGACAGAGACACAGAGACAGAGACACAGAGACAGAGACACAGAGACAGAGACACAGAGACAGAGACACAGAGACAGAGACACAGAGACAGAGACACAGAGACAGAGACACAGAGACAGAGACACAGAGACAGAGACACAGAGACAGAGACACAGAGACAGAGACACAGAGACAGAGACACAGAGACAGAGACACAGAGACAGAGACACAGAGACAGAGACACAGAGACAGAGACACAGAGACAGAGACACAGAGACAGAGACACAGAGACAGAGACACAGAGACAGAGATACAGAAACAGAGACACTGAGACGGAGACAGAGGCACAGGGGCAGAGACACAAAGACAGAGACACAGAGACTGAAACACAGAGACGGAGACACAGAGACAGTGACACAGAGACAGAGACACAGAGACAGAGACACAGAGACAGAGACACAGAGACAGAGACACAGAGACAGAGACACAGAGACAGAGACACAGAGACAGAGACACAGAGACAGAGACAGAGACACAGAGACAGAGACTCAGAGACATAGACACAGAGACAGAGACACAGAGACAGAGACACAGAGACGGAGACAAAGCGACCGTGACACAGGGAGAGAGACACAGAGGCAGAGACACAGAGACAGATAACGTGGACAGAGACACAGAGAGAGAGAGACACAGAGACGGAGACACAGGGACAGAGACACAGAGACAGAGACAGAGTCAAAGAGAAACAGAGACAGAGGCAGAGACAGAGACACCGAGACAGAGACAGAGACACAGAGACAGAGACACAGATACGGAGACACAGACACAGAGAAAGAGACGAAGAGACGGAGACACAGAGACAGAGACACAGAGGCAGAGACACACAGACAGAGACACAGAGACCGAGACACAGAGACGGAGACACAGAGACAGAGACGCAGAGACAGAGACGCACTGACAGAGACACAGAGACCGAGACACAGAGACTGAGATACAGAGACAGAGACACAGAAACAGAGACACTGAGACGGAGACAGAGGCACAGGGGCAGAGACACAAAGACAGAGACACAGAGACTGAGACACAGAGACAGATAACGTGGACAGAGACACAGAGAGAGAGAGACACAGAGACGGAGACACAGGGACAGAGACACAGAGACAGAGACAGAGTCAAAGAGAAACAGAGACAGAGGCAGAGACAGAGACACAGAGACAGAGACACAGATACGGAGACACAGACACAGAGAAAGAGACGAAGAGACGGAGACACAGGGACAGAGACACAGAGGCAGATACACACAGACAGAGACACAGAGACCGAGACACAGAGACGGAGACACAAAGACAGAGACACAGAGACTGAGACACAGAGACGGAGACACAGAGAGAGTGACACAGAAACAGAGACACAGAGACAGGGACACCGTGAGAGAGACAGAGACACAGAGACGGAGACACGGAGACAGCGACACAGCGACAGAGACACAGAGACAGAAACACAGAGACAGTTTCACAGAGACAGAGACATAGAGAAGAGACACAGAGACAGAGACACAGGGACTGGGACACAGGGACAGAGGCACAGAGAAAGTGAAATAGAGACAGAGACAGAGACACAGAGACAGAGACACAGAGACAGAGACACAGAGACAGATACACAGAGACAGAGACACAGAGACGGAGACTCTGGGACAGAGACACAGAGACAGAGACACAGGGACGGAGACAGAGACACAGAGACAGGGATACGGAGGCAGAGACACGGAGACAGGGACACAGAGAAGGAGACACAGGGACAGAGACAGAGAGACAGAGACACAGAGAAAGAGAAACTGAGACAGAGACAGAGACATAGAGACAGAAACACAGCGACAGAGACATAGTGACAGATACACAGAGACAGAGACACAGGGACAGAGACACAGGGACAGAGGCACAGAGACAGAGATTCAGAGGCAGAGACACAGAGGCAGGGACACAGTGGCCGAGACACAGAGACGGTAACACAGGGACCGTGACACAGGGAGGGAGACACAGAAGCAGATACACAGAGACAGAGACAGAGACACAGAGACAGGGACGCTGAGAGAGTGACACAGAGAAGGAGCCACAGGGACAGAGACACTGAGACAGAGACACAGAGACAGGGACACATAGACAGAGACACAGAGACAGAGACACAGAGACAGAGATTCAGAGACAGCGACACAGCGACAGAGTCAGAGAGACAGAGATACAGAGACAGAGACACAGAGACAGAGACACGGATATAGAGACACAGAGACCGAGACACAGAGACAGAGACACGGAGACAGAGACACAGAGAGGGAGAGACAGATACACAGAGATGGAGACACAGGGACAGAGACACAGAGACAGGGACACAGGGACAGAGACACAGAGACAGGGACACAGAGACAGAGACACAGAGACAGAGACACAGAGACAGAGACACAGAGACAGAGACACAGAGACAGATATACAGAGACAGAGACACAGAGACAGAGACACAGAGACAGAGACACAGAGACAGATACACAGAGACGGAGAACCAGGATCAGAGACACAGAGACAGAGACACAGAGACAGAGACACAGAGACAGAGACACAGAGACAGAGACACAGAGACAGAGACACAGAGACAGAGACACAGAGACGGAGACACAGGGACTGGGACAAAGCGAGAGAGAATCAGAGACAGGGACACAGAGACAGAGATTCAGAGACAGTGACATAGAGACAGAGTCAGAGAGACAGAGATACAGAGACGGAGACACAATGCCAGAGACACAGAGACAGAAACACAGAGACAGATTCACAGAGACAGAGACATAATGACAGAAACACAGAGACGGAGACACAGGGACAGGGACACAGGGACAGAGACACAGAGAAAGAGAAACAGAGACAGAGACAGAGACACAGAGACAGAGACACAGAGACAGAGACACAAAGACAGGGATACGGAGGCAGAGACACGGAGACAGGGACACAGAGAAGGAGACACAGGGACAGAGACAGAGAGACAGAGACACAGAGAAAGAGAAACTGAGGCAGAGACAGAGACATAGAGACAGAGACACAGCGACAGAGACATAGTTACAGATACACAGAGACAGAGACACAGGGACAGAGACACAGGGACAGAGGCACAGAGACAGAGATTCAGAGGCAGAGACACAGAGGCAGGGACACAGTGGCCGTGACACAGAGACGGTAACACAGGGACCGTGACACAGGGATGGAGACACAGAGGCAGATACACAGAGACAGAGACAGAGACACAGAGACAGGGACGCTGAGAGAGTGACACAGAGAAGGAGCCACAGGGACAGAGACACTGAGACAGAGACACAGAGACAGGGACGCATACACAGAGACACAGAGACAGACACACAGAGACAGAGACACAGAGACAGAGAGACAGCGACAGAGACATAGGAACAGAGGCACAGAGACGGTGACAGAGACACAGACACACAGACACAGAGACAGAGACACAGAGAAAGGGAAACAGAGACAGAGACAGAGACATAGAGACAGAGACACAGAGACAGGGACACAGAGACAGAGACACAGAGACAGATATACAGAGACAGAGACACAGAGACAGAGACACAGAGACAGAGACACAGAGACAGAGACACAGAGACAGAGACACAGAGACAGAGACACAGAGACAGATACACAGAGACGGAGAATCAGGATCAGAGACACAGAGACAGAGACACAGAGACAGAGACACAGAGACAGAGACACAGAGACAGAGACACAGAGACAGAGACACAGAGACAGAGACACAGAGACAGAGACACAGAGACAGAGACACAGAGACAGAGACACAGAGACAGAGACACAGAGACAGAGACACAGAGACAGAGACACAGAGACAGAGACACAGAGACAGAGACACAGAGACAGAGACACAGAGACAGAGACACAGAGACAGAGACACAGAGACAGAGACACAGAGACAGAGACACAGAGACAGAGACACAGAGACAGAGACACAGAGACAGAGACACAGAGACAGAGACACAGAGACAGAGACACAGAGACAGAGACACAGAGACAGAGACACAGAGACAGAGACACAGAGACAGAGACACAGAGACAGAGACACAGAGACAGAGACACAGAGACAGAGACACAGAGACAGAGACACAGAGACAGAGACACAGAGACAGAGACACAGAGACAGAGACACAGAGACAGAGACACAGAGACAGAGACACAGAGACAGAGACACAGAGACAGAGACACAGAGACAGAGACACAGAGACAGAGACACAGAGACAGAGACACAGAGACAGAGACACAGAGACAGAGACACAGAGACAGAGACACAGAGACAGAGACACAGAGACAGAGACACAGAGACAGAGACACAGAGACAGAGACACAGAGACAGAGACACAGAGACAGAGACACAGAGACAGAGACACAGAGACAGAGACACAGAGACAGAGACACAGAGACAGAGACACACAGACTGAGACACATTGACCGAGACACAGAGACAGTGACATAGAAACAGAGACACAGAGACAGGGACACAGTGCGAGAGACAGAGACACAGAGACGGAGACACAGCGACAGAGACACAGAGACAGAAACACAGAGACAGTTTCACAGAGACAGAGACATAGAGACAGAGACACAGAGACAGAGACGCAGGGACTGGGACACAGCGAGAGAGAATCAGAGACAGGGACACAGAGACAGAGACAGAGACACAGAGACGCAGAGACAGGGACACAGAGACAGAGATATAGAGACAGAGACACTGAGACAGAGGCACAGAGCCAGAGACACAGAGACAGAAACACAGAGACAGAGACACAGAGACAGATACACAGAGACAGAGACACAGAGACGGAGACTCTGGGACAGAGACACAGAGACAGAGACACAGGGACGGAGACAGAGACACAGAGACAGGGATACGGAGGCAGAGACACGGAGACAAGGACACACAGAAGGAGACACAGGGACAGAGACAGAGAGACAGAGACACAGAGAATGAGAAACTGAGACAGAGACAGAGACATAGAGACAGAGACACAGCGACAGAGACATAGTTACAGATACACAGAGACAGAGACACAGGGACAGAGACACAGGGACAGAGGCACAGAGACAGAGATTCAGAGGCAGAGACACAGAGGCAGGGACACAGTGGCCGTGACACAGAGACGGTAACACAGGGACCGTGACACAGGGATGGAGACACAGAGGCAGATACACAGAGACAGAGACAGAGACACAGAGACAGGGACGCTGAGAGAGTGACACAGAGAAGGAGCCACAGGGACAGAGACACTGAGACAGAGACATAGAGACAGGGACGCATACACAGAGACACAGAGACAGACACACAGAGACAGAGACACAGAGACAGAGAGACAGCGACAGAGACATAGGAACAGAGGCACAGAGACGGTGACAGAGACACAGACACAGAGACACAGAGACAGAGACACAGAGAAAGGGAAACAGAGACAGAGACAGAGACATAGAGACAGAGACACAGAGACAGGGACACAGAGACAGAGACACAGAGACAGATATACAGAGACAGAGACACAGAGACAGAGACACAGAGACAGAGACACAGAGACAGAGACACAGAGACAGAGACACAGAGACAGAGACACAGAGACAGATACACAGAGACGGAGAATCAGGATCAGAGACACAGAGACAGAGACACAGAGACAGAGACACAGAGACAGAGACACAGAGACAGAGACACAGAGACAGAGACACAGAGACAGAGACACAGAGACAGAGACACAGAGACAGAGACACAGAGACAGAGACACAGAGACAGAGACACAGAGACAGAGACACAGAGACAGAGACACAGAGACAGAGACACAGAGACAGAGACACAGAGACAGAGACACAGAGACAGAGACACAGAGACAGAGACACAGAGACAGAGACACAGAGACAGAGACACAGAGACAGAGACACAGAGACAGAGACACAGAGACAGAGACACAGAGACAGAGACACAGAGACAGAGACACAGAGACAGAGACACAGAGACAGAGACACAGAGACAGAGACACAGAGACAGAGACACAGAGACAGAGACACAGAGACAGAGACACAGAGACAGAGACACAGAGACAGAGACACAGAGACAGAGACACAGAGACAGAGACACAGAGACAGAGACACAGAGACAGAGACACAGAGACAGAGACACAGAGACAGAGACACAGAGACAGAGACACAGAGACAGAGACACAGAGACAGAGACACAGAGACAGAGACACAGAGACAGAGACACAGAGACAGAGACACAGAGACAGAGACACAGAGACAGAGACACAGAGACAGAGACACAGAGACAGAGACACAGAGACAGAGACACAGAGACAGAGACACAGAGACAGAGACACAGAGACAGAGACACAGAGACAGAGACACAGAGACAGAGACACAGAGACAGAGACACAGAGACAGAGACACAGAGACAGAGACACAGAGACAGAGACACAGAGACAGAGACACAGAGACAGAGACACAGAGACAGAGACACAGAGACAGAGACACAGAGACAGAGACACAGAGACAGAGACACAGAGACAGAGACACAGAGACAGAGACACAGAGACAGAGACACAGAGACAGAGACACAGAGACAGAGACACAGAGACAGAGACACAGAGACAGAGACACAGAGACAGAGACACAGAGACAGAGACACAGAGACAGAGACACAGAGACAGAGACACAGAGACAGAGACACAGAGACAGAGACACAGAGACAGAGACACAGAGACAGAGACACAGAGACAGAGACACAGAGACAGAGACACAGAGACAGAGACACAGAGACAGAGACACAGAGACAGAGACACAGAGACAGAGACACAGAGACAGAGACACAGAGACAGAGACACAGAGACAGAGACACAGAGACAGAGACACAGAGACAGAGACACAGAGACAGAGACACAGAGACAGAGACACAGAGACAGAGACACAGAGACAGAGACACAGAGACAGAGACACAGAGACAGAGACACAGAGACAGAGACACAGAGACAGAGACACAGAGACAGAGACACAGAGACAGAGACACAGAGACAGAGACACAGAGACAGAGACACAGAGACAGAGACACAGAGACAGAGACACAGAGACAGAGACACACAGACTGAGACACATTGACCGAGACACAGAGACAGTGACATAGAAACAGAGACACAGAGACAGGGACACAGTGCGAGAGACAGAGACACAGAGACGGAGACACAGCGACAGAGACACAGAGACAGAAACACAGAGACAGTTTCACAGAGACAGAGACATAGAGACAGAGACACAGAGACAGAGACGCAGGGACTGGGACACAGCGAGAGAGAATCAGAGACAGGGACACAGAGACAGAGACAGAGACACAGAGACGCAGAGACAGGGACACAGAGACAGAGATATAGAGACAGAGACACTGAGACAGAGGCACAGAGCCAGAGACACAGAGACAGAAACACAGAGACAGAGACACAGAGGCCGAGACACAGAGACGGTAACACAGGAACCGTGACACCGGGAGGGAGACACAGACGCAGATACACAGAGACAGAGACAGAGACACAGAGACAGGGACGCAGAGAGAGTGACACAGAGAAGGAGCCACAGGGACAGAGACACTGAGACAGAGACACAGAGACATGGACACATAGACAGAGACACAGAGGCAGAGACTCAGAGACAGAGACACAGAGAAAGAGAAACAGAGACAGAGACAGAGACACAGACACAGAGACAGAGACACAGAGACATGGACACATAGACAGAGACGCAGAGACAGAGACTCAGAGACAGAGACAGAGGCACAGAAACGGAGACACAGAGACAGAGACACAGAGACAGAGACACAGAGACAGAGAAACAGAGGCAGAGACACAGAGACAGATACACAGAGACAGAGACACAGAGACAGAGACACAGAGATAGAGACACAGAGACAGAGACACAGAGACAGAGACACAGAGACCGAGACACAGAGACGGAGACACAGGGACTGGGACACAGCGAGAGAGAATAAGAGACAGGGACACAGAGACAGAGATTCAGAGACAGTGACACAGAGACAGAGTCAGAGAGACAGAGATACAGAGACGGAGACACAATGCCAGAGACACAGAGACAGAAACACAGAGACAGATTCACCGAGACAGAGACACAGAGACAGAGACATAATGACAGAAACACAGAGACGGAGTCACAGGGACAGGGACACAGGGACAGAGACACAGAGAAAGAGAAACAGAGACAGAGACAGAGACACAGACACAGAGACAGAGACACAGAGACAGAGACACAGAGACAGAGACACAGAGACAGAGACACAGAGACAGAGACACAGAGACAGAGACACGGAGACAGAGACACGGAGACAGAGACACAGAGACAGATACACAGAGACAGAGACACAGAGACAGAGACAAAGTGAGAGAGACAGAGGCACAGAGACGGAGACACAGGGCCAGAGACACAGAGACAGAAACGCAGAGACAGATTCACAGAGACAGAGACACAGAGTCCGAGACATAATGACAGAAACACAGAGACAGAGACACAGAGACGCAGAGACAGGGACACAGAGACAGAGATATAGAGACAGAGACACTGAGACAGAGGCACAGACACAGAGACACAGACACAGAAACACAGGGACAGAGACACAGAGACAGAGACACAGAGAAAGGGAAACTGAGACAGAGACAGAGACATAGAGACAGAGACAGAGAGACAGAGACAAAGACAAAGAGACAGAGACACAGAGACAGAGACAAAGAGACAGAGACACAGAGACAGAGACACAGAGACAGAGACACCGAGACAGAGAGACAGAGACAGAGACACAGAGACAGAGACACAGAGAAAGAGACAAAGAGACAGAGACGCAGAGACACAGAGACAGTGACACAGAGACAGAGACACCGAGACAGAGACACGGAGACAGAGACGCAGAGACAGAGACACAGAGGCAGATACACAGAGACAGAGACACAGAGACAGGGACACAGAGACAGAGACACAGAGAGAGAAACACAGAGACGGAGATACAGGGACAGAGACACAGAGACAGAGACACAGAGAAAGAGAAACAGAGACAGAGACAGAGACATAGAGAAAGAGACAGAGACACAGAGACAGAGAAAAAAGAGACAGAGACACTGAGGCAGAGACACGGAGACAGAGACACGGAGACAGAGACACAGAGACAGATAGACAGAGACAGAGGCACAGAGACAGAGACAGAGACACAGGGACGGAGACACGGAGACACAGACACAGAGACAGACACACAGTGTCGGAGAAAGAGACACAGAGAAAGAGACAAAGAGACAGAGACGCAGAGACACAGAGACAGTGACACAGAGACAGAGACACCGAGACAGAGACACGGAGACAGAGACACAGAGACATGGACACAGAGACAGAGACACAGAGAAAGAGACAAAGAGACAGGGACACAGCGACACAGAGACAGTGACACAGAGACAGAGACACTGAGGCAGAGACACGGAGACAGAAACACAGAGACAGATAGACAGAGACAGAGGCACAGAGACAGAGACAGAGACACCAGGACGGAGACACGGAGACATAGACACAGAGACAGACTCACAGGGTCGGAGACAGAGACACAGAGACGGAGACACAGGGACGGAGACAAAGAGACCGTGACACAGGGAGGGAGACACAGAGACAGAGGCGCAGAGGCGGAGACACAGAGACAGAGACACGGAGAGAGAGACACAGAGACAGAGACATAGAGGCAGATACACAGAGACAGAGACACAGAGACAGGGAAACAGAGACAGAGACACAGAGAGGGAAACACAGAGACGGAGATACAGGGACAGAGACACAGAGACAGAGGCACAAAGAAAGAGAAACAGAGACAGGGACAGAGACATAGAGACAGAGACACAGAGACAGATACACAGAGACGCAGAGACAGAAACACAGAGACCCTGACACAGGGAGCGAGAAACAGAGACATACACACAGAGACAGAGACAGAGACGGAGACACAGAGACAGAGACACAGAGACAGAGACACAGAGACAGAGACACAGAGACAGGGACACAGAGACAGAAACACAGAGACAGCGACATAGAGACAGTGACACCGAGACGGAGACACAGAGACAGAGACACAGAGACAGAGACACAGAGACAGAGTAACAGAGACAGATACACAGAAACAGAGACACAGAGACAGAGACAGAGGTACAGGGACACAGAGAGCGAGACTCAAAGACAGAGACACAGAGACAGAGACAGAGACAGAGACACAGAGACAGATACACAGAGACAGAGACACAGAGACAGAGACACCAAGACAGAGACACGGAGACAGAGACACAGAGACAGAGACACAGAGAGAGAAACACAGAGACGGAGATACAGAGACAGAAACACAGAGACGCAGAGACAGAGACACAGAGACCGTGACACAGGGAGAGAGAAACAGAGACATAGACGCAGAGACAGAGACAGAGACAGGGACACAGAGACAGAAACACAGAGACAGCGACATAGAGACAGTGACACCGAGACGGAGACACAGAGACAGAGACACAGAGACAGAGACACAGAGACAGAGTAACAGAGACAGATACACAGAAACAGAGACACAGAGACAGAGACAGAGGTACAGGGACACAGAGAGCGAGACTCAAAGACAGAGACACAGAGAGAGGGAGACAGAGACGCAGAGACAGAGACACAGAGACCGTGACACAGGGATAGAGAAACAGAGACATAGACACAGAGACAGAGACAGAGACAGAGACAGAGACAGAGACAGAGACAGAGACAGAGACAGAGACAGAGACACAGAGACAGACACACAGAGACAGAGACAGAGACAGAGACAGAGACAGAGACACAGAGACAGAGACACCGAGACAGAGACACGGAGACAGAGACACGGAGACAGAGACACAGAGACAGATACACAGAGACAGAGACACAGAGACAGAGACAAAGTGAGAGAGACAGAGGCACAGAGACGGAGACACAGGGACAGAGACACAGAGACAGAAACAAAGAAACAGAGACACGGAGACAGAGACATAGAGACAGTGGCACAGAGCAGGAGACACAGAGACAGAGACACAGAGGCAGAGACTCAGAGACAGAGACAGAGAGATATTGACACAGAGACGGAGACACAGGGACGGAGACACAGAGACAGAGGCACAGAGACAGAGACACAGAGACGGAGACAGAGACACAGAGACAGAGAAAAAAGAGACAGAGACACTGAGGCAGAGACAGGGAGACAGAGACACAGAGACAGATACACAGAGACAGACGCACAGAGACAGAGACAGAGACACAGGGACGGAGACACGGAGACAGGGACACAGAGACAGAGACACAGAGACAGAGACAAAGTGAGAGAGACAGAGGCACAGAGACGGAGACACAGGGACAGAGACACAGAGACAGAAACAAAGAAACAGAGACACGGAGACAGAGATACAAGGACAGAGACACAGAGACAGAGACATAGAATCAGAGGCACAGAGACGGTGACAAAGACATAGACACACAGACACAGAGACAGAGACATAGAGACAGTGGCACAGAGCCGGAGACACAGAGACAGATACACAGAGACAGATACATAAAGAGAGAAACACAGAGACGGAGACACAGAGACATAGACACAGAGACAGAGACACAGAGAAAGAGACAAAGAGACAGAGACGCAGAGACAAAGAGACAGTGACACAGAGACAGAGACACCGAGACAGAGACACGGAGACAGAGACACAGAGACAGAGACACAGAGAGAGAAACACAGAGACGGAGATACAGGGACAGAGACACAGAGACAGAGACACAGAGAAAGAGAAACAGAGACAGAGACAGAGACATAGAGAAAGAGACAGAGACACAGAGACAGAGAAAAAAGAGACAGAGACACTGAGGCAGAGACACGGAGACAGAGACACAGAGACAGATAGACAGAGACAGAGGCACAGAGACAGAGACAGAGACACAGGGACGGAGACACGGAGACATAGACACAGAGACAGACACACAGGGTCGGAGACAGAGGCGCAGAGACGGAGACACAGAGACAGAGACACAGAGACAGAGACATCGAGACAGAGACACAGAGACAGAGACACAGAGACAGAGACACAGAGACAGAGACACAGAGACAGGGACACAGAGACAGAAACACAGAGACAGCGACATAGAGACAGTGACACCGAGACGGAGACACAGAGACAGAGACACAGAGACAGAGACACAGAGACAGAGTAACAGAGACAGATACACAGAAACAGAGACACAGAGACAGAGACAGAGGTACAGGGACACAGAGAGCGAGACTCAAAGACAGACACACAGAGACAGAGACAGAGACAGAGACACAGAGACAGATACACAGAGACAGAGACACAGAGACAGAGACATCAAGACAGAGACACGGAGACAGAGACACGGAGACAGAGACACGGAGACAGAGACACAGAGACAGATAGACAGAGACGGAGACACAGAGACAGAGACGAAGTGAGATTGACAAAGACACAGAGACGGAGACATAGGGACAGAGACACAGAGACAGAGCCACAGAGGCAGAGATACAGAGACAGAGATACAGAGACAGAGACACAGAGACGCAGAGACAGAGACACAGAGACCGTGACACAGGGAGAGAGAAACAGAGACATAGACGCAGAGACAGAGACAGAGACAGAGACACAGAGACAGAGACACAGAGACGGATATTCGGACACAGTGACACAGAGAGGGAGAGACAGATACACAGAGACGGAGACACAGAGAGAGGGAGACAGATACACAGAGACGGAGACACAGGGACAGAGACACAGAGACAGGGACACAGAGACCGAGACCCAGGGACAGAGACACAGAGATAGAGACATAGTGACAGAGACACAGAGACCGAGATACAGAGACAGAGACACAGAGACGCAGAGACAGAGACACAGAGACCGTGACACAGGGATAGAGAAACAGAGACATAGACACAGAGACAGAGACAGAGACAGAGACAGAGACAGAGACAGAGACAGAGACAGAGACAGAGACAGAGACAGAGACAGAGACAGAGACACAGACACAGAGAAAGAGATGCAGAGACGGACACACAAAGACCGAGACACAGAGACCGTGACACAGGGAGAGAGACACAGAGGCAGAGACACAGAGACAGAGATTCAGAGAGAGTGACACAAGAGACAGAGTCAGAGCGACAGAGAGACAGAGACAGAGACACAGAGACAGAGACACAGAGGCAGAGACACACAGACAGAGACACAGAGACCGAGACACAGAGACAGAGACACAGAGACAGAGACACAGAGACAGAGACACAGAGACAGAGACACAGAGACAGAGACACAGAGACAGAGACACAGAGACAGAGACACAGAGACAGAGACACAGAGACAGAGACACAGAGACAGAGACACAGAGACAGAGACACAGAGACAGAGACACAGAGACAGAGACACAGAGACAGAGACACAGAGACGGAGACAAAGAGACCGTGACACAGGGAGAGAGACACAGAGACAGAGACACAGAGACAGATAACGTGGACAGAGACACAGAGAGAGAGAGACACAGAGACGGAGACACAGGGACAGAGACACAAAGACAGAGACACAGAGGCAGAGACACACAGACAGAGACACAGAGACCGAGACACAGAGACAGAGACACAGAGACAGAGACACAGAGACAGAGACACAGAGACAGAGACACAGAGACAGAGGCACAGAGACAGAGACACAGAGACAGAGACACAGAGACAGAGACACAGAGACAGAGACACAGAGACAGAGACACAGAGACGGAGACAAAGAGACCGTGACACAGGGAGAGAGACACAGAGACAGAGACACAGAGACAGATAACGTGGACAGAGACACAGAGAGAGAGAGACACAGAGACGGAGACACAGGGACAGAGACACAGAGACAGAGACAGAGTCAAAGAGAAACAGAGACAGAGGCAGAGACAGAGACACCGAGACAGAGACAGAGACACAGAGACAGAGACACAGATACGGAGACACAGACACAGAGAAAGAGACGAAGAGACGGAGACACAGAGACAGAGACACAGAGGCAGAGACACACAGACAGAGACACAGAGACCGAGACACAGAGACGGAGACACTGAGACAGAGACGCAGAGACAGAGACGCACTGACAGAGACACAGAGACCGAGACACAGAGACGGAGACACAGAGACAGAGACACAGAAACAGAGACACTGAGACGGAGACAGAGGCACAGGGGCAGAGGCACGGTGACAGAGACACGGAGACAGAGACACAGAGACATAGAGACAGAGACATAGAGACACAGACACAGAGACACAGACACAGGGACAGATACACAGAGACAGAAACACAGAGACAGATTCACAGAGACAGAGACGCAGAGACAGAGACATAATGACAGAAACACAGAGACAGAGACACAGAGACAGAGACGCAGAGACGGAGACACAGCGACAGAGACACAGAGACAGAGACACAGAGAGGGAGACAGAGGCACAGAGACAGAGACACCGAGAGAGTGACACAGAGACAGAGGCACAGAGACAGAGCCACAGAGACAGAAACACAGAGACCGAGACCCAGGGACAGAGACACAGAGACAGAAACAGAGAGACAGAGACACAGAGACAGAGACACAGAGACAGAAACAGAGAGACAGATTCACAGAGACAGAGACACAGAGACAGAGACATAATGACAGAAACACAGAGACGGAGACACAGGGACAGGGACACCGAGACAGAGACACAGAGGCAGGGACACAGAGACAGGGACATAGAGACCAACACAGAGAGACGGAGACACAGGTACAGAGACACGCGGACAGAGGCATAGACACAGAGACACGGAGAGCGAGAGACAGGGACATAGAGACAGAGACACAGAGACACATACACAGAGACAGAGACACAGAGACAGAGACGGAGACACAGGGACGGAGACACGGAGACAGAACAACAGAAAGAGACATACAGAGACGGAGATACAGGGACAGAGACACCGAGACAGAGACGCAGAGAAAGAGGAACAGAGACAGGGACGCAGAGACAGTGATTCAGAGACAGTGACAAAGCGACAGAGTCAGAGAGACAGAGATACAGAGACGGAGACACAGGGCCAGAGACAGAGAGACTGAAACACAGAGACAGATTCACAGAGACAGAGACACAGAGACAGATACATAAAGAGAGAAACACAGAGACAGAGACACAGTCCATAGACACAGAGACAGAGACACAGAGAAAGAGACAAAGGGACAGAGACGCAGAGACACCTACACAGAGACAGTGACACAGAGACAGAGACACAGAGGCAGATACACAGAGACAGAGACACAGAGACAGAGACACAGAGACAGAGACAGAGAGACAGAGACACAGAGACAGAGACACAGAGACAGAGACACAGAGACGGAGACACAGAGACAGTGACACAGAGACAGAGCCACAGGGACAGAGACACAGAGACAGAGACCCAGAGACAGAGACACAGAGACGGAGACACGGAGACAGCGACAGAGACACAGACGTGGAGACTCTGGGACAGAGACACAGAGACAGAGATTCAGAGGCAGAGACACAGAGACAGAGACACAGAGACCGAGACACAGAGACGGAGACACAGAGACAGTGACACAGAGACCGAGACACAGGGACAGAGACACAGAGACAGAGACCCAGAGACAGAGACACAGAGACGGAGACACGGAGACAGCGACACAGAGTCCGACATACAAAGACAGAGACACAGTGAGAGAGACAGAGACAAAGAGACGGAGACACAGCGACAGAGACACAGAGACAGAAAAACAGAGAGAGTTTCACAGATACAGAGACATAGAGACAGAGACACAGAGACAGAGACACAGGGACTGGGACACAGCGAGAGAGAATCAGAGACAGGGACACAGAGACAGAGATTCAGAGACAGTGACACAGAGACAGAGTCAGAGAGACAGAGATACAGAGACGGAGACACAATGCCAGAGACACGGAGACACAAACACAGAGACAGATTCACAGAGACAGAGACACAGAGACAGAGACATAATGACAGAAACCCAGAGACGGAGACACAGGGACAGGGACATAGTGACAGAGACACAGAGACAGTGACACAGAGACCGAGACACAGGGACAGAGACACAGAGACAGAGACCCAGAGACAGAGACACCGAGACAGAGACACCGAGATAGAGGCACAGAGACAAAGACACAGAGACAGAGACAGAGAGACAGAGACAGGGACGCAGAGAGAGTGACACAGAGAAGGAGCCACAGGGACAGAGACACTGAGACAGAGACACAGAGACATGGACACATAGACAGAGACACAGAGGCAGAGACTCAGAGACAGAGACACAGAGAAAGAGAAACAGAGACAGAGACAGAGACACAGACACAGAGACAGAGACACAGAGACATGGACACATAGACAGAGACACAGAGACAGAGACTCAGAGACAGAGACAGAGGCACAGAGACGGAGACACAGAGACAGAGACACAGAGACAGAGACACAGAGACAGAGAAACAGAGACAGAGACACAGAGACAGATACACAGAGACAGAGACACAGAGACAGAGACACAGAGATAGAGACACAGAGACAGAGACACAGAGACAGAGACACAGAGACCGAGACACAGAGACGGAGACACAGGGACTGGGACACAGCGAGAGAGAATAAGAGACAGGGACACAGAGACAGAGATTCAGAGACAGTGACACAGAGACAGAGTCAGAGAGACAGAGATACAGAGACGGAGACACAATGCCAGAGACACAGAGACAGAAACACAGAGACAGATTCACCGAGACAGAGACACAGAGACAGAGACATAATGACAGAAACACAGAGACGGAGTCACAGGGACAGGGACACAGGGACAGAGACACAGAGAAAGAGAAACAGAGACAGAGACAGAGACACAGACACAGAGACAGAGACACAGAGACAGAGACACAGAGACAGAGACACAGAGACAGAGACACAGAGACAGAGACACAGAGACAGAGACACAGAGACAGAGACACAGAGACAGAGACACGGAGACAGAGACACGGAGACAGAGACACAGAGACAGATACACAGAGACAGAGACACAGAGACAGAGACAAAGTGAGAGAGACAGAGGCACAGAGACGGAGACACAGGGACAGAGACACAGAGACAGAAACAAAGAAACAGAGACACGGAGACACGGACACAGAGACAGAGACACAGAAACAGAGACACTGAGACGGACACAGAGGCACAAGGGCAGAGACACACAGACAGAGACACAGAGACTGAGACACAGAGACGGAGACGCAGAGACAGAGACACAGAGACAGAGACGCACAGACAGAGACACAGAGACAGGGACACAGAGACATGGACACAGAGGCAGAGAGACAGAGACGGAGACACAGACACAGAGAAAGAGATGCAGAGACGGACACACAAAGACCGAGACACAGAGACCGTGACACAGGGAGAGAGACACAGAGGCAGAGACACAGAGACAGAGATTCAGAGAGAGTGACACAAGAGACAGAGTCAGAGCGACAGAGATACAGAGACGGAGACACAGGGCCAGAGACACAGAGACAGAAACGCAGAGACAGATTCACAGAGACAGAGACACAGAGTCCGAGACATAATGACAGAAACACAGAGACAGAGACACAGAGACGCAGAGACAGGGACACAGAGACAGAGATATAGAGACAGAGACACTGAGACAGAGGCACAGACACAGAGACACAGAGACAGAAACACAGGGACAGAGACACAGAGACAGAGACACAGAGAAAGGGAAACTGAGACAGAGACAGAGACATAGAGACAGAGACAGAGAGACAGAGACAAAGACAAAGAGACAGAGACACAGAGACAGAGACAAAGAGACAGAGACACAGAGACAGAGACACAGAGACAGAGACACCGAGACAGAGAGACAGAGACAGAGACACAGAGACAGAGACACAGAGAAAGAGACAAAGAGACAGAGACGCAGAGACACAGAGACAGTGACACAGAGACAGAGACACCGAGACAGAGACACGGAGACAGAGACGCAGAGACAGAGACACAGAGGCAGATACACAGAGACAGAGACACAGAGACAGGGACACAGAGACAGAGACACAGAGAGAGAAACACAGAGACGGAGATACAGGGACAGAGACACAGAGACAGAGACACAGAGAAAGAGAAACAGAGACAGAGACAGAGACATAGAGAAAGAGACAGAGACACAGAGACAGAGAAAAAAGAGACAGAGACACTGAGGCAGAGACACGGAGACAGAGACACGGAGTCAGAGACACAGAGACAGATAGACAGAGACAGAGGCACAGAGACAGAGACAGAGACACAGGGACGGAGACACGGAGACACAGACACAGAGACAGACACACAGTGTCGGAGAAAGAGACACAGAGAAAGAGACAAAGAGACAGAGACGCAGAGACACAGAGACAGTGACACAGAGACAGAGACACCGAGACAGAGACACGGAGACAGAGACACAGAGACATGGACACAGAGACAGAGACACAGAGAAAGAGACAAAGAGACAGGGACACAGCGACACAGAGACAGTGACACAGAGACAGAGACACTGAGGCAGAGACACGGAGACAGAAACACAGAGACAGATAGACAGAGACAGAGGCACAGAGACAGAGACAGAGACACCAGGACGGAGACACGGAGACATAGACACAGAGACAGACTCACAGGGTCGGAGACAGAGACACAGAGACGGAGACACAGGGACGGAGACAAAGAGACCGTGACACAGGGAGGGAGACACAGAGACAGAGGCGCAGAGGCGGAGACACAGAGACAGAGACACGGAGAGAGAGACACAGAGGCAGAGACATAGAGGCAGATACACAGAGACAGAGACACAGAGACAGGGAAACAGAGACAGAGACACAGAGAGGGAAACACAGAGACGGAGATACAGGGACAGAGACATAGAGACAGAGACACAGAGACAGATACACAGAGACGCAGAGACAGAAACACAGAGACCCTGACACAGGGAGCGAGAAACAGAGACATACACACAGAGACAGAGACAGAGACGGAGACACAGAGACAGAGACACAGAGACAGAGACACAGAGACAGAGACACAGAGACAGGGACACAGAGACAGAAACACAGAGACAGCGACATAGAGACAGTGACACCGAGACGGAGACACAGAGACAGAGACACAGAGACAGAGACACAGAGACAGAGTAACAGAGACAGATACACAGAAACAGAGACACAGAGACAGAGACAGAGGTACAGGGACACAGAGAGCGAGACTCAAAGACAGAGACACAGAGACAGAGACAGAGACAGAGACACAGAGACAGATACACAGAGACAGAGACACCAAGACAGAGACACGGAGACAGAGACACAGAGACAGAGACACAGAGACCGTGACACAGGGAGAGAGAAACAGAGACATAGACGCAGAGACAGAGACAGAGACAGAGACACAGAGACAGATATTCAGACACAGTGACACAGAGAGGGAGAGACAGATACACAGAGACGGAGACACAGAGAGAGGGAGACAGATACACAGAGACGGAGACACAGGGACAGAGACACAGAGACAGGGACACAGAGACCGAGACCCAGGGACAGACACACAGAGATAGAGACATAGTGACAGAGACACAGAGACCGAGATACAGAGACAGAGACACAGAGACGCAGAGACAGAGACACAGAGACCGTGACACAGGGATAGAGAAACAGAGACATAGACACAGAGACAGAGACAGAGACAGAGACAGAGACAGAGACAGAGACAGAGACAGAGACAGAGACACAGAGACAGACACACAGAGACAGAGACAGAGACAGAGACAGAGACACAGAGACAGAGACACCGAGACAGAGACACGGAGACAGAGACACGGAGACAGAGACACAGAGACAGATACACAGAGACAGAGACACAGAGACAGAGACAAAGTGAGAGAGACAGAGGCACAGAGACGGAGACACAGGGACAGAGGCACAGAGACAGAAACAAAGAAACAGAGACACGGAGACAGAGACATAGAGACAGTGGCACAGAGCAGGAGACACAGAGACAGAGACACAGAGGCAGAGACTCAGAGACAGAGACAGAGAGATATTGACACAGAGACGGAGACACAGGGACGGAGACACAGAGACAGAGGCACAGAGACAGAGACACAGAGACGGAGACAGAGACACAGAGACAGAGAAAAAAGAGACAGAGACACTGAGGCAGAGACAGGGAGACAGAGACACAGAGACAGATACACAGAGACGCAGAGACAGAAACACAGAGACCCTGACACAGGGAGCGAGAAACAGAGACATACACACAGAGACAGAGACAGAGACGGAGACACAGAGACAGAGACACAGAGACAGAGACACAGAGACAGGGACACAGAGACAGAAACACAGAGACAGCGACATAGAGACAGTGACACCGAGACGGAGACACAGAGACAGAGACACAGAGACAGAGACACAGAGACAGAGTAACAGAGACAGATACACAGAAACAGAGACACAGAGACAGAGACAGAGGTACAGGGACACAGAGAGCGAGACTCAAAGACAGAGACACAGAGACAGAGACAGAGACAGAGACACAGAGACAGATACACAGAGACAGAGACACAGAGACAGAGACACCAAGACAGAGACACGGAGACAGAGACACAGAGACAGAGACACAGAGACCGTGACACAGGGAGAGAGAAACAGAGACATAGACGCAGAGACAGAGACAGAGACAGAGACACAGAGACAGATATTCAGACACAGTGACACAGAGAGGGAGAGACAGATACACAGAGACGGAGACACAGAGAGAGGGAGACAGATACACAGAGACGGAGACACAGGGACAGAGACACAGAGACAGGGACACAGAGACCGAGACCCAGGGACAGACACACAGAGATAGAGGCATAGTGACAGAGACACAGAGACCGAGATACAGAGACAGAGACACAGAGACGCAGAGACAGAGACACAGAGACCGTGACACAGGGATAGAGAAACAGAGACATAGACACAGAGACAGAGACAGAGACAGAGACAGAGACAGAGACAGAGACAGAGACAGAGACAGAGACACAGAGACAGACACACAGAGACAGAGACAGAGACAGAGACAGAGACACAGAGACAGAGACACCGAGACAGAGACACGGAGACAGAGACACGGAGACAGAGACACAGAGACAGATACACAGAGACAGAGACACAGAGACAGAGACAAAGTGAGAGAGACAGAGGCACAGAGACGGAGACACAGGGACAGAGGCACAGAGACAGAAACAAAGAAACAGAGACACGGAGACAGAGACATAGAGACAGTGGCACAGAGCAGGAGACACAGAGACAGAGACACAGAGGCAGAGACTCAGAGACAGAGACAGAGAGATATTGACACAGAGACGGAGACACAGGGACGGAGACACAGAGACAGAGGCACAGAGACAGAGACACAGAGACGGAGACAGAGACACAGAGACAGAGAAAAAAGAGACAGAGACACTGAGGCAGAGACAGGGAGACAGAGACACAGAGACAGATACACAGAGACAGACGCACAGAGACAGAGACAGAGACACAGGGACGGAGACACGGAGACAGGGACACAGAGACAGAGACACAGAGACAGAGACAAAGTGAGAGAGACAGAGGCACAGAGACGGAGACACAGGGACAGAGACACAGAGACAGAAACAAAGAAACAGAGACACGGAGACAGAGATACAAGGACAGAGACACAGAGACAGAGACATAGAATCAGAGGCACAGAGACGGTGACAAAGACATAGACACACAGACACAGAGACAGAGACATAGAGACAGTGGCACAGAGCCGGAGACACAGAGACAGATACACAGAGACAGATACATAAAGAGAGAAACACAGAGACGGAGACACAGAGACATAGACACAGAGACAGAGACACAGAGAAAGAGACAAAGAGACAGAGACGCAGAGACAAAGAGACAGTGACACAGAGACAGAGACACCGAGACAGAGACACGGAGACAGAGACACAGAGACAGAGACACAGAGAGAGAAACACAGAGACGGAGATACAGGGACAGAGACACAGAGACAGAGACACAGAGAAAGAGAAACAGAGACAGAGACAGAGACATAGAGAAAGAGACAGAGACACAGAGACAGAGAAAAAAGAGACAGAGACACTGAGGCAGAGACACGGAGACAGAGACACAGAGACAGATAGACAGAGACAGAGGCACAGAGACAGAGACAGAGACACAGGGACGGAGACACGGAGACATAGACACAGAGACAGACACACAGGGTCGGAGACAGAGGCGCAGAGACGGAGACACAGAGACAGAGACACAGAGACAGAGACACCGAGACAGAGACACAGAGACAGAGACACAGAGACAGAGACACAGAGACAGAGACACAGAGACAGGGACACAGAGACAGAAACACAGAGACAGCGACATAGAGACAGTGACACCGAGACGGAGACACAGAGACAGAGACACAGAGACAGAGACACAGAGACAGAGACACAGAGACAGAGTAACAGAGACAGATACACAGAAACAGAGACACAGAGACAGAGACAGAGGTACAGGGACACAGAGAGCGAGACTCAAAGACAGACACACAGAGACAGAGACAGAGACAGAGACACAGAGACAGATACACAGAGACAGAGACACAGAGACAGAGACACCAAGACAGAGACACGGAGACAGAGACACGGAGACAGAGACACAGAGACAGATAGACAGAGACGGAGACACAGAGACAGAGACGAAGTGAGAGAGACAAAGACACAGAGACGGAGACATAGGGACAGAGACACAGAGACAGAGACACAGAGGCAGAGATACAGAGACAGAGATACAGAGACAGAGACACAGAGACGCAGAGACAGAGACACAGAGACCGTGACACAGGGAGAGAGAAACAGAGACATAGACGCAGAGACAGAGACAGAGACAGAGACACAGAGACAGAGACACAGAGACGGATATTCGGACACAGTGACACAGAGAGGGAGAGACAGATACACAGAGACGGAGACACAGAGAGAGGGAGACAGATACACAGAGACGGAGACACAGGGACAGAGACACAGAGACAGGGACACAGAGACCGAGACCCAGGGACAGAGACACAGAGATAGAGACGTAGTGACAGAGACACAGAGACCGAGATACAGAGACAGAGACACAGAGACGCAGAGACAGAGACACAGAGACCGTGACACAGGGATAGAGAAACAGAGACATAGACACAGAGACAGAGACAGAGACAGAGACAGAGACAGAGACAGAGACAGAGACACAGACACAGAGAAAGAGATGCAGAGACGGACACACAAAGACCGAGACACAGAGACCGTGACACAGGGAGAGAGACACAGAGGCAGAGACACAGAGACAGAGATTCAGAGAGAGTGACACAAGAGACAGAGTCAGAGCGACAGAGATACAGAGACGGAGACACAGGGCCAGAGACACAGAGACAGAAACACAGAGACAGATTCACAGAGACAGAGACACAGAGTCCGAGACATAACGACAGAAACACAGAGACAGAGACACAGAGACGCAGAGACAGGGACACAGAGACAGAGATATAGAGACAGAGACACTGAGACAGAGGCACAGACACAGAGACACAGAGACAGAAACACAGAGACAGAGACACAGCGACTGAGACACAGAGAGTGAGACTCAGAGACAGGGACACAGAGACAGAGACAGAGACAGATACACAGTGCCAGAGACACAGAAACAGAGACATAGAGACCGACACAGACACAGGGACACAGAGACAGAGACGCAGAGACGGAGACGCAGAGACAGAGACGCAGAGGCAGATTCACAGAGACAGAGACACAGAGACAGAGACATAATGACAGAAACACAGAGACAGAGACACAGAGACAGAGACGCAGAGACGGAGACACAGTGACAGATACACAGAGACAGAGACACAGAGACAGAGGTTCAGAGAGAGTGACACAAGAGACAGAGTCAGAGCGACAGAGATACAGAGACGGAGGCACAGGGCCAGACACACAGAGACAGAAACACAGAGACAGATTCACAGAGACAGAGACATAATGACAGAAACACAGAGACAGTGTCACAGAGAAAGAGACAAAGAGACAGAGACGCAGAGACACAGAGACAGAGACACAGAGATAGAGGCACAGAGACAGAGAAACAGAGACAGAGACACAGAGACAGATACACGCACACAGAGACAGAGACGCAGAGACAGTGACACAGAGACAGAGGCACAGAGACAGAGACACAGTGACAGAAACACAGAGACCGAGACCCAGGGACAGAGACACAGAGACAGAGACACAGAGAAAGGGAAACTGAGACAGAGACAGAGACATAGAGACAGAGACAGAGAGACAGAGACACAGAGACAGAGACACAGAGACAGAGACACAGAGACAGCGACACCGAGACAGAGACACCGAGACAGAGACACCGAGATAGAGGCACAGAGACAAAGACACAGAGACAGAGACAGAGAGACAGAAACACAGAGACAGAGACACAGAGACAGAGACACAGAGACAGAAAGACAGAGACAGAGAGACGTAGACACAGACATAGAGAAAGAGACGCAGAGACGGAGACACAGAGACCGAGACACAGAGACAGAGACACAGAGACAGAGACACAGAGACGAAGACACAGAGACAGAGACACAGAGACAGAGACACCGAGACAGAGACACAGAGACAGACACACAGAGACAGAGACACCGAGACAGAGACACCGAGACAGAGGCACAGAGACAAAGACACAGAGACCGAGACACAGAGAAAGAGACACAGAGACAGAGACACAGAGACAGAGACAGAGACACAGAGACAGAGACTCAGAGACAGAGACACCGAGACAGAGACACCGAGACAAAGACAAAGTGACAGAGACACAGAGACAGAGACAAAGAGACAGGGTCACACAGACAAAGACTCAGAGACAGAGATAGGGAAACAGGAACAGGAACACAGAGACAGAGGCACAGAGAGAGAGACAAAGAGACAGAGACGCAGAGACACAGAGACAGAGACACAGAGATAGAGGCACAGAGACAGAGAGACAGAGACAGAGACACAGAGACAGAGACACACACACAGAGACAGGGACGCAGAGACGGAGACACAGCGACAGAGACACAGAGACAGAGACACAGAGAGGGAGACAGAGGCACAGAGACCGAGACACCGAGAGAGTGACACAGAGACAGAGGCACAGAGACAGAGACACAGAGACAGAAACACAGAGATCGAGACCCAGGGACAGAGACACAGAGACAGAGACACAGAGAAAGGGAAACTGAGACAGAGACAGAGACATAGAGACAGAGACAGAGAGACAGAGACAAAGACAAAGAGACAGAGACACAGAGACAGAGACAAAGAGACAGAGACACAGAGACAGAGACACAGAGACAGAGACACCGAGACAGAGAGACAGAGACAGAGACACAGAGACAGAGACACAGAGGCAGAGACACACAGACAGAGACACAGAGACCGAGACACAGAGACAGAGACACAGAGACAGAGACACAGAGACAGAGACACAGAGACAGAGACACAGAGACAGAGACACAGAGACAGAGACACAGAGACAGAGACACAGAGACAGAGACACAGAGACAGAGACACAGAGACAGAGACACAGAGACAGAGACACAGAGACGGAGACAAAGAGACCGTGACACAGGGAGAGAGACACAGAGACAGAGACACAGAGACAGATAACGTGGACAGAGACACAGAGAGAGAGAGACACAGAGACGGAGACACAGGGACAGAGACACAGAGACAGAGACACAGAGGCAGAGACACACAGACAGAGACACAGAGACCGAGACACAGAGACAGAGACACAGAGACAGAGACACAGAGACGGAGACAAAGAGACCGTGACACAGGGAGAGAGACACAGAGACAGAGACACAGAGACAGATAACGTGGACAGAGACACAGAGAGAGAGAGACACGGAGACGGAGACACAGGGACAGAGACACAGAGACAGAGACAGAGTCAAAGAGAAACAGAGACAGAGGCAGAGACAGTGACACAGAGACAGAGACACAGATACGGAGACACAGACACAGAGAAAGAGACGAAGAGACGGAGACACAGAGACAGAGACACAGAGGCAGAGACACACAGACAGAGACACAGAGACCGAGACACAGAGACAGAGACACAGAGACAGAGACACGGAGGCAGAGACGCACAGACAGAGACACAGAGACCGAGACACAGAGACGGAGACACAGAGACAGAGACACAGAAACAGAGACACTGAGACGGAGACAGGGGCACAGGGGCAGAGACACACAGACAGAGACACAGAGACTGAGACACAGAGACGGAGACACAGAGACAGAGACACAGAGACAGACGCACAGACAGAGACACAGAGACAGAGACACAGAGACAGAGACAGAGACACAGACGCGGAGTCTCTGGGACAGAGACACAGAGACAGAGATTCAGAGGCAGAGACGCAGAGACAGAGCCACGGAGAGCGAGACACAGAGACAGAGACACAGAGACAGAGACACAGAGACAGAGACACAGAGACAGAGACACAGAGACAGAGACACAGAGACAGAGATACAGAGACAGAGACACAGAGACAGAGACACAGAGACAGAGACACAGAGACAGAGACACAGAGACAGAGACACAGAGGCAGGGACACAGAGAAAGAGAAACAGAGACAGAGACAGAGACACAGACACAGAGACAGAGACACAGAGACAGAGACACAGAGACAGAGACACAGAGACAGAGACACAGAGACAGAGACACAGAGACAGAGACACAGAGACAGAGACACAGAGACAGAGACACAGAGACAGAGACACAGAGACAGAGACACAGAGACAGAGACACAGAGACAGAGACACAGAGACAGAGACACAGAGACAGAGACACAGAGACAGAGACACAGAGACAGAGACACAGAGACAGAGACACAGAGACAGAGACACAGAGACAGAGACACAGAGACAGAGACACAGAGACAGAGACACAGAGACAGAGACACAGAGACAGAGACACAGAGACAGAGACACAGAGACAGAGACACAGAGACAGAGACACAGAGACAGAGACACAGAGACAGAGTCAGAGGGGCAGTGACACAGAGACGGAGACACAGGGACAGAGACACAGAGACAGAGGCACAGAGACAGAGACACAGAGGCAGAGACACAGAAACAGCGACACAGAGACAGTGAAACAGAGAGTGAAACACAGAGAAGGAGACACAGGTATAGAGACACAGAGAAAGAGAAACAGGGACAGAGACAGAGACATAGAGAAAGAGACAGAGACACAGAGACAGAGAAAAAAGAGACAGAGACACTGAGCCAGAGACACGGAGACAGAGACACAGAGACAGAGACACCGAGACAGAGATACGGAGACAGAGACACGGAGACAGAGACACAGAGACAGATACACAGAGACGGAGACACCAAGACAGAGACACGGAGACAGAGACACGGAGACAGAGACACAGAGACAGATACACAGAGACAGAGACGAAGTGAGAGAGACAAAGACACAGAGACGGAGACATAGGGACAGAGACACAGAGACAGAGACACAGAGACAGAGATACAGAGACAGAGATACAGAGACAGAGACACAGAGACAGAGACACAGAGAAAGAGAAACAGAGACAGAGACAGAGACATAGAGAAAGAGACAGAGACACAGAGACAGAGAAAAAAGAGACAGAGACACAGAGACAGATATTCAGACACAGTGACACAGAGAGGGAGAGACAGATACACAGAGACGGAGACACAGAGAGAGGGAGACAGATACACAGAGACGGAGACACAGGGACAGAGACACAGAGACAGGGACACAGAGACCGAGACCCAGGGACAGACACACAGAGATAGAGACATAGTGACAGAGACACAGAGACCGAGATACAGAGACAGAGACACAGAGACGCAGAGACAGAGACACAGAGACCGTGACACAGGGATAGAGAAACAGAGACATAGACACAGAGACAGAGACAGAGACAGAGACAGAGACAGAGACAGAGACAGAGACAGAGACACAGAGACAGAGACACAGAGACAGAGACAGAGACAGAGACAGAGACACAGAGACAGAGACACCGAGACAGAGACACGGAGACAGAGACACGGAGACAGAGACACAGAGACAGATACACAGAGACAGAGACACAGAGACAGAGACAAAGTGAGAGAGACAGAGGCACAGAGACGGAGACACAGGGACAGAGACACAGAGACAGAAACAAAGAAACAGAGACACGGAGACAGAGACATAGAGACAGTGGCACAGAGCCGGAGACACAGAGACAGAGACACAGAGGCAGAGACTCAGAGACAGAGACAGAGAGATATTGACACAGAGGCGGAGACACAGGGACGGAGACACAGAGACAGAGGCACAGAGACAGAGACACAGAGACGGAGACAGAGACACAGAGACAGAGAAAAAAGAGACAGAGACACTGAGGCAGAGACAGGGAGACAGAGACACAGAGACAGATGCACAGAGACAGACGCACAGAGACAGAGACAGAGACACAGGGACGGAGACACGGAGACAGGGACACAGAGACAGAGACACAGAGACAGAGACAAAGTGAGAGAGACAGAGGCACAGAGACGGAGACACAGGGACAGAGACACAGAGACAGAAACAAAGAAACAGAGACACGGAGACAGAGATACAAGGACAGAGACACAGAGACAGAGACATAGAATCAGAGGCACAGAGACTGTGACAAAGACATAGACACACAGACACAGAGACAGAGACATAGAGACAGTGGCACAAAGCCGGAGACACAGAGACAGATACACAGAGACAGATACATAAAGAGAGAAACACAGAGACGGAGACACAGAGACATAGACACAGAGACAGAGACACAGAGAAAGAGACAAAGAGACAGAGACGCAGAGACACAGAGACAGTGACACAGAGACAGAGACACCGAGACAGAGACACGGAGACAGAGACACAGAGACAGAGACACAGAGAGAGAAACACAGAGACGGAGATACAGGGACAGAGACACAGAGACAGAGACACAGAGAAAGAGAAACAGAGACAGAGACAGAGACATAGAGAAAGAGACAGAGACACAGAGACAGAGAAAAAAGAGACAGAGACACTGAGGCAGAGACACGGAGACAGAGACACAGAGACAGATAGACAGAGACAGAGGCACAGAGACAGAGACAGAGACACAGGGACGGAGACACGGAGACATAGACACAGAGACAGACACACAGGGTCGGAGACAGAGGCGCAGAGACGGAGACACAGAGACAGAGACACAGAGACAGAGACACAGAGAAAGAAACAAAGAGACAGAGACGCAGAGACACAGAGACAGTGACACAGAGACAGAGACACCGAGACAGAGACACGGAGACAGAGACACAGAGACATGGACACAGAGACAGAGACACAGAGAAAGAGTCAAAGAGACAGGGACACAGCGACACAGAGACAGAGACACTGAGGCAGAGACACGGAGACAGAAACACAGAGACAGATAGACAGAGACAGAGACACAGAGACAGAGACACCGAGACAGAGACACGGAGAGAGAGACACTGAGACAGAGACATAGAGTCAGATACACAGAGACAGAGACACAGAGACAGGGAAACAGAGACAGAGACACAGAGAGAGAAACACAGAGACGGAGATACAGGGACAGAGACACAGAGACAGAGGCACAAAGACATATACACAGAGACGCAGAGACAGAAACACAGAGACCGTGACACAGGGAGAGAGAAACAGAGACATACACACAGAGACAGAGACAGAGACAGAGACACAGAGACAGAGACACAGAGACAGAGACACAGAGACGGAGACACAGAGACAGAGATACAGAGACAGGGACACAGAGACAGAAACACAGAGACAGCGACATAGAGACAGTGACACCGAGACGGAGACACAGAGACAGAGACACAGAGACAGAGACACAGAGACAGAGTAACAGAGACAGATACACAGAAACAGAGACACAGAGACAGAGACAGAGGTACAGGGACACAGAGAGCGAGACTCAAAGACAGACACACAGAGACAGAGACAGAGACAGAGACACAGAGACAGATACACAGAGACAGAGACACAGAGACAGAGACACCAAGACAGAGACACGGAGACAGAGACACGGAGACAGAGACACAGAGACAGATAGACAGAGACGGAGACACAGAGACAGAGACGAAGTGAGAGAGACAAAGACACAGAGACGGAGACATAGGGACAGAGACACAGAGACAGAGACACAGAGGCAGAGATACAGAGACAGAGATACAGAGACAGAGACACAGAGACGCAGAGACAGAGACACAGAGACCGTGACACAGGGAGAGAGACACAGAGGCAGAGACACAGAGACAGAGACACAGAGACAGAGACACAGAGACAGAGACACAGAGACAGAGACGCAGAGACGGGGACACAGAGACAGAGACACAGAGGCAGAGTCACTGAGACAGAGGCACAGAGACAGAGACAGGGACGCTGAGAGAGTGAAACAGAGAAGGAGCCACAGGGACAGAGACACAGAGACCGAGACACAGAGACCGAGACACGGAGACAGAGACACAGAGAGGGAGAGACAGAGACAGAGACATAGGAACAGAGGCACAGAGACGGAGACAGAGGGACAGAGGCGCAGAGACAGGGACATAGAGACAGAGACTCAGAGACCGAGACACAGAGACAGAGACACAGAGACATAGACACAGAGACAGAGACACAGAGACAGAGACACAGAGACAGAGACACAGAGACAGAGACACAGAGACAGAGACGCACAGACAGGGACACAGAGACCGAGACACAGAGACGGAGACACAGAGACAGAAACACAGAGACAGAGACACAGAGACTGAGACACAGAGAGAGAGACTCAGAGACTGGGACACAGAGACAGAGACAGAGACAGATACACAGTGCCAGAGACACAGAGACAGAGACATAGAGACCGACGCGGAGACAGGGACACAGAGACAGAGACGCAGAGACAGAGACGCAGAGACATATACGCTGAGACAGATTCACAGAGACAGAGACACAGAGACAGAGACATAATGACAGAAACGCAGAGACAGAGACACAGAGACAGAGACGCAGAGACGGAGACACAGTGACAGATACACAGATACAAAGACACAGAGACAGAGACACAGCGAGAGAGAATCAGAGACAGGGACACAGAGACAGAGACAGAGACACAGAGACGCAGAGACGGGGACACAGAGACAGAGATAGAGAGACAGAGACACTGAGACAGAGGCACAGAGCCAGAGACACAGAGACAGAAACACAGAGACAGAGACACAGAGAAGGAGCCACAGGGACAGAGACACTGAGACAGAGACACAGAGACAGGGACGGAGACACAGAGACACAGACACAGAGACAGAGACACAGGGACGCAGACAGAGACACAGGGACGGAGACAGAGACACAGAGACAGAGAGACGGAGGCAGAGAGAGTGACACAGAGAAGGAGCCACAGGGACAGAGACACTGAGACAGAGACACAGAGACATGGACACATAGACAGAGACACAGAGACAGAGACTCAGAGACAGAGACAGAGGCACAGAGACGCAGACACAGAGACAGAGACACAGAGACAGAGACACAGAGACACAGAGACAGAGACACAGAGACAGAGACACAGAGACAGAGACACAGAGACAGAGACACAGAGACAGAGACACAGAGACAGATACACAGAGACAGAGACACAGAGACAGAGACACAGAGACCGAGACACAGAGACGGAGACACAGGGACTGGGACACAGCGACAGGGACACAGGGACAGAGGCACAGAGACAGAGATTCAGAGGCAGAGACACAGAGGCAGGGACACAGTGGCCGAGACACGGAGACAGGAACACAGAGAAGGAGGCACAGGGACAGAGACACAGAGACAGAGACACAGAGAAAGAGAAACTGAGACAGAGACAGACACATAGAGACAGAGTCACAGCGACAGAGACATAGTGACAGATACACAGAGACAGAGACACAGGGACAGAGACACTGGGACAGAGACACAGAGACAGAGATTCAGAGGCAGAGACACAGAGACAGAGACACAGAGACAGATAACGTGGACAGAGACACAGAGAGAGAGAGACACAGAGACGGAGACCCAGGGACAGAGACACAGAGACAGAGACAGAGTCAAAGAGAAACAGACACAGAGGCAGAGACAGAGACACAGAGACAGAGACACAGATACGGAGACACAGACACAGAGAAAGAGACGAAGAGACGGAGACACAGAGACAGAGACACAGAGGCAGAGACACACAGACAGAGACACAGAGACCGAGACACAGAGACGGAGACACAGAGACAGAGACGCAGAGGCAGAGACTCACTGACAGAGACACAGAGACCGAGACACAGAGACGGAGACACAGAGACAGAGATACAGAAACAGAGACACTGAGACGGAGACAGAGGCACAGGGGCAGAGACACAAAGACAGAGACACAGAGACTGAGACACAGAGACGGAGACACAGAGACAGTGACACAGAGACAGAGACACAGAGACAGAGACACAGAGACAGAGACACAGAGACAGAGACACAGAGACAGAGACACAGAGACAGAGACACAGAGACAGAGACAGAGACACAGAGACAGAGACTCAGAGACATAGACACAGAGACAGAGACACAGAGACAGAGACACAGAGACGGAGACAAAGCGACCGTGACACAGGGAGAGAGACACAGAGGCAGAGACACAGAGACAGATAACGTGGACAGAGACACAGAGAGAGAGAGACACAGAGACGGAGACACAGGGACAGAGACACAGAGACAGAGACAGAGTCAAAGAGAAACAGAGACAGAGGCAGAGACAGAGACACCGAGACAGAGACAGAGACACAGAGACAGAGACACAGATACGGAGACACAGACACAGAGAAAGAGACGAAGAGACGGAGACACAGAGACAGAGACACAGAGGCAGAGACACACAGACAGAGACACAGAGACCGAGACACAGAGACGGAGACACAGAGACAGAGACGCAGAGACAGAGACGCACTGACAGAGACACAGAGACCGAGACACAGAGACTGAGATACAGAGACAGAGACACAGAAACAGAGACACTGAGACGGAGACAGAGGCACAGGGGCAGAGACACAAAGACAGAGACACAGAGACTGAGACACAGAGACAGATAACGTGGACAGAGACACAGAGAGAGAGAGACACAGAGACGGAGACACAGGGACAGAGACACAGAGACAGAGACAGAGTCAAAGAGAAACAGAGACAGAGGCAGAGACAGAGACACAGAGACAGAGACACAGATACGGAGACACAGACACAGAGAAAGAGACGAAGAGACGGAGACACAGGGACAGAGACACAGAGGCAGATACACACAGACAGAGACACAGAGACCGAGACACAGAGACGGAGACACAAAGACAGAGACACAGAGACTGAGACACAGAGACGGAGACACAGAGACAGTGACACAGAAACAGAGACACAGAGACAGGGACACCGTGAGAGAGACAGAGACACAGAGACGGAGACACGGAGACAGCGACACAGCGACAGAGACACAGAGACAGAAACACAGAGACAGTTTCACAGAGACAGAGACATAGAGACAGAGACACAGAGACAGAGACACAGGGACTGGGACACAGGGACAGAGACACAGAGAAAGTGAAATAGAGACAGAGACAGAGACACAGATACAGAGACACAGAGACAGAGACACAGAGACAGAGACACAGACACAGATACACAGAGACAGAGACACAGAGACGGAGACTCTGGGACAGAGACACAGAGACAGAGACACAGGGACGGAGACAGAGACACAGAGACAGGGATACGGAGGCAGAGACACGGAGACAGGGACACAGAGAAGGAGACACAGGGACAGAGACAGAGAGACAGAGACACAGAGAAAGAGAAACTGAGACAGAGACAGAGACATAGAGACAGAAACACAGCGACAGAGACATAGTGACAGATACACAGAGACAGAGACACAGGGACAGAGACACAGGGACAGAGGCACAGAGACAGAGATTCAGAGGCAGAGACACAGAGGCAGGGACACAGTGGCCGAGACACAGAGACGGTAACACAGGGACCGTGACACAGGGAGGGAGACACAGAAGCAGATACACAGAGACAGAGACAGAGACACAGAGACAGGGACGCTGAGAGAGTGACACAGAGAAGGAGCCACAGGGACAGAGATACAGAGACGGAGACACAGGGCCAGAGACAGAGAGACTGAAACACAGAGACAGATTCACAGAGACAGAGACACAGAGACAGATACATAAAGAGAGAAACACAGAGACAGAGACACAGTCCATAGACACAGAGACAGAGACACAGAGAAAGAGACAAAGGGACAGAGACGCAGAGACACCTACACAGAGACAGTGACACAGAGACAGAGACACAGAGGCAGATACACAGAGACAGAGACACAGAGACAGAGACACAGAGACAGAGACAGAGAGACAGAGACACAGAGACAGAGACACAGAGACAGAGACACAGAGACAGAGACACAGAGACAGAGACACAGAGACAGAGACACAGAGACACAGACACAGAGACAGAGACTCAGAGACAGAGACACAGAGACAGAGACACAGAGACAGAGCCACAGAGACCGAGACACAGAAACAGAGATTCAGAGACAGTGACGCAGAGACAGAGTCAGAGAGACAGAGATATAGAGACGGAGACACAGGGCCAGAGACACAGAGACAAAAGCACAGAGACAGATTCACAGAGACAGAGACATAATGACAGAAACACAGAGACGGAGACACAGGGTCAGGGACACAGTGACAGAGACACAGAGAAAGAGAAACAGAGACGGAGACAGAGACACAGACACAGAGACAGATACACAGAGACAGAGACAGAGACACAGACGTGGAGACTCTGGGACAGAGACACAGAGACAGAGATTCAGAGGCAGAGACACAGAGACAGAGACACAGAGACCGAGACACAGAGACGGAGACACAGAGACAGAGACACAGAGACACAGACATAATGACAGAAACACAGAGACGGAGACACAGGGACAGGGACATAGTGACAGAGACACAGAGAAAGGGAAACAGAGACAGGGACAGAGACACAGAGACAGATACACAGAGACAGAGACAGAGACACAGACGCAGAGACTCTGCGACAGAGACACAGAGACAGAGTTTCAGAGGCAGAGACACAGAGACAGTGACACAGAGACCGAGACACAGGGACAGAGACACAGAGACAGAGACCCAGAGACAGAGACACAGAGACGGAGACACGGAGACAGCGACACAGAGTCCGACATACAAAGACAGAGACACAGTGAGAGAGACAGAGACAAAGAGACGGAGACACAGCGACAGAGACACAGAGACAGAAAAACAGAGAGAGTTTCACAGATACAGAGACATAGAGACAGAGACACAGAGACAGAGACACAGGGACTGGGACACAGCGAGAGAGAATCAGAGACAGGGACACAGAGACAGAGATTCAGAGACAGTGACACAGAGACAGAGTCAGAGAGACAGAGATACAGAGACGGAGACACAATGCCAGAGACACGGAGACACAAACACAGAGACAGATTCACAGAGACAGAGACACAGAGACAGAGACATAATGACAGAAACCCAGAGACGGAGACACAGGGACAGGGACATAGTGACAGAGACACAGAGACAGTGACACAGAGACCGAGACACAGGGACAGAGACACAGAGACAGAGACCCAGAGACAGAGACACCGAGACAGAGACACCGAGATAGAGGCACAGAGACAAAGACACAGAGACAGAGACAGAGAGACAGAGACAGGGACGCAGAGAGAGTGACACAGAGAAGGAGCCACAGGGACAGAGACACTGAGACAGAGACACAGAGACATGGACACATAGACAGAGACACAGAGGCAGAGACTCAGAGACAGAGACACAGAGAAAGAGAAACAGAGACAGAGACAGAGACACAGACACAGAGACAGAGACACAGAGACATGGACACATAGACAGATACACAGAGACAGAGACTCAGAGACAGAGACAGAGGCACAGAGACGGAGACACAGAGACAGAGACACAGAGACAGAGACACAGAGACAGAGAAACAGAGACAGAGACACAGAGACAGATACACAGAGACAGAGACACAGAGACAGAGACACAGAGATAGAGACACAGAGACAGAGACACAGAGACAGAGACACAGAGACCGAGACACAGAGACGGAGACACAGGGACTGGGACACAGCGAGAGAGAATAAGAGACAGGGACACAGAGACAGAGATTCAGAGACAGTGACACAGAGACAGAGTCAGAGAGACAGAGATACAGAGACGGAGACACAATGCCAGAGACACAGAGACAGAAACACAGAGACAGATTCACCGAGACAGAGACACAGAGACAGTGACATAATGACAGAAACACAGAGACGGAGTCACAGGGACAGGGACACAGGGACAGAGACACAGAGAAAGAGAAACAGAGACAGAGACAGAGACAGAGACACAGACACAGAGACAGAGACACAGAGACAGAGACACAGAGACAGAGACACAGAGACAGAGACACAGAGACAGAGACACGGAGACAGAGACACGGAGACAGAGACACAGAGACAGATACACAGAGACAGAGACACAGAGACAGAGACAAAGTGAGAGAGACAGAGGCACAGAGACGGAGACACAGGGACAGAGACACAGAGACAGAAACAAAGAAACAGAGACACGGAGACACGGACACAGAGACAGAGACACAGAAACAGAGACACTGAGACGGACACAGAGGCACAAGGGCAGAGACACACAGACAGAGACACAGAGACTGAGACACAGAGACGGAGACGCAGAGACAGAGACACAGAGACAGAGACGCACAGACAGAGACACAGAGACAGGGACACAGAGACATGGACACAGAGGCAGAGAGACAGAGACGGAGACACAGACACAGAGAAAGAGATGCAGAGACGGACACACAAAGACCGAGACACAGAGACCGTGACACAGGGAGAGAGACACAGAGGCAGAGACACAGAGACAGAGATTCAGAGAGAGTGACACAAGAGACAGAGTCAGAGCGACAGAGATACAGAGACGGAGACACAGGGCCAGAGACACAGAGACAGAAACGCAGAGACAGATTCACAGAGACAGAGACACAGAGTCCGAGACATAATGACAGAAACACAGAGACAGAGACACAGAGATGCAGAGACAGGGACACAGAGACAGAGATATAGAGACAGAGACACTGAGACAGAGGCACAGACACAGAGACACAGAGACAGAAACACAGGGACAGAGACACAGAGACAGAGACACAGAGAAAGGGAAACTGAGACAGAGACAGAGACATAGAGACAGAGACAGAGAGACAGAGACAAAGACAAAGAGACAGAGACACAGAGACAGAGACAAAGAGACAGAGACACAGAGACAGAGACACAGAGGCAGAGACACCGAGACAGAGAGACAGAGACAGAGACACAGAGACAGAGACACAGAGAAAGAGACAAAGAGACAGAGACGCAGAGACACAGAGACAGTGACACAGAGACAGAGACACCGAGACAGAGACACGGAGACAGAGACGCAGAGACAGAGACACAGAGGCAGATACACAGAGACAGAGACACAGAGACAGGGACACAGAGACAGAGACACAGAGAGAGAAACACAGAGACGGAGATACAGGGACAGAGACACAGAGACAGAGACACAGAGAAAGAGAAACAGAGACAGAGACAGAGACATAGAGAAAGAGACAGAGACACAGAGACAGAGAAAAAAGAGACAGAGACACTGAGGCAGAGACACGGAGACAGAGACACGGAGACAGAGACACAGAGACAGATAGACAGAGACAGAGGCACAGAGACAGAGACAGAGACACAGGGACGGAGACACGGAGACACAGACACAGAGACAGACACACAGTGTCGGAGAAAGAGACACAGAGAAAGAGACAAAGAGACAGAGACGCAGAGACACAGAGACAGTGACACAGAGACAGAGACACCGAGACAGAGACACGGAGACAGAGACACAGAGACATGGACACAGAGACAGAGACACAGAGAAAGAGACAAAGAGACAGGGACACAGCGACACAGAGACAGTGACACAGAGACAGAGACACTGAGGCAGAGACACGGAGACAGAAACACAGAGACAGATAGACAGAGACAGAGGCACAGAGACAGAGACAGAGACACCAGGACGGAGACACGGAGACATAGACACAGAGACAGACTCACAGGGTCGGAGACAGAGACACAGAGACGGAGACACAGGGACGGAGACAAAGAGACCGAGACACAGAGACAGAGACACAGAGACAGAGACACAGAGACGAAGACACAGAGACAGAGACACAGAGACGGAGACACCGAGACAGAGACACAGAGACAGACACACAGAGACAGAGACACCGAGACAGAGACACCGAGACAGAGGCACAGAGACAAAGACACAGAGACCGAGACACAGAGAAAGAGACACAGAGACAGAGACACAGAGACAGAGACAGAGACACAGAGACAGAGACTCAGAGACAGAGACACCGAGACAGAGACACCGAGACAAAGACAAAGTGACAGAGACACAGAGACAGAGACAAAGAGACAGGGTCACACAGACAAAGACTCAGAGACAGAGATAGGGAAACAGGAACAGGAACACAGAGACAGAGGCACAGAGAGAGAGACAAAGAGACAGAGACGCAGAGACACAGAGACAGAGACACAGAGATAGAGGCACAGAGACAGAGAGACAGAGACAGAGACACAGAGACAGAGACACACACACAGAGACAGGGACGCAGAGACGGAGACACAGCGACAGAGACACAGAGACAGAGACACAGAGAGGGAGACAGAGGCACAGAGACCGAGACACCGAGAGAGTGACACAGAGACAGAGGCACAGAGACAGAGACACAGAGACAGAAACACAGAGATCGAGACCCAGGGACAGAGACACAGAGACAGAGACACAGAGAAAGGGAAACTGAGACAGAGACAGAGACATAGAGACAGAGACAGAGAGACAGAGACAAAGACAAAGAGACAGAGACACAGAGACAGAGACAAAGAGACAGAGACACAGAGACAGAGACACAGAGACAGAGACACCGAGACAGAGAGACAGAGACAGAGACACAGAGACAGAGACACAGAGGCAGAGACACACAGACAGAGACACAGAGACCGAGACACAGAGACAGAGACACAGAGACAGAGACACAGAGACAGAGACACAGAGACAGAGACACAGAGACAGAGACACAGAGACAGAGACACAGAGACAGAGACACAGAGACAGAGACACAGAGACAGAGGCACAGAGACAGAGACACAGAGACAGAGACACAGAGACAGAGACACAGAGACAGAGACACAGAGACAGAGACACAGAGACGGAGACAAAGAGACCGTGACACAGGGAGAGAGACACAGAGACAGAGACACAGAGACAGATAACGTGGACAGAGACACAGAGAGAGAGAGACACAGAGACGGAGACACAGGGACAGAGACACAGAGACAGAGACAGAGTCAAAGAGAAACAGAGACAGAGGCAGAGACAGAGACACCGAGACAGAGACAGAGACACAGAGACAGAGACACAGATACGGAGACACAGACACAGAGAAAGAGACGAAGAGACGGAGACACAGAGACAGAGACACAGAGGCAGAGACACACAGACAGAGACACAGAGACCGAGACACAGAGACGGAGACACTGAGACAGAGACGCAGAGACAGAGACGCACTGACAGAGACACAGAGACCGAGACACAGAGACGGAGACACAGAGACAGAGACACAGAAACAGAGACACTGAGACGGAGACAGAGGCACAGGGGCAGAGGCACGGTGACAGAGACACGGAGACAGAGACACAGAGACATAGAGACAGAGACATAGAGACACAGACACAGAGACACAGACACAGGGACAGATACACAGAGACAGAAACACAGAGACAGATTCACAGAGACAGAGACGCAGAGACAGAGACATAATGACAGAAACACAGAGACAGAGACACAGAGACAGAGACGCAGAGACGGAGACACAGCGACAGAGACACAGAGACAGAGACACAGAGAGGGAGACAGAGGCACAGAGACAGAGACACCGAGAGAGTGACACAGAGACAGAGGCACAGAGACAGAGCCACAGAGACAGAAACACAGAGACCGAGACCCAGGGACAGAGACACAGAGACAGAAACAGAGAGACAGAGACACAGAGACAGAGACACAGAGACAGAAACAGAGAGACAGATTCACAGAGACAGAGACACAGAGACAGAGACATAATGACAGAAACACAGAGACGGAGACACAGGGACAGGGACACCGAGACAGAGACACAGAGGCAGGGACACAGAGACAGGGACATAGAGACCAACACAGAGAGACGGAGACACAGGTACAGAGACACGCGGACAGAGGCATAGACACAGAGACACGGAGAGCGAGAGACAGGGACATAGAGACAGAGACACAGAGACACATACACAGAGACAGAGACACAGAGACAGAGACGGAGACACAGGGACGGAGACACGGAGACAGAACAACAGAAAGAGACATACAGAGACGGAGATACAGGGACAGAGACACCGAGACAGAGACGCAGAGAAAGAGGAACAGAGACAGGGACGCAGAGACAGTGATTCAGAGACAGTGACAAAGCGACAGAGTCAGAGAGACAGAGATACAGAGACGGAGACACAGGGCCAGAGACAGAGAGACTGAAACACAGAGACAGATTCACAGAGACAGAGACACAGAGACAGATACATAAAGAGAGAAACACAGAGACAGAGACACAGTCCATAGACACAGAGACAGAGACACAGAGAAAGAGACAAAGGGACAGAGACGCAGAGACACCTACACAGAGACAGTGACACAGAGACAGAGACACAGAGGCAGATACACAGAGACAGAGACACAGAGACAGAGACACAGAGACAGAGACAGAGAGACAGAGACACAGAGACAGAGACACAGAGACAGAGACACAGAGACAGAGACACAGAGACAGAGACACAGAGACAGAGACACAGAGACAGAGACACAGAGACACAGACACAGAGACAGAGACTCAGAGACAGAGACACAGAGACAGAGACACAGAGACAGAGCCACAGAGACCGAGACACAGAAACAGAGATTCAGAGACAGTGACGCAGAGACAGAGTCAGAGAGACAGAGATATAGAGACGGAGACACAGGGCCAGAGACACAGAGACAAAAGCACAGAGACAGATTCACAGAGACAGAGACATAATGACAGAAACACAGAGACGGAGACACAGGGTCAGGGACACAGTGACAGAGACACAGAGAAAGAGAAACAGAGACGGAGACAGAGACACAGACACAGAGACAGATACACAGAGACAGAGACAGAGACACAGACGTGGAGACTCTGGGACAGAGACACAGAGACAGAGATTCAGAGGCAGAGACACAGAGACAGAGACACAGAGACCGAGACACAGAGACGGAGACACAGAGACAGAGACACAGAGACACAGACATAATGACAGAAACACAGAGACGGAGACACAGGGACAGGGACATAGTGACAGAGACACAGAGAAAGGGAAACAGAGACAGGGACAGAGACACAGAGACAGATACACAGAGACAGAGACAGAGACACAGACGCAGAGACTCTGCGACAGAGACACAGAGACAGAGTTTCAGAGGCAGAGACACAGAGACAGTGACACAGAGACCGAGACACAGGGACAGAGACACAGAGACAGAGACCCAGAGACAGAGACACAGAGACGGAGACACGGAGACAGCGACACAGAGTCCGACATACAAAGACAGAGACACAGTGAGAGAGACAGAGACAAAGAGACGGAGACACAGCGACAGAGACACAGAGACAGAAAAACAGAGAGAGTTTCACAGATACAGAGACATAGAGACAGAGACACAGAGACAGAGACACAGGGACTGGGACACAGCGAGAGAGAATCAGAGACAGGGACACAGAGACAGAGATTCAGAGACAGTGACACAGAGACAGAGTCAGAGAGACAGAGATACAGAGACGGAGACGCAATGCCAGAGACACGGAGACACAAACACAGAGACAGATTCACAGAGACAGAGACACAGAGACAGAGACATAATGACAGAAACCCAGAGACGGAGACACAGGGACAGGGACATAGTGACAGAGACACAGAGACAGTGACACAGAGACCGAGACACAGGGACAGAGACACAGAGACAGAGACCCAGAGACAGAGACACCGAGACAGAGACACCGAGATAGAGGCACAGAGACAAAGACACAGAGACAGAGACAGAGAGACAGAGACAGGGACGCAGAGAGAGTGACACAGAGAAGGAGCCACAGGGACAGAGACACTGAGACAGAGACACAGAGACATGGACACATAGACAGAGACACAGAGGCAGAGACTCAGAGACAGAGACACAGAGAAAGAGAAACAGAGACAGAGACAGAGACACAGACACAGAGACAGAGACACAGAGACATGGACACATAGACAGAGACACAGAGACAGAGACTCAGAGACAGAGACAGAGGCACAGAGACGGAGACACAGAGACAGAGACACAGAGACAGAGACACAGAGACAGAGAAACAGAGACAGAGACACAGAGACAGATACACAGAGACAGAGACACAGAGACAGAGACACAGAGATAGAGACACAGAGACAGAGACACAGAGACAGAGACACAGAGACCGAGACACAGAGACGGAGACACAGGGACTGGGACACAGCGAGAGAGAATAAGAGACAGGGACACAGAGACAGAGATTCAGAGACAGTGACACAGAGACAGAGTCAGAGAGACAGAGATACAGAGACGGAGACACAATGCCAGAGACACAGAGACAGAAACACAGAGACAGATTCACCGAGACAGAGACACAGAGACAGTGACATAATGACAGAAACACAGAGACGGAGTCACAGGGACAGGGACACAGGGACAGAGACACAGAGAAAGAGAAACAGAGACAGAGACAGAGACAGAGACACAGACACAGAGACAGAGACACAGAGACAGAGACACAGAGACAGAGACACAGAGACAGAGACACAGAGACAGATATTCAGACACAGTGACACAGAGAGGGAGAGACAGATACACAGAGACGGAGACACAGAGAGAGGGAGACAGATACACAGAGACGGAGACACAGGGACAGAGACACAGAGACAGGGACACAGAGACCGAGACCCAGGGACAGACACACAGAGATAGAGACATAGTGACAGAGACACAGAGACCGAGATACAGAGACAGAGACACAGAGACGCAGAGACAGAGACACAGAGACCGTGACACAGGGATAGAGAAACAGAGACATAGACACAGAGACAGAGACAGAGACAGAGACAGAGACAGAGACAGAGACAGAGACAGAGACACAGAGACAGACACACAGAGACAGAGACAGAGACAGAGACAGAGACACAGAGACAGAGACACCGAGACAGAGACACGGAGACAGAGACACGGAGACAGAGACACAGAGACAGATACACAGAGACAGAGACACAGAGACAGAGACAAGGTGAGAGAGACAGAGGCACAGAGACGGAGACACAGGAACAGAGACACAGAGACAGAAACAAAGAAACAGAGACACGGAGACAGAGACATAGAGACAGTGGCACAGAGCAGGAGACACAGAGACAGAGACACAGAGGCAGAGACTCAGAGACAGAGACAGAGAGATTATGACACAGAGACGGAGACACAGGGACGGAGACACAGAGACAGAGGCACAGAGACAGAGACACAGAGACGGAGACAGAGACACAGAGACAGAGAAAAAAGAGACAGAGACACTGAGGCAGAGACAGGGAGACAGAGACACAGAGACAGATACACAGAGACAGATGCACAGAGACAGAGACAGAGACACAGGGACGGAGACACGGAGACAGGGACACAGAGACAGAGACAGAGACAAAGTGAGAGAGACAGAGGCACAGAGACGGAGACACAGGGACAGAGACACAGAGACAGAAACAAAGAAACAGAGACGCGGAGACAGAGATACAAGGACAGAGACACAGAGACAGAGACATAGAATCAGAGGCACAGAGACGGTGACAAAGACATAGACACACAGACACAGAGACAGAGACATAGAGACAGTGGCACAGAGCCGGAGACACAGAGACAGATACACAGAGACAGATACATAAAGAGAGAAACACAGAGACGGAGACACAGAGACATAGACACAGAGACAGAGACACAGAGAAAGAGACAAAGAGACAGAGACGCAGAGACAAAGAGACAGTGACACAGAGACAGAGACACCGAGACAGAGACACGGAGACAGAGACACAGAGACAGAGACACAGAGAGAGAAACACAGAGACGGAGATACAGGGACAGAGACACAGAGACAGAGACACAGAGAAAGAGAAACAGAGACAGAGACAGAGACATAGAGAAAGAGACAGAGACACAGAGACAGAGAAAAAAGAGACAGAGACACTGAGGCAGAGACACGGAGACAGAGACACAGAGACAGATAGACAGAGACAGAGGCACAGAGACAGAGACAGAGACACAGGGACGGAGACACGGAGACATAGACACAGAGACAGACACACAGGGTCGGAGACAGAGGCGCAGAGACGGAGACACAGAGACAGAGACACAGAGACAGAGACACCGAGACAGAGACACAGAGACAGAGACACAGAGACAGAGACACAGAGACAGAGACACAGAGACAGGGACACAGAGACAGAAACACAGAGACAGCGACATAGAGACAGTGACACCGAGACGGAGACACAGAGACAGAGACACAGAGACAGAGACACAGAGACAGAGTAACAGAGACAGATACACAGAAACAGAGACACAGAGACAGAGACAGAGGTACAGGGACACAGAGAGCGAGACTCAAAGACAGACACACAGAGACAGAGACAGAGACAGAGACACAGAGACAGATACACAGAGACAGAGACACAGAGACAGAGACACCAAGACAGAGACACGGAGACAGAGACACAGAGACAGATAGACAGAGACGGAGACACAGAGACAGAGACGAAGTGAGAGAGACAAAGACACAGAGACGGAGACATAGGGACAGAGACACAGAGACAGAGACACAGAGGCAGAGATACAGAGACAGAGATACAGAGACAGAGACACAGAGACGCAGAGACAGAGACACAGAGACCGTGACACAGGGAGAGAGAAACAGAGACATAGACGCAGAGACAGAGACAGAGACAGAGACACAGAGACAGAGACACAGAGACGGATATTCGGACACAGTGACACAGAGAGGGAGAGACAGATACACAGAGACGGAGACACAGAGAGAGGGAGACAGATACACAGAGACGGAGACACAGGGACAGAGACACAGAGACAGGGACACAGAGACCGAGACCCAGGGACAGAGACACAGAGATAGAGACATAGTGACAGAGACACAGAGACCGAGATACAGAGACAGAGACACAGAGACGCAGAGACAGAGACACAGAGACCGTGACACAGGGATAGAGAAACAGAGACATAGACACAGAGACAGAGACAGAGACAGAGACAGAGACAGAGACAGAGACAGAGACAGAGACAGAGACAGAGACAGAGACAGAGACACAGACACAGAGAAAGAGATGCAGAGACGGACACACAAAGACCGAGACACAGAGACCGTGACACAGGGAGAGAGACACAGAGGCAGAGACACAGAGACAGAGATTCAGAGAGAGTGACACAAGAGACAGAGTCAGAGCGACAGAGATACAGAGACGGAGACACAGGGCCAGAGACACAGAGACAGAAACACAGAGACAGATTCACAGAGACAGAGACACAGAGTCCGAGACATAACGACAGAAACACAGAGACAGAGACACAGAGACGCAGAGACAGGGACACAGAGACAGAAATATAGAGACAGAGACACTGAGACAGAGGCACAGACACAGAGACACAGAGACAGAAACACAGAGACAGAGACACAGAGACTGAGACACAGAGAGTGAGACTCAGAGACAGGGACACAGAGACAGAGACAGAGACAGATACACAGTGCCAGAGACACAGAAACAGAGACATAGAGACCGACACAGACACAGGGACACAGAGACAGAGACGCAGAGACGGAGACGCAGAGACAGAGACGCAGAGGCTGATTCACAGAGACGGAGACACAGAGACAGAGACATAATGACAGAAACACAGAGACAGAGACACAGAGACAGAGACGCAGAGACGGAGACACAGTGACAGATACACAGAGACAGAGACACAGAGACAGAGGTTCAGAGAGAGTGACACAAGAGACAGAGTCAGAGCGACAGAGATACAGAGACGGAGGCACAGGGCCAGACACACAGAGACAGAAACACAGAGACAGATTCACAGAGACAGAGACATAATGACAGAAACACAGAGACAGTGTCACAGAGAAAGAGACAAAGAGACAGAGACGCAGAGACACAGAGACAGAGACACAGAGATAGAGGCACAGAGACAGAGAGACAGAGACAGAGACACAGAGACAGATACACGCACACAGAGACAGAGACGCAGAGACAGTGACACAGAGACAGAGGCACAGAGACAGAGACACAGTGACAGAAACACAGAGACCGAGACCCAGGGACAGAGACAAAGAGACAGAGACACAGAGAAAGGGAAACTGAGACAGAGACAGAGACATAGAGACAGAGACAGAGAGACAGAGACACAGAGACAGAGACACAGAGACAGAGACACAGAGACAGCGACACCGAGACAGAGACACCGAGACAGAGACACCGAGATAGAGGCACAGAGACAAAGACACAGAGACAGAGACAGAGAGACAGAAACACAGAGACAGAGACACAGAGACAGAGACACAGAGACAGAAAGACAGAGACAGAGAGACGTAGACACAGACATAGAGAAAGAGACGCAGAGACGGAGACACAGAGACCGAGACACAGAGACAGAGACACAGAGACAGAGACACAGAGACGAAGACACAGAGACAGAGACACAGAGACAGAGACACCGAGACAGAGACACAGAGACAGACACACAGGGACAGAGACACCGAGACAGATACACCGAGACAGAGGCACAGAGACAAAGACACAGAGACCGAGACACAGAGAAAGAGACACAGAGACAGAGACACAGAGACAGAGACAGAGACACAGAGACAGAGACTCAGAGACAGAGACACCGAGACAGAGACACCGAGACAAAGACAAAGTGACAGAGACACAGAGACAGAGACAAAGAGACAGGGTCACACAGACAAAGACTCAGAGACAGAGATAGGGAAACAGGAACAGGAACACAGAGACAGAGGCACAGAGAGAGAGACAAAGAGACAGAGACGCAGAGACACAGAGACAGAGACACAGAGATAGAGGCACAGAGACAGAGAGACAGAGACAGAGACACAGAGACAGAGACACACACACAGAGACAGGGACGCAGAGACGGAGACACAGCGACAGAGACACAGAGACAGAGACACAGAGAGGGAGACAGAGGCACAGAGACCGAGACACCGAGAGAGTGACACAGAGACAGAGGCACAGAGACAGAGACACAGAGACAGAAACACAGAGATCGAGACCCAGGGACAGAGACACAGAGACAGAGACACAGAGAAAGGGAAACTGAGACAGAGACAGAGACATAGAGACAGAGACAGAGAGACAGAGACAAAGACAAAGAGACAGAGACACAGAGACAGAGACAAAGAGACAGAGACACAGAGACAGAGACACAGAGACAGAGACACCGAGACAGAGAGACAGAGACAGAGACACAGAGACAGAGACACAGAGGCAGAGACACACAGACAGAGACACAGAGACCGAGACACAGAGACAGAGACACAGAGACAGAGACACAGAGACAGAGACACAGAGACAGAGACACAGAGACAGAGACACAGAGACAGAGACACAGAGACAGAGACACAGAGACAGAGACACAGAGACAGAGACACAGAGACAGAGACACAGAGACAGAGACACAGAGACAGAGACACAGAGACAGAGACACAGAGACGGAGACAAAGAGACCGTGACACAGGGAGAGAGACACAGAGACAGAGACACAGAGACAGATAACGTGGACAGAGACACAGAGAGAGAGAGACACAGAGACGGAGACACAGGGACAGAGACACAGAGACAGAGACAGAGTCAAAGAGAAACAGAGACAGAGGCAGAGACAGAGACACCGAGACAGAGACAGAGACACAGAGACAGAGACACAGAGACAGAGACATAATGACAGAAACACAGAGACAGTGTCACAGAGAAAGAGACAAAGAGACAGAGACGCAGAGACACAGAGACAGAGACACAGAGATAGAGGCACAGAGACAGAGAGACAGAGACAGAGACACAGAGACAGATACACGCACACAGAGACAGAGACGCAGAGACAGTGACACAGAGACAGAGGCACAGAGACAGAGACACAGTGACAGAAACACAGAGACCGAGACCCAGGGACAGAGACAAAGAGACAGAGACACAGAGAAAGGGAAACTGAGACAGAGACAGAGACATAGAGACAGAGACAGAGAGACAGAGACACAGAGACAGAGACACAGAGACAGAGACACAGAGACAGCGACACCGAGACAGAGACACCGAGACAGAGACACCGAGATAGAGGCACAGAGACAAAGACACAGAGACAGAGACAGAGAGACAGAAACACAGAGACAGAGACACAGAGACAGAGACACAGAGACAGAAAGACAGAGACAGAGAGACGTAGACACAGACATAGAGAAAGAGACGCAGAGACGGAGACACAGAGACCGAGACACAGAGACAGAGACACAGAGACAGAGACACAGAGACGAAGACACAGAGACAGAGACACAGAGACAGAGACACCGAGACAGAGACACAGAGACAGACACACAGAGACAGAGACACCGAGACAGATACACCGAGACAGAGGCACAGAGACAAAGACACAGAGACCGAGACACAGAGAAAGAGACACAGAGACAGAGACACAGAGACAGAGACAGAGACACAGAGACAGAGACTCAGAGACAGAGACACCGAGACAGAGACACCGAGACAAAGACAAAGTGACAGAGACACAGAGACAGAGACAAAGAGACAGGGTCACACAGACAAAGACTCAGAGACAGAGATAGGGAAACAGGAACA